>OY856410.1:1179364348-1179964348 GCA_963693085.1 Alisma plantago-aquatica
ATTTATTTGATTGGAGGATGGTGGGGATGGACTATAAGTCTCCATGGGTTTTTAGGACCTACATTTGATATACAAGTCGTAAGGCCCCTAAACTTACTTAATGAGTTGAATAAGCTTAATTATCATAATTGAATTCTTATAACCCTAATCTAACCTTTTGATATGCTTTGAAATCATAAGATAAGCTTAATTTTCAAATTTGATCCAATTTGAACACTTGTTGAGAAGGTTATGCAATTTTATGCACATTTTGGACTTTTCTACAATTTACCCAATTGAGAGGTTTTCATTGCAATTTATCACTTGCATTATGTTCCTTGGATATTCTGTCATCATTCTTGAGCTTTTTGAGACATGGGGCACCTATTTAAACCTTGGTTTGAAGGTGTTTTTTCCAAGGGTATTTTAGGATTTACCCCTTCATGGATGAGCTACCTTTAGTAGCTATCAACTAATGAATTATTTGATTGGCTGGGAAATTCAACAAAGGAAAGATAAGCACATCTATACACATGGTGGGGGAGCTACTTGCGTGTGTGCTTGTGTATTCTTAATAAATTAAGGCCATGGACACTTGGATAGATACTAGAACTTCAACTTTTTCTTTTTCTTTATCTTAAAGTTTCATATACTTATCCCCAAGCACCAAAATGAGCCATTTTCTCTCCACCAATTCCCTTCTTCTCCCAACCTCGTTCTCCCTCTATGCTTCTGTGAATTTTCCTATCCAACAAAGATGAAAGTGGAGACCTTCTTTGAAAAAGGATCTAGGGTTGCAATTGACTTCCTTTTAGGGTTTAAAAGGCTTCCTTCTAGTGATCTTGACCTAAATGAGTAAGAATCCCCTTCTTTCCTCTGTTTATTTCTTTATTATCCTTACTCCTACCTTTCTCTAGGTTGGAACCTTGATGTTCCATGGTTTTATTGCTCAAAATCTCTAAAACCCTACCTTTCTTGCTCCTTATGCTTAGGGTTTGCTCATTTGATAAAGAAAGGTGATAGATGGACGAGATCACAGCTTATGATTCGATTTTCTACCCTACCTGCTCATGTTTTCTTATGTGTGGGAGTTTATCTTCTCATTAGAGGCAAGTTTTATAACTTTCTCCATGTTTATTTCTTACCATAAGCTTTCTAGCTCATGTTCTTAGTTCAAAATGATGATCCATGCACTAAAAAGCTATGCTTGACTTGGATTCTGATTTTTATAATGTTCCCTATTCTGATTTCAGTTCTAGATGAACATGTGATCATGTGCACGTTATTCCTAAGGTATAATATGACTTGGATCAGGTTGGTTTGACAACCTATGGTGCTAAGCACCTATCAACCAATGGTCAATTTCAGGGTTTTAAGCTGATTTCTTTTATAAACCCATGACCCGATGATGGTACCATTGCAACAACCCTATGGTGTTGTCTTCATGACAACTGATGGTTGGTATCAAAGGTGTCAGATGATGGTGACAACCTATGGTCACCCCCTTAGTTCAGGTTTTGGATCAATTAGAATTTTAATGATCAACCATTAAATACCCTACTGATGTTATCAATTAATGATGACATTAGCTTAATATTTGATGTTGATTAATGAATATGGTGTTGATCCAACAACCTATGGTGACTTATTGGTCACTAATGATGGTGTATCAGGTCTCCAAAACCTATGGTGAGTTAATCATATAGTTGTAGCATCAATTAAGCCTTAGGCCAATGGTTACGTGGGTCACTTGATGTAATGGTCGAACCTATATTGTAATTATTGGTTTTGAAATATGAACTTGACCCAATGGTCAAGATCTAATGTTTATTCCTCCAATAAAGTTGAATGATGGCTAATGTAATATGTTGGTCCTAATAATGTTATTTAGATGGTTTCCTTTATATGATCAACTTAAGGAGCTTACTTGTTGACAATGGATGGCTTGTTTTAAATGAACAATTGATTATGGGTTTTACCCTACTCTCAATGGAACTTTTTGTGTTGTTAATCAAGGGATGTCTAGGGTTAGATGGTGTCTCTTTATAGAGAACAAATCAAGGACTTCATAGGTGTTTTATCCAATGTGTTTTCTTATGTAAACAACCAATGGTCTTACCTTTTAAACATCCAATGGTTCTGGATGACATTGTGGTATAGTGATATGGGTTGAATGATGATGGAACAAATTGAGGGTTACCCTTAATAAGGTAGTCTTACTTATTCATTCATATGAATAGAAGGGATGATAACCATATTGTGTTGATATGTAACCCTAATCAGGTATAGCTTGTTATACCTAGCTTTAATATAACTAAATGATGGGAATTGGGTATGAATAGTCCTTGAATGATTAATACAATCATGGAGTGCTCTCTTAATGTTGTTGAAACCTTAGTATGCTATAACCCGATGGTTACACCTTGATTTATGTGTGGATTTATACTTGAGAATATTATGGAATGTGATGGTGATGCTTCACCTTATACATCCATGATCCAATAGGGATGATGTGAGTTAGGGTTTGGTTATAAGTGTTGATTAGTAACATTAATATAATTTATCTTGTTGAACCTAACTCTAATGCAAATATATAAAGATGAGTATTCATGTTTAACCTTCTTATATGATGATATAATGGTGAAATAACCTCCTTAACATTATCATAACCTTAATATGTTAATTGGTGGTTATCATAGCCACATGGTTGATACTTTCTTATGCTAAACATGAGCATTATGAATATGATGAGGGTTAATCATATCTAGATTCCTTGCATGTTGATGTAATAAAGGAATGTTCTTAATGTTAATATAACCCTGCTATGATTGTTTATGAATATCTCCAAGCTCATTAATGCAATATTGTGTTGATCTGGTGTATTATATGTAAGTGATGTTGTTGAGCCTTGTTATAAGGCATGCAAAGATAATGACAATCTTGTAGGGAATAGTATGATGGTCTTAATGACCTTTGGGCATGGTTGATCCCAGAATGAGGTGTAATCCTCTTGTGTTGATAGGGGTTAATACCCTGTGATATTGTAAAAAGGATTAATATAATGCGATAGTATGATGGTCTGAATGACCTTTGGGCATGGCTAAGCCCTGAATGAGGTGTAATCCTCTTGTGTTGATAAGGTTTGATACCCTGTGATATTGTGAAAAGGATTTATATCTTGTGATAGTATGATGACTAGTATGGTCTCATGAATGGATAATGAATAGTACCATGTGATGATGAGATGAGAAATTATGTTCCACACATTTTATATCTTTTAAAAGTTGTGATATTTATATGCTTGCTAGAAGTGAATTAGGGTTTATATGTCCACTTGTTTGATGTAGCCTGAATCCACCCAATTGGCAAAACTAATCAAGTACAACTCTAATCATGTAGTTCCATGTGCCATAGATCCATCTGAGTGTCAGAACTTGCTAGATGGTGAAATGAGTATTCCTAAGGGAAACTCGAAGCGCATATTATTGAGTATGTGGGGGTGGCAACTTGAGGATATATCCTTATCATCCACAATGCAGGTTGTGGAGGATTTCTATGGTCATGCCTCATACATCTGATGTGATTATGTATGTGATGAGATTGGAAGACAACTGTGGTTGTACCTCAGATTTTGGGTTATACATACCCACCTCCTTTCACTAGTATTGTGACCTGTACCAAGGATGAACTAGGTTGTTAGAAGCTTGACCTTATGTGTCATTGTGGTAGACCCGTACTAACCCGGGGAGGAGAAGATCTTAGGAGTCCAACTCTTCCTAGATATTGTATGGCACTGATTTCAACTTAGCAGTGGTCAGTTGGATTTTGAGTGGTATCCTCAAATTCCTCAGGGCATAATAAAAGATGTAAGACAGTCGTGTAGCATATCTATTTAGGGTTATACACAATGCTTCATATTGGATGATAACCCTTGTTTTCTTTCTTTTCATTGAGATCATGTTTAGTACAATAAAAGATAATAGATACGTGTATGTTGTAGTTATTCTCATGTTGTAAACATGCTTATGTTGTCAAATATACTGACACTAATGGTTAAGATGATGCTTCTAGCTATGTTTAATATTGCTAGACATGCCTATGTAATTATAGATGCTTAAATTGCTAATAATTCTTATGCAGTTAATTGTGTTATGATGTTAGTTCTACTTATGATATAGATCTGTTCACTTTATTTGAGATTCCAATATTGATAGCCATGTTATGTTACTAGACATATTCACGATGTCAGGGATGCTTATGTTGCTAGATTGCTTGTGTTGTTAGCAAGGAATATGATGATAGTTAGATTAATGATAATGATTGTTATTATATGTAATTTGATGATATTTGTGTAGATATCTATTCAAAGAAATGGATTTATTTGTTATCTATATATGCATTGATGATCATACTTGTTACTAAGATGATTTTCTTAATCTATTTAGTATACTTGAACTATTCAATATGTTCAATCGATTATTAAATACCCCAACTGCTTAGTTATCTACTATTTAAAATGTTGTAATCAATAAGCGTTGTTGGAGGTTATATCTCTTGTGGGACATGGGTCTCGCCCTTGTGGTTCGCTACATTTTTTTAGGTAATCAAAAGTGATGAAAACAAACATGTGGAAGCAAAGAGGAGCTATAGTAATGAATCCTTAAAAATTTTGATTAGATTTAGTGTGTCCTAGAGTCGTCTCTGTACTCTTAGGTCCAGGTAGGAAAATTTTTTATATGGTGTTTCAAATGAATTGAACTTTTGTTAACATATCAATGCTTGTTTGTGTGGCATATACAAATATTTTTCTCCTATATATATGTTGTGTCTAAGGTGATAGAACAATTTGTATCAAATTCTTGGCATAGTATGGATAAAAGAAAGATGGGTTCTTATGCAAATGTTTCTGAGTGGGTGTTGATGTTGAAATCAGTTTTAATTTACCCATATTTTTGGGTATGTGCTTAATTGGTGATTGATTGTGTTTTATGTTTTGAGTAATCTTGTTTAGAGTAACGGTTTCTCACAAGTTGGTATCAGATCTTTAGGT
This sequence comes from Alisma plantago-aquatica, assembly GCA_963693085.1. Lineage (NCBI taxonomy): Eukaryota > Viridiplantae > Streptophyta > Magnoliopsida > Alismatales > Alismataceae > Alisma > Alisma plantago-aquatica. The sequence goes on from OY856410.1 coordinate 1,179,369,378, forward strand.
TCACTGAGTCTACAGGGACACTAGGACTTAAGACTAGGATGATGCCTAAGTTAGGAATGTGACACACACACACAAAAACATGGTGCATACTACCTAATCTCAGTACTTGGATGCCCTGTCCAGGCATTCAATTATTGAAGAAATGGTAAGTATGGAACTCTTAGATTGTTATCGTTCTGATTACTCTGATCAAGTAGTCATTTTGAGACAATCTAAAGAGCATAAAAAATAATAAAGCATGGTATGAATATCTCAATCCTACCTTAAAGAAGATGAGAATTGCATCATTATCTATCAAAACTTGAATGTTTGGTCAATATAAGAGAAACATAAAACACCATGAAATCTAAATATGAATACAAATAAGGAAAAGAGGAGTTCTTGAAGATGTGATTCAAGAAGACAATAAAGTAAAAGACAGACAAGTCTATGCTTATAAAGTGAATCAAGGTATGAAATCCACATAAGATAGAGAGAACTCCTATAAAAAGTACAAAATGAGAAGATGAATGGGAACAATAACAAAGAAATAAGGTGGAACCTGAGTTAATCTCAGACCAACCTATGTGTGTAAGAAAGTGTTAATGAAAAATCAGCATGGCATGTGAAAGAAATTATGGGAGATGATCATGATTTAATGAAGAAAATGTGGAATATGATGATTTACCTGTCGATAAGTGGTTGAAATACATAATAAAATAAGAGAACATAACAAGTGTGATAAATAGTCATCAAGGAAGGAGTAATAAGATATGTTAATCATGATGATTCCTATGCTAATGGCAAGGAACCTGAAATGAAAAAGGTAAAATGATACATAAGAAATTGTAACCTGCATAATGAAAATAGAATTGGTTACCTTTTTGCTAGTGGCCCTTGAAAAATACTACTATGGTATGGGAAGTGTGTTTCACTTTGTGTCTTTCCTTTCTAGGGAACAACTTTCAAGTGGATCATTGCCACTTGGTATGTGTGGATTCATTGTAAACATGAGGGTGGATAGCTTATTATAGCATAAGGTTGTTTGGACTATGGTTCCAAGATCATAAAGTTTGTGATGATTTTGCTTTTGAGCCTTCCAATAATTAGGAAGAATCCTCTTATATGTCTTGATATTTGTTATGTTGGTAAAAGTAGATGATATAAGGATGTGAGTTCCTTATAGCACATGAGGTAGATACCAAGGTAATGAATCCTAGTATCCAAGATGTATCAATAATATGAGAAATATGTGAAGGTTGGAGATGTTTATTAAATGAACATTCCAAGTATTCCTATCCCATAGAGAGAGAGAGAGAAAGAGAGTTGATGATGATCCTATAAATGTTGTTTGGAAGGAAAAACAAAAGTAATTCTATAATGTTGTGTATGGTTCAATGATAGCTGGACAAGACCACTATCAAGGATAGATGGTTGTTGGTCAATAGATATGTGATACTATGTTCCTTTAAGATAAACCTATGATCAAATATCAATGCATAAGAGTTAGATTGGATGACATAATTCACATGGCCATGATGAGTTTAGAGTTATGTCCTTTAGACTAACCAATGTACAAATAGAAATTATGAATAGGAGGAACAGAGTGTTCCAGTCATGTCATACAAGTTATATCAAGCTTTGAATGATGACATGTCAAAGTATCTCAAATATGGTCAAAAATATGATCAATATTTCTTCAAAAACCTTAGGGTTGCCAAAGCAGCAATAGCTATGAGACAAGTTGAACATTACTACTAGAGTTGTATAGATGACACAACAAGTTTCTACATTCCATATTGAGAATGTCTTCTTAGGTGGGGGGTTTTAGTGCTGACCCAGGATGAGATATGTATGAATTATGTGACATCATCATGATATGTAAGTAACCATGTGAAGGTAATTTGATGAGGTGCAAAGGATGTACCCATCTTTGTTTGCCTTGTATTTTGGGGTCGAAATCTCTGTTAGGAGTTTATAGTTGTAAGGCCCCGAAACTTGCTTAATGAGTTGAATAAGCTTAATTATCATAATTAAATTCTTACAACCCTAATATAAACTTTTTATATGCTTTTAAATCATAATATAAGCTTAAGTTTCAAATTTGGTCCAATTTGGACACTGGTTGAGCAAGTTATGCAATTTTATGCACATTTTGGACTTTTCTATAATTTACCCAATTGAGAGGTTTTCTTTGCAATTTATCACTTGCATTATGTTCCTTGGATATTATAACATCATTCTAGATCTTTTTGAGACATGTAGAACCTATTTAAACCTTGGTTTGAAGGTGTTTTCTCCAAGGGTATTTTAGGGTTTACCCCTTCATGGATGAGCTACCTTTAGTAACTATAAGCTAATGAATTATTTGATTGTCTGGGAACTTTGACAAAGGAAATATAATCAGGTCTATAAATATGGTGGGGAAGATTCTTGTGTGTGTGCTTGTATATTCTTAATAAATTAAGGCCATGGACACTTGGATAGATTCTAGAACTTCAATTTTTTCTTTATCTTAAAGTTTCATATACTTATCCTCAAGCACCAAAAAGAGCCATTTTCTCTCCACCACTTCCCTACTTCTACCAACCTCGTTCTCCCTATGTGCTTCTATGAATTTTCCTGTCCAAGTAAGAAGAAAGTAGGGACCTTCTTGGAAAAAGGATCTAGGGTTGCAATTGACTTCCTTTTAGGGTTTAAAAAGATTCCTTCTAGTGATCTTGACCTAAAAGAGTAAGAGTCACCTTCTTTCCTCCATTTATTTCTTTGTTATCCTTCCTCCTAACTTTCTCCAGGTTGTAACATTGATGTTCCATGGTATAAATTTCTCTAAATCTCTAAAACCCTACCTTTCTTGCTCCTTATACTTAGGGTTTGCTCATTTCATAAAGAAAGGTGCTAGATGGACGAGTTCACAACTTAGGATTGGATTTTCTACCCTCCTACTAGTGTTTTCTTATGTGTGGGAGTTTATCTTTTCATTATAGGAAAGTTTTATAACTTTCTCCACGTTTATTGCTTACCATAAGCTTTCTAGCTCATGTTCTTGCTTGAAAATGATGATCCATGCACTAAAAAGCTATGCTTAACTTGGATTTCGATTTTTATAATGTTCCCTATTCTGATTTCAGTTCTAGATGAACCTTTGATCATGTGTATGTTATTCCTAAGGTATAATATGACTTGGATCAGGTTGGTTTGACAACTTATGGTGCTAAGCATCTATCAACCAATGGTCAATTTTAGGGTTTTAAGTTGATTTCTTTTATAAACCCATGACCCGATGATGGTACAATTGCAACAACCATATGGTGTTTCCTTCATTACAACTGATGGTCGGGATCAAAGGTGTCAGATGATGGTGACAACCTATGGTCACCCCCTTAGGTCAGGTTTTGTATCAATTAGAAGTTTAATGATCAACCATTAAGTACCCTATTGATGTTATCAATTAATGATGACATTAACTTAATATTTGATGTTGATTAATGAATATAGTGCTGATCTAACAACCTATGGTGACTTAATGATCACTAATGATGGTGTATCAGGTCTCCAAAACCCGTGGTGAGTTAATCATATAGTTGTAGCATCAATTAAGCCTTAGACCAATGATTTCTTGGGTCACTTAATGTAATGGTCAAACCTATACTGTAATTGATGGTTTTAACATATGAACTTGACCCAATGGTCAAGATCTAATGTTAATTCCTCCAATAAAGTGGAATGATGTCTAATGTAATATGTTGGTTCTAATAATGTTATTTAGATGGTTTCCTTTATATGATCAACTTAAGGAGCTTACTTGTTGACAATGGATGGCTTGTTTTAAATGAACAATAAATTATGGGTTTTACCCTAATCTCAATGGAACTTTTTGTGTTGTTAATCAAGGGATGTCTAGGGTTAGATGGTGACTCTTTCTAGATAAAAAATCAAGGACTTCATAGGTGGTTTATCCAAGGTGTTTACTTATGTAAACAACCAGTGGTCTTTCCTTTTAAACATCCAATGGTTCTAGGTGACATTGTGGTATAGTGATATGGGTTGAATGATGATGGAAAAAATGGAGGGTTACCCTTAATAAGGTAGTCTTACCTATTCATTCATATGAATAGAAGGGATGGTAACCATATTGTGTTGATATGTAACCCTAATGAGGTATAGCTTGTTATTTCTAGCTTCCCAAACTGGCTCGTTTGGTCCAGTTGAACTGATCGGTTCAACACTTGAACCGGTCGTCCTACTTGACCCTGAGCCGATCGGTTCAATAGTTTGAAACTGTCAGTTGGCAGTCCAAGTTGTGTAGAAATCGTTCAATGCAGTTCTCAATCAATCTGACACCCAAATCAGTTAGTCCAACACCTTAACTTGGTGATTCTGAGTCAAGTCAATTGATTGAATGTTTAATTGAACTACTAAACACATTTAGTAAACAATATAAACATAATTAATGGATAAAATCCTCTTCTAGGTTAAATCCTATGTGTGTGACCCTGCAGGCCCATTTCACGTTGGCAGTGAAAGTCCATAACACTTATGACTTCACAAGAAAAGAGTGGTGCCTAGTCACACATCAGTGCTACCCAAGTGAAAAGGAAAGTTGGAGAACAACTTTCAATCCTACAATCTGTGACTAGTGTTAAAATGAATGTATAATTCCTTTGTCACTGATATCCCAAATGAACTCAAGGCATGGAACAGTCATCCTTTCAACATTCATTCACTTCCTTGATCTCAGAGCAGATTGGATGAGATATGTGTGACATCAATATCACATATTGATTCACACATGCATGTGCATGCCTTTCTCCTTCCTACTCATCATGTATCCATGGACATCAAACTCCCTCAGGAGGGACAAATCCCATATCTATGACTCACCCCTCAAAATCCCCATGTGTCAAAGTCACCCAATCATCACCTTTATAACAATCTATATTTTAGGATTGTGTTTGATAATGTCTAAGTGTACCCAATGACATGTGTTGAGTGTAGTGATTTCAAGTCAAAGAATCACACTCACAACCATCACTGCAAGAGATGACTGTGACTACCAAGTCATGGTTCCATGTGTCACTCTCATGGTGGGTCTATCTGATACACTTATTCTCTAACAAGTACCTATGTGCTTGGTTTGATATCACTATATCATGACTAATGAGATTCTGTCATCAACCAACACACAATCTAGTCTTGTGTGCCATTGTTGTCTATCAACCTTCCACAATGACATCCGACTAGGGACATAACAAGAATGTAAAAACTCTTAACATCTGCATGATCTTATCATTCAAGTCACGTACTTGAAAGCATACATCATTGAGTATTGTCATTCTCTAGACATTCAATATGTTCTGTCATTATCTCATAACTGATTGAATTAGAATGAATTAGAAGCTTTCCTTTGATTTTTATCAAATCAATCTTAATTTATCCCACCAATCATCCCATGATTGGCTCTCAGGGCATACATACCTACATATGGAAATCTGTTTATCACAATTGATATGTATTATGAGCTTGAAAGTTTTTTTCCTTGAAACTATTTATTTGCATGTATTCTCTAATTATGCTCTAGTCACACTGTTGGAACATATACAAACCTTGGTCCATAAGTTGAGTTTTTTTTGTGATTAACACAATCTTCCATTTCAAAAAATGAAGTGAAGCAACATAAGACCTTCATTAGTATGTTAAAGGTTTTCTATGGGTAGGTTGCTCTCAAATCTCCTATAAGATAGGAAATAATTTAAGATTATCAACTCTAGTAAAGGGGTTGACTTACTAACTAAATAAAAAAGAGAATAAAAGGTGGTGTAACATTGATGTGATAACGACCCTTAAATGTGATCATCATAACTATCTATCTTGACTCGAGGGGAAAAATCTGATCATAAAAGCAAAAAAAGGAGGAGATACAGGAAGAACAATGAAGATGATGAAGAATTAATTATATAAGGGTCATGCATGACCCCAAGAACCATGAATAGTATCTTTCCACATCCATTTAAAAATAGAACATGGAAAGATTTATCGTCGTATATGTTGATGCTATTATAATCAAATATTAGAAAAATGAATAAGAAGACAGTATCGAGGAAGAAAAAGGGTTTATGTATCGATGAACATGGAATTTGCATCACAACATAGACATGATTATTTTGGTACCATACTAAGACACACATGAAGGCATCAACTACAAGATTAAGATATAAGTTTGCAAAAAAACATCACAACCCTTGGTTTTTATATCTACGAAGATTTCAATGTATCTTTAAAGGCACACCATGTAGTGTACCTTCAATGTTTTGAATATAGAGCCGAATGACAAGATATAACATAAGAAACACTATGTGATAACTATAATATGTTGTAGTTTTTAAAAATACTAATCCTTTTTAAAATTGCAAAGATATGTACTTTAAAAGAAATTGATATCAAAATGTTGTTAGGATAAGAATTAGAAGATTTTTTCAAGAATCCCAAATAAATATAGAAAAGCCTATCTTGTCCAAAGGCACCAATCCCACGTACATTGGTCTTGAGTGCAATCATTCACTATGCAACTAATCTAGTCTTGATAATCATTTTGAATATACAATAACATGAAATTTTTAAGTATTATAAAAATACAACAATAATACTATGTCAGTTATATATGCACTATTGTGTTACTCCCAGATAAAGTAGGGTAGTATCAATTAACTCAAACTATAGTGATATAAAGTAGATTCCTAACCAGACCAAAATCCATTTTAAATCAAAAGTGAAATGTGCATAATAGGAACATTAAATTCAATCTAAGTAGAACCAAAAACCAAAATTTAATTCCATTCTACAACTAAAGTTTTTATAAATAATGAGAACTATTTAAAAATATTAATGAAAATGATAGTTTTGTTCACGTCATATAATGAAATACAAAATGATAGTCAGGGAAACTAGAAATATAAATGTAATTATAGTTATATTCACTACTCATTGATATATGACTATCTCAATATGAAGATTAGCTATTTACATAAATATGATATGAACTAATAGATATCAATAGGGAAGAAGATTGTTTAAAATATCACAGTCAATATAGGAAATAATGGGTCTTAAAGATCAATTGTGTTACTAGAATCATATGTCTCCCTACATGAATAGAAAAACAAAAATATATTCCAGATAGAAGGAAATACATGAGCATGTTAACAAAATAGAGATAGATCAATCAATCATCCCAAGGGCTTCTAATGAAGACAATAAAGTTTGATCTCCAAGATAAATTGATATATTAAACTGTGGAAACTGATAATGATGATGGGAGGTTTATTGATATCACTAAAACAAGTATTCACAAGTCTTCAGAAGCCACCTACATTGATGAGCACAAGCCACAGTGTGCCAAACAAAGTATATGTTTTCATTCTGTGGATCTTAAGTGAGCAATGCATCATTTCTTATTGATGAACAAAGTAATTCACCATGTTTGGCCTTCCCACCTAGGTGACAACAAGATCAAATTTGGAGGGAATAAATTCTCAAAAGAGATTTGTTTGTAGTTATAAAGTTATTCCTACAATTCAGGTTGCAACTAAATGTGTTTGTATCTGTCTATATTTTTTAGTTACAAAAATTTCAATTTTTCTCAACTTTATATAAAAAAGTAATTGTTACTTATTCTAATCGATTGGTTGGTTCCATTTCATTAATGAAATATACATCATTTAGAGTATTTAAGGTCAGTATTTTAGAAGCACAAATTTAGTGAAAGTTTTTTTGAGTGTATGTAATGACTTGCATAACAGGAAATTAATATATTTTTTATTCTATAAAATACTATGTATGCCTTTAAAAGTGGCATAGCAAAGGCAGTATGTGTTTTCCAATAAACTTCAACTAATGAGTCATTGCCATATATTATTAGAAAATATCCATTTTTCATCAAGTGAGTACCAAGTGTGTAAATGCATTGCTTTTAGTAAATTTGTTGTTGATCTGTAGATAAACCCACTATCAAGGTGACTTGGGGTTGAAGACTTGTAGAAATAGATTCTTATAATTATAAGAAAATTTGTTTAGAAATTCTTCATATGACCAGTGATGATCCGGTGACTGATTATATTATACTATCATATCAACTACAAATTCTTTTATTGTGTCTCTATATAATGTATGAGTGTACTTACCAGGAACATATTACATTATTTCGTCTTTAGCTGACTTGGAGGGGTAGTGTAGATATGTACTACTTAAGGCCTAGTAGTAACATAAATATCAAAATTAGGTATATCTACTTAATGGAAAACAAAGTTTTAATATCATATTTAGTCCCCCTTAAAATATTTAATTTTGTAGTAAAGAAATCCTTCGAAGAATTTTCAACTTCCAACACAACTGGTATATGTAATCCATACCCACTAGACAAAATTGAGCAGAATTTTTGAACTTAACCTCAACATATTTAGTAAAAATATTAATAAAAACATGAGAGAACTAAATTTGTCATAGATAAAAATAACTAAAAATGAGAACTCGTGATATATCTAAAAAGGTTATTCATAAATTACAACACTTCACACTTAAACTCAACCTAGGCTTATACTTTGTGCTCTTCTAAAATCATGCAAGATGAATTGTCAAACAAAATATTACATATTAAAACAATCTACGATAAGGGAGAGGAAACCATGGTCAGATTGTTAGATAACAATCAAGTATGAAAACTAAAACATAAAAAAGATGTCAATCATCCTCAAATATATCACTACTTTTAGAATATGCAATTAACTAGAAATATGTATATGAATTAATAATAATATATATTTCAATATTATAACATATGATTATGTTATATAGAAGCCATAATGGAAAATTACATGGAAATGAATAGAATGATAAAACATCACTACCAGAATAGCATGCACGTGGTGAATACCTACTAGAATTCCATTTCCATCATTTACTAGAAATTATACCTACCTTAACAAGACTAGTGATGGCTCTCACCACACTTTGAGTTTACCTTCATAGGACATGCATCACCATTTATTTATTTTCATCATTGTCTTCACAAGACTTATTCTTCGCTTCATGAGACTTGTGAAAAACTTCAAAAAATTTGCATCAGTTTTCATCCTATAATGTCTTCCTTCATGAGACCTATACCATCCATCACACCTACCTTCACTTAAATAATAAGAATTTGAACTGCAAAATACTAAATAGTTTTGGATAGGCATAGGCAACACAACAATATCTCCAATTTGATAATAGTCACAAAGGTGATGTTTCATAATTAGAAATGAAAAAATAAATATGTCCCTATAAGACTGACCTAAAAAAGTTCACAATGATCATTTTGAATAAGCTATTATGTAACCAAAAAATTATATAACTTATTTTGAAAAACAAGTATTTATTGATGAGACAAAAGTTTTGATATAGTGATTTAAGTATGAGTGACTTAGATATTGGAACGAGGTAGTGGTGTTGGTATGTGATGTATCTTGAGGGTCAATATCAAAACATTATATTGATGGACAAAAAGGATGGCTCATTCTTTGAAGATAGATAGATATATAGGAGGTGAACGAAGGTTATGACATTGTCGAGCTTGTGGTTGAGGAGAGTGAAGAAAATGTGAAGGGATATGAATAATAAATTTGGGACAATCTCCTACAATTGATGTTTCTCTCGGTGTGGGGATGACTCCCTTGGCATCAACAAAAGGTTTTTGTTGTCAAGATAGTTAGAATTTTGGAAATTATATGGAATGATCAATGAAGAAGGATCGTGTTGGCCCTTGATATTAGATTGCCTAATCTACTCATAGAAAAATTATAAGTGTTAATGAGTCCTATCTCATATGATGTTAGTTGAAATTAGGTTTCATAAACTATTCAAATTCTAATGAGATAATGAAATAATATCTGAAGTCATGCTTACTTAAGATATTATTGTTGGTATGTATGCCCGGGGAGCCAATCATGTGATGATTGTAATGGCATAAATGTAAATGATTTGATTATTAATAAAAGGCAGGCTTCCAATTTATTCTGTTTAATTCAATTATGAGATAATGATGTAACATTATAAATGTCTAGAGAATAATATTACTCAATGATGTATGTCTTCAAGTACGTGACTTGGAAGAATGAGATCATACAGATGTTAAGAGTACAAATGCATATTTTCATTATGTCCCTAATCAGTTTGTATTGTGGAAGCTTGATAGACAATAGTAACACATAAGATTAGAGTCTGAGTTGGTTGACGATAGAATCTCATTAGTCATGATATAGCAATATCAAACCAATCACACAAACACATATTAGAGAATAGTGAAACGGACAAACCAACTGTGAGACTGACACATGGAAGACGTCACCATGGAATTGATAGTCAGCTCTCACAGTGATGGTGGTCATTATGGTTCTTAAACCTGAAATCATTGCACTCATCACATGTCATTGGGTACACTTTGACGTCATCAAACATAGTCCTGAAACATGGGTTGTTATAATGGTGATGATTGGGTGACATTGACACATGGAGATAGACTGTGAATGATAGAAATGGGATTTGTCCCTCCTACTAGAGTTTGATGTTCTAGGCCTCTTGATTAGAAAGACTAAGAAATGCATGGCCATGCACATGTAAGTCAATATGTCATATTGAGCTTACATATATCTCAGACAGTCCTCTCTTGGTTCAAGGAATAAGATTGAATGATAAAGAGGATGATTGTTGCATGTCTTGAGTTCAATCTGAACATTAGTGAAAAGGAACTATAAAAGCACTGCAACACCATACACAGATTGTAGGTTGAATTTGTTCCCCAACTTTCGATTTACTTGGGTAGCATTGATGTGTGACTTGGTACCACTCATTGATTGTGATGTCATAATTTGTTATGAATATTCACTGCCAACGTAATTTGGGACCTATAGGGTCACACATATAGGTCTCGACCTAGAAGAGGAGTTTAATCTTGAATGACAATTGAATTAAGTACTAAAGTATTTAGCTATTTGATTCACACACCATATAGGTTTACTACATGTCCAAATGCTCATCTCAAGTGTTGAGACGGTCATCTAGAGTGCCAAAGGGTCATCTTAAATGTTAATATGGGCATCTAGGGAGTTAGGCCTAATTCGAGTTGAAATTGGCTAAAATATGAACCGACCCAACTGACTGGCTCGACTTGGTTCACCAGACGACCACCTAGGTGACTGAGACGGTCATCTCGCATGCATGAGTTGGCCTAGTTTTCCCAAGGGAAGGTTCTACATATTTCTAAATGTGTTTTGTTTGCACATTACTGGTTGTTCAAGGAATTAATATGTGATATTAATTAGAATCAAAATTTCCAATTTCATATGTGATTGGGAAACTACAAAATAGACGTCTTGTAGCATGAGACGACCATATCGCATTCCATACAAATGTCTGGTGTTCTAAATGTCCATTTCAGTGGTCGTAGGTTGTGAAAATTTGAGATCTTCTAGTCCCTTCCACTCCCACATGACTGGGAACCTAGACCCACATCCCTCCTATAAATAGAGGGGTATTGGGGGATTCTTAGAGTACAACACAGACAATTGAGTATCAGTTTCTCTAACAAATGTTGTCCTCTCTAGTTGTGGTAATTACGAGAGCCCAAGAAAGTTCTACCCAACTAGGGAGGAACAACAAGGGAGAGAGCAATTGAGATCATTGTTGTGGGAGAGCAAGTTGGTGACTAGTACACCAATGGGAGAGACAACTCCTTCCTATCCATTCTAGCAAGATGATAAGAGTTTTGGGAAATATGTGCGGACTTCCCTAGAGGAGGGAGGTTGTTGTCTACAACTAGGAGAACAACATCAACCAGTAGTTTGTGACAAGAGGAGTTTTTGAAGAAGACGTCATTCGAGGCTGCAATTTGTTGTGCAGATCAAGAGGCGCAACAGTCAAACGATTCCTAATGCAACTAGGATTCAGAGTTGTACATCTATAATGATGAGTATTGTCGTTGTACTTACTCTAGGACTAGGTATATCCTCGAAACCATCCTTCCTATATTACCATTATTGACGCAATATGTTGGTTATAGGGAATATTATAGATAAAAAAAATTATTTCCGCTGCCAACTCTGTAGCCATATTTTCCTACAGTGGTATCAAAGTCAACATCAATTTACTATATTATGGGATAATCGATATGATTGAATTTTGGTTTTCATTATTCTATTATTGCATGTGATGCAAATGATATCTAGTCAAATTCAATACCACAATAATCCTAAACTAATATGTATATGATATATATATGCAATTTACATGTGTCGCCCTAAAAGCAGTTTTGATGGTGGATGTGTAGCATTTTTATGACCAATAAGACATAAAATATGTGTGTGGTTGTATGGCTGGTTTATCCATTTATCTCATCTTGTGAACCGAGCTTCTATCTTATCTTCCCAATGTAAAGTTAATTCTTTACTATCCTTGATCTCCTCAAATGTAACTCTAGGTTTCTCAATCATTATGTAAAATTAGGATAGTTTACTTTCCTATTATCACAAAGATGAAGATGTCCCAAAAATGAGCCGACTGACTAAAGGACTATGGAGGATATGGTATACAAGCTAAATCGATCAGCTGGTGGACCAGACCGATCTTCTGGAGGATCCAATAGATGGTGGACCGATGGAACCAGACGATCAGTGAGACAACCTAATAATCGGCCAAGGGGTGAACTAATCAGTTTAAAGGTTGAACCAATCAAACCAGATTGGAAAGCATGAATATTCATCAACAACATATTTCTCACTTATGATGTAGACCTAGATGACATAATTCATTGTGGCTCCAATGGATTACATTAGGCTGGCCATAACCAAAGTTTTTGTTTATTGCATGTTTTTCTTTGTAGGATATAGCATGTATATGATATGTACTATATATGTGGTGACTGGATAAAGTATATGTATTTATACAAACTCCCTCAAATAAAATATTAAAGTCTTAGATGCTTTCCAAAAGCGGCACATATGAAAAGCTTGATCTACCAAGTGAAGGTTCTGCCTCCACGGGGTGCGTCGTCTATCTCCTGGAAGTGTTATGATAAGAATGTAAATTTTGACTCTACGAGGTGCATTATTATTGTGTCATCTTTTGGGTCAGGTTTGGCTTTTGATTCTCAGAGTGTCTAGGCCCAAAAGCATGTAGATGAATTTGGCAAGGGGTTGTGCATATCATCTATCTAGAATTGTATATGATGCAATTGCCAAGAGTTTCCTACCTTGATGGTTGACTGTGTTTGTGTAAAACCTGGGCCCACTGCCCAAAGTTCTAGTAGAGTTTCAGGAATGATGATAGGCCTCACAGACCACCACTAGCCTTAACAATGTGTTTTTTCCTCACTCACATGTAAGCCAGGATAAACTTCTTGACTGTTCACCCATTAACTATGGAGTTCTTTAGAGATGGGCTCCTGAAAAAGGAGGTTCACCTTGGTGATATGGGTAGTCCAATCATTCCTTTTAAGATCATTCTATCTGAGGCCTCAAATCCTGGGACGTTACAACTCCCCCACTTATAATCTTTCGTCAAGGCTTGATTATATGGCCTCATAATATTTCCCCATTTTAGTGTAAACCCACAATGGCACATGGACACCCAGCTCCCAATCATGGAATACCAGTGCAAGGGTGGCTACATCACCATGGATAGCCCTTTCCAACATGCATGGACCACACGATCTCAAGACTGGCATGCCACATGCCCACATGAGCCCCACCTACTGGAGGGGTTTTGGCTCTGATACCATTTGTAACAACTGGGCCCACTGCCCAAGGTTCTAGTAGAAATTCAGGAATGACGATTGGCCCCACAAACCATCACTAGCCTTAACTGTGTGCTTTGTCCTCACTCATGCACAATCCAGGATAAACTTTCCGACTGGTCACTCATCCTAGTGCTACTCCAAGCTAAGCACGCTTAACTATGGAGTTCTTTAGAGATGGGCTCCCGAAAAAGGAGTTGCACCTTGGTGATATGGGTAGTCCAATCATTCCTTTTAACATCATTCTATCTAAGGCCTCAATTCCTGGGATGTTATAGTTTGCAGTGTTGATTGGGCCACAGTTGAATTATCTTAGATCTGGCCCACTAGAATATTGTGCGCTGCAATATTCTATATTTATATTGATGGCACTCAATTCAAAAAAATATGGGAGATATAGTAGTTAAAGACCTAATTAATATTGTCAAATTTTTCAAATAAAAACAAAATTAAAAGGGGTTTTGACAAATGCAAATTTTCTCTTGTAGAATCAAATGACGAACAAATCCAAATTGTGATTGGTCCTGAAGAAGGACAAACTCGACTGGAGAAATTTTCACGTCTGGTTTTGGACATTGAGAAGGGTTCTCAACGAAGAGTGAAATCTCTACATCCTTGACAAACCAGTGTCAGAAATACCTTCTCTTGATGCACCTAGGGCACAAGTGGATGCTTACTCAAAGCATGCCAATGACGCCTTAGAGATCAAGTACCTTATGCTTAGTTGCATGAACTATGAGCTACATGAGCGATGTGAAGACATGAGTGTTCTTGAGATGGCAACAAATCTTAAGAAAGTGACACTTGGTCTTACAAAGCTAGAAAGGGACGATATCCTAAAGGTGTTGCTTGAGTCAAAGTTGATAGAGGGGACCTCAATAGAAGAACATGTGTTCAATATGATTGGACATGTGTATCATCTTGAAGAACTGGGAGTTCACCTTGAGCTATGAGTTGGCCACTGATATGATTCTAAAGACTATACTAGAATCATATAGCTGCATTATTGCATGTCATCATGTGAATAATACAATTGGACAGATGTCAGACTTGCTTGCCAGGTTGATTCATGTTGAAGCAAAAATTAAAGAAGGACAAGCCCATGATGGAGAATAGTGGGGCTGAGACCAAGGATCAAAGAAAGACCAAGAAGAGTTCTGAGGTCGAGCCTAAATCCACATCTTCAACACTTAAGATAAGGAGAAAGAAAAGTGCAAGAGGATCTCATCCTTTGTACTTGAAGGCATTCAGGAAGAAGAAGATGGGATGGTGATCTCCACTTCATGTATATACATTATTGAGATAAACATATCTACTTCATCATCATGGGTACTAGATACTATATGTGGATCTCACATATGTTCTCATTTGCAAGATATGAAAGGAAGTAGGCCTTTGGCAAAAGGCAAGGTGGAACTATGAGTAGCTAATGGCACAAGAGTTGCAGCCAGTGTGGTTGGAACCTATAGTTTGTCTCTACCCACAGGACTTGCAATAGAGTGAAAGAACTTCTATGATGTACTTTATATACATAGAAACATCATTTTTGTATCTTACATGGACAAGGATGCATTTGAATTCCATATTAAAATGGTAGATTTTCTATTTTAAAAGATGGGATCTTTTATGACAGTGCCCCAATTTCTTGTGGTCTTTATTTGCTAGATCTAAAGACATATGTTTATCACTTAAATACCAAAAGGCTAAAACTCAACAACTCAAACAAGAAATACCTTTGGCATTGTCATCTAGGGTACATAAATGAGAATTGCATATCTAGACTCCATAAAGATGGTTGTTTGGACTCTTTTGTTTTGAATCAATAGAGATCTTGTGTTGGGAAAGATGGCTAAGATCCCTCTCACTGGTAACAATGAGAGGGATAGTGATTTATTAGGACTCATACATACTATTGTGTGTGGAACTTTTAGAACAACTGCTAGAGGTGGGTATTAATACTTCATTACCTTCATGGATGACTTCAGTAGGTATGGCTATGTTTATTTAATGAAACATAAGTTAGAAGCTCTTGAAAAGTTCAACGAGTTTATGAATGAAGTACAAAACCAACTTGGTAAAATAATTAAGGAACTTCATTTTGATCAAGGTGGAGAATACTTAAACTAAGTGTTTGATAATCTTCTTAGATCCCATAGGATTGTATCGCAGTGGACTCCTCCTAGAACACCTTAGGATAATGGTGTATCAGAAAGAAGGAATCACACATTACTAGATATGGTGGGATCAATGATGAGTTTAGCTGAGCTTCTGACTACCTTCTGGGGGTATGCTCTACAAACTGCCACATTTACAGTAAATTGAGTAACATCTAAATTGGTTCAAAAGATACTATATGAGATATAGAATGGGAATCATCCCAGAATGTCTTTTATGAGGATATGGGGTAGCAAATCTTATGTCAAGAAAATGTTTCTTGGAAAGCTTGGCCCAAGATCTAATAATTTTTATTGTGTTGGATGTCCTAAAGAATATAGAACATATTACTTTTATTACCAATCTAAAAACAAAGTGTTTGTTTCCAGGGATGATGCATTCCTTGAGATGAATTTCATTTCTAAAGGTATCCGTGGGAGAAAAGTGGAACTCAAAGAGGTTTGAGACCAACAAGAAAACATTGAACCAATAGATAAACAACAGGATCAGAGAGAATCACAAGATGTTGTGGAGTCTCAAATTCCTCAAGTAACATAGGAACCTCATAGATCTAATAGGACATGCCTTGATCCTAAAACATTTGGATATCTTATAACTTAGGAAGGTATAAAATTGGTCATAGATGATGAGCCAATATCCTATAAATATTCTATCGAGGGACCAAAATCTGAGAAATGTCTTGAGGCCATGAGATTTGAGATGGAATCCATATATACCAACAAAGTATGGACTTTGGTGGATCCACTTGAAGGAGTAAAACCCATAGAGTGCAAGTGGGTCTTCAATAAAAAGACTGACATGGATGGAAAATTTCAAACCTACAAGGGCGGATTGGTAGAAAAGGGTTTCAGACTAGTTCAAGGTGTTCACTATGACAAAACCTTTTCTCTAGTGGCCATGGTTAAGTCCATCAGGATCATGCTTGCCATTACAACTTGTCATGACTATGAAATTTAGCAGATGGATGTTTAAACTGCATTCCTTAATGGGAATCTTCTTGAGGATGTGTACATGACATAGCCTGAGGGTTTTATAAATCCAAAGGATGCAAATAAAGTCTTTAAGCTACAAAGTTCTATCTATGGATTGAATCAAATATCATAGTTGGAGTCTTCCTTTTAATGAGATAGTCAAAAGGTTTGGCTTTGTTTAAAATGAACATGAACGTTGTGTGTACAAGAAGGTCAGTGGGACCATAGTGACATTCCTCATATTGTATGTAGATGATTTACTATTAATGAGGAATGACATCCCTACTTTACAAAAGGTAAAGACATGGATTGGAAATATGTTCTATATGAAAGACTTGGGAGAAGCATCCTACATCTTGGAGATAAAGATACGTAGATATAGATCTAGAACAATTCTTAGACTAAGTTAGAGTACATACATTGACAAAGTGTTGAAGTGGTTCAGGATGGAGAACTCAAAGAGAGGAAACTTGCCTGTGCATCATGGTGTCCCCATCTCTAGAGCTCAATGTCCTAGTTCTAGTGAAGAAATGGAACACATGAGTTTGATTCCATATGCCTCACTGATTGGATAAATCATGTATACAATGTTGTGTACCCATCTAGACATCTCGTATGCCTTGAGCATGACGAGCAGATATCAGTCAAATCTAGATGATGCTCACTAGATAGTTGTGAAGAACATCCTCAAGTACTTGAGAAGTACTAAGGATTAGTTCTTGGTCTACAATGGAGAGGAAGAGTTGGTGGTAAAGTTTTACACCAATGCAAGCTTCCAGACTGGTCAAGATGATTATAAGTCATAATCGGGATTTTTGTCCTACATCAACAACAAAGATGTTAGATGTAAGAGTTCCAAGCAAGTGACAGTTTCTAATTCTACAACAAAGGCTGAGTATATTGTTGCATTGAGTGTAGTAAAGGAGGTTGTATGGACCAAGAAGTTCATTATAGAACTTGGGGTCATTCCAAGAATCAGCCACGCAATTGAGATATATTGTGACAACAATGGAGCTATTACAAAAGAGAAGGAACCCAGATCACATTAGCACTCAAACCATATACAAAGGTGGTTCTATCTCATATGAGAGATTTTACAGCGAGGATATATAATAATTTGCGAAGTACCAACTAAGAATAATGTTGTTGGCCCCTTGAAAAAGGAACTTTCATAGAAGAAACATGAGGGTCATGTTAGATCACTTAGAATACGATTCATAGGTGATTGGATCTAAGTGCATGTGGGAGTCTGTTAGTATGTATACTCAAAAATCCAATCATGTGATGATTTTAATAGCATAAATGTAAATGATTTGATTATTAATAAAAGGAAAGCTTCCAATTTATTCTATTTAGTTCAGTTACGAGATAATGAAGTAACATTATAAATGTCTAGAGAATAATATTACTCAATGACGTATGTCTTCAAGTACGTGACTTGGAAGAATGAGATCATACGGGTGTTAAGAGTACATATGCATATTCTCATTATGTCCCTGATCAGTTGTTATTGTAGAAGGTTGATAGACATCAATAACACATAAGATCATAGTGTGAGTTGGTTGATGATAGATTCTCATTATTCATGATATGGCAGTATCAAACCAATCACATAGATACATGTTAGAGAACAATGTATCAGGCAGACCCACTGTGTGACTAACACATGGAAGTCATCATCATGGAAGTCATAGTCATCTCTCATAGCGATGGTGGTGGTTGTGCTTCTTAGACCTGAGATCATTGCACTCTTCACATGTCGTTGGGTACACTTTGAAATCATAAAATGCAGTCTTGAAACATGGGTTGTTCTAACAATGATGAGTGGTTGACTTTGACACACACGGATAGACAGTGAATGATAGAAATCAAATTTATTCCTTCTACGGGGGTTTGATGTTCTAGTCCTCTTGATTAGTGAGACTGAGAAATGCATGACCATGCACATGTGAGTCATTATGTGATATTGAGCTTATATATATCTCAAACAGTTTGCTCTTGGTTCAAGAAATAAGATTGAATGATAAAGAGGATGAATACTCCATGCCTCAAGTTCAATCTGAACATCAGTGACAAAGGAACTATACAAGCACTACAACACCATACACAGATTGTAGGTTGAAGTTGTTCCCCAACCTTCGATTTACTTGGGTATCATTGATGTGTGATTAGGCACCAATCATTGCTTGTGATGTCATAAGTTTTTATGGACATTCACTTCCAATGTAATATGGGACCTATAGGGTCACACACATAGTTATCAACCTAGAATAGGATTTAAATCTTGAATGACAATTGAATTAAGTACTAAAGTGTTTAGGTATTTGATTCACACAATATATACTTTGGATGCATTATTAAACGCCTGTCTCAAGTATTGAGACAGTTGTTTGGAGTGCCAAATAGTCGTCTCCAATGTTGAGACGGATGTCTAGGAAGTCAGACCTAATTCCAGTTGAAATTGGCTAAAATATGAACCAACCCAATTGGCTGGCTCGACTCGAGTCATCATACGACCATCTGGGTGACCGAGACGGCAATCTCACATGGGCGAGACGGTCCAGTTTGAGCGAGCGATGGTTCTAGATATTTCCATGTTTGTTTCAATTACACATTTCTTGTTGTGTAAGGAATTAATATGTGATATTAATTGGAATCAAAATTTCTAGTTTCATATGTGATTGGGAAAGTGTAAAATGACTGTCTCACAGCATGAGATGAATGTCTCGCATACCATATGACTGTATAGTATGCCAAATAGTCATTTCAGTGGTTGTAGGTTGCAAAAATTCGTGATCTTCTGGTCCCTTCCACTCCCACATCGACTGGGAACCTAGACCCAAATCCCACCTATAAATAGAGGAGTGCTAGGATCTTCCTAGAGTACAACACAAACAATTGAGAATCAGTTTTTTTGAAGAAAAAAAATTCCTCTCTAGTTGTGGTAATCACGAGAGCCCAACCAAGTTCTACCAGACTAGGGAGTAACAACAAGGGAGAGGGAATTGAGATCATTATTGTGGGAGAACAAGTTGGTGACTAGTACACCAACAGGAGGGATAAATCCTTCTTGTTCATTCTAGCAGGATGATAGGAGTCTTAAGCGGTATGTGTGGAGTTGTTTAGAGGTGGGAGGTTGTTGTTTGTCGCTAGGAGCATAACGTCAACCAGCAATCCGTGACAAGAGGAGTTTTGCTAAAGACAATGTCTGAGGCTATAATCCATTTTGCAGATAGGAGGTGCAGTAGTTAGATGAGTCCCAATATAACTAGGATTCAGAGTTGTGCATCTACAATGATGAGGATTATCGTTGGACTTGCTCCATGACCAGGTATATCCTCGAAAACATACTCTCTATATTATAATTATTGACTCTATCTGCTGGTTATGGTAAATATGGTAGGTAACAAATTTATTTCTGATTCCAACTTTGTAGCCATATTCCCTATAATTTTCTAGGAGGTTAGGAATCCCCTTGGAGGCTTTGAGGATTGAAAAATAACATTGTGTAAGTTCCTAAATTGTGGGTTATCCAGTTGGTCTCAAGTACCTCTTTGGAACATATCTAGAATCAATTATAGGTGCTCTTGGAGGGTGTATTGGGTTATATTTTGGTAAGTGTTTGAAACTGGGATAGGTTGGAGTGAAGTTTGAAATGTATCTAATGTGGTTGATCTGAATTTGTATTCCTAACTTGCATGATTTGTTTTCCATCCTTGTAATTTCCATCTAAGAGGAGGAGAGGTGTTTGCATATTACAATTGATAGTGGTGGACACTAGACAAAATCCTATCTCACTCTATCTGAACCCTCAAAAAAATAGGATTAGTTCCAAACTCATTGTATGTATGAGAGAAACCCCATTAGGCCATGTGCAATGTTCATTGTTGAAAAAGGCCTATCTTAAGGATTATAGAAGTACACATTGTTTGCAAGAGGATAGAAGGCAAAGATATGAAAAATGAAGAGGGTGTACATTGTAGTTTAAAGTGTTGGACCCACTTGTACACATTGTTGTTGTTGTAGGCCAATAAAGGAGGAAACACCTGGTGTTTCATTATGTAGTACGTGAGACCCACTTGATATAATGGGAAAAAATAAGTGTGTGTCCTAATTAGAAAAAGACTTTCAAATGGTGTTATGTGATTATCCCAATACTCAAAAATGTATTACTTTTTAACTACACATATTAGTAATAATTTCAAAGAAAATCTGACAATATATGTTTTCTTTCTTTTTTATTTTCCACCACATTTCCCTATAATATTTTTATAAAACATGTGCATCTCCCTTTTACTCAAATTAGACTTCTGCATGCTATATAAAATGAAAGAATTATTGAGTAAATATTTTCCTTTCTTTTCTAATCCAATCAATTGTTTCCTTTCTTATTTTAGTCCAACCCATTCTACCTTATCATTGTCAGACCTATATCATAATTATTTATATATTTTATTAAATTTTATTGAAAATTTTATTTATATTTTTATTTAATGTAAATAAGTAAGATTCAATATATTCTTCACTTTTTCATTCTCATTTATTCTTTTTTTCAAATCATTTACACTATATCATTCTTAGTTTCCTAGACAAGCTCACTTCCACGTGGCCTCTAGTATCATAATTGAATTTCTACTGATTAATATTAGACTATGAACATAGTTTTGAATCTATTTTATTGAGCCCATGATGAAGTAACTACATATTAACCTCTTTTATTAGATGGGTCCTAAATTTTGATTTTTGATATATTTCTCAATGAAATTGTATATGTCCCATGCTTTTATTGTATTCACATGATATGAATGTCGAATCCCAATAGAACAAAATTATCGTTAATTAGATTTAAATGGTTTAAAACTATTTCATGCTATTTTTGATGTAGCTAAGGGGTTTCCATACCGTTGATGACATATAATTGTGAAGGCTATAATTTTCATTCCATACTTGCATCAATGGTCTTGTAGTATACTTCCTAACATCTTTCATACTATTGTAGGGGTTAGAGTTGGTCTTATGTCATTAAAAAAACTGATTAAGTATATTAAACATTCAAGGTTTACAAGGAAAAATGGTGAAAACATGAGTGAATAAATAAAAATTACAATAACGATTTTATGGGCATTCCAACTCATGCATTCTATATGTCCGGATTGAAGCCAATTGTCTTTGTACTTCAAAGGACTAGAACATAAAGTGATTATCTTATGACACTATATGAGAAAGTGATCACTTTTGTTTTTTAACTTTATTTTCCTATGGATGGAATTCTCATTTGAAAATAAAGGACAAAATTTATATAGAAACAAACTATATCATTAAAAAGTCTACATTTGGTTCATTTATATATGCTTTGTAAGATAATTAATAAAATGTGTGTCCTTTTGTATTAATAGTAGTTGATAACCTTAATCCTATATATATACATAATTGATGAGCTAATGATGGATAAATTAATTCTAGGTCTTCATTGCTAGGATACTAGTGACTATTTGGGTTCCTAGTCATCAAAGGAATAAGAAATGCCAAACTACTAAAATGTATATGTTTTAGAATTGCCAAACTAGTAAATTTTGCACATGAGATAAAAAAAATTATGAAGTTATATTCTACCCCTGAAGAGATTATGATATAATACTAACATAAGACAAACAAATGATGTCCATATGATATAAATTACTACACAACATTTACAGTGCCACCTTGAAAGATGAGCATATGTTTCTAAACCCAATAATATAAGTTTGTTCCTTCTTATAGGAGAATGTGAAGTGTATTATTTTATCAATTGAAACAAAATTTGATCCATAGTAGGAGCCACCACCTTAGTTACTTAAGGTAGATGCCTACACTGAATAGCTAAACTTCATATGAAATTAAACCCACTTAGAAATTTCTATTTCCAATAAATGTTGTCAGTCGAGAGGTGTATACATTATTGATCATAAATCATTTTGAAATATATTTTAAGTTCAATACATAAATTTACGCATTTATGATGAATGTACCACTTTCATTGTCTAAAATAGAGGATGAAAACTTATTTATCTTCAACCCAAAGAGGAAAATATATTTGAGGGAGACGCCTTTAAGACTTGAAGTGGTGTATAGTACTCATGATATATGTAGGGTGTGAGAATGTCTATTTTCATTGAACAGAGAACTTTAGGTAATAATATTTATTAATCATGGTATAAAATGACGACAAACATAAGAAAATGTATAATATTATTTAATTTAATATCGACGAATAGATAAGCATCCTCACAGTACATAATTTCTACTAACAATATGGTAAGAAAATGACTGCCCATGCATAGTTGTAAAGTTACCCCAAATACACTTAACCCCATGTCGAACAATACTAGTCAAAGGTTTCTTTTGTCTCATACATTTGGTAACAGAAAAGAAAGTGTGTTGTCCTTTTTTGTTTGAGTTTCTTTGGCCTATCGCCAGAAACCCCACTTGGGAAATAAAAGGTCAAAACATTGTGAAAATTAATAATCACTAGAAGATAATCATTATAATTAAAATTCATTTTTGCAATTGATGACAATTGAAGGGAGTTTATGTTTTTCTCTATGTGTACTATATGGATAATTATATTTGAGTGTCTATCAAAATTTATGCATTAAAGACCAATGAATTACTTTAGGGTCTTTGTATTAGTATGGCATCATTGTGGGGTTTTTCTCATTATATATGGAAATATTAGCAAGAGTATAACACATGAATGCAAAATTAGTAAAAAAATATTTACAAAAGGTAAAAGAATTATGTTGGATTGTATTTGACCTTTAATGGAAACTCAACAACATCAATATCATAAATAGTTAACAAGACCACATTAGTACAAACATGTGTCATGGGGGAAACCAATGTTTTTAAGATTACATTTTACCTCCCAAGAAAGTATGTTATACTACAAGTATAACACAATGAAAAATAGATGTAACATACAATTACTATATTTGTTCATTTCACTTGGAATTATATTTATATATATATATATATACATATACATACATATATATATGTGTGTGTATACATATATACATGTTTCACGAATCTATAATACAAAATTTTCCCGTTGTGACTGGAATGTGAAGTGTAATTTTTTTCCTCCATTTGAACAACATTTGATGTGGAAGGAGCGCACATCCAGGTCACTTGAGGTGGAATCCTATTTGAATCACCCAAACACATGTCAAACTTAAGCCCACTCAGAAATATATACTTGCAATTAGTGTTGTAGTTAAAGAGTTCTATCCTTGCTAATCATAAATAGAAATAACTTATGTTCCCTTATTCTAATACTTCTATATACACATTCATGATTAAAAAATCCTCATTATGTAAGATAAAGGATGACATGATTCTTATCATGGATAGACAATTTCAAGACTTCAGGTGTGTGCAGTGCACACGAGATTTGTAGGGTGCAGAAAGGGTTTTTGTTGACTTAAGATAGAACTCCAAGAAAAAATATTTATAATTTATGATTCAGAGTGAAAAGAGAAATCCAAATACTTTGAATCCAAGATTCAAATGTAGTAATTACTTATTCATAATCATTCAAGGTAAAAAGTGCGACAAAAGCCCTATATAGTTCCATAGGTTTCCCAATCAAATTCAACTCCTTGAGCCCATATCAAAATTACTTAGAAGAAGTTTGAGTGTGTTAGTTAAAGTTTGTAAAGGGGTACATAAATGACCTCATAATGTTTGACAATGTGTTACTCATAAGAAAAAGAAGCTGATGTATAAAATATTGAATGGGGAAAAAAGGGAAAGTTAATCATTTCTAAGTTTTATATTGCAGTTTGTACCATTGTTGAACTCTTTATCTAGGTAGCTTAAGGTCAAGTCATAGTTGAAACGCATCACTCTATTATGAGAATTTAGTCAAGGCAGAAGCCAAGTGTCCACTCAAATAATAAGTAGCCTTACTCCAAAAGATAGGTGGTGCAAGGGTTTGAAATATATACAAAAAAAATTGATTAGACAAAGATAGTGCAACGTGCCTTAACCCGAAGGCATCATAGTTTGTATTATTGTTCGTAAACGACAAACCTCTAAAATATCCTTGAGCCGGTTAATTACAAAATTACATAGTGCGATATTTAACAAATCTTCAAATGTTGTTCCACAATGTGGTTTCTCCCCGACACCAACGAAATGGGAGGGGTCCCCCTCCCCGTATTTTGGTGCTTTTTGTCTGGGTAGTGAGACTCCATATTTTGTAGTAGAGAAAGACAAAAGGGTAGAACCTGTGTCCACATATGGGTTAGTGTTCACAGTCGTAGCAACAATATTCATGTATTTTACATGTGTAGATCCATTAACCAGATGTAGCGTCATCCAATTCATTTACTTTGGAACCATAGTGACAAGTCAAGTGTGTCTCTATGTCGTTTGCGATGACATAACCACTGTTATTATATGAGATATCCTACGGGGAATTGTACGGTTGAAGTCAACATTGAAATAAACAAAGGGGAAAACTATATTCTACACTCGTCCGTGTACATAGTAAAATGGGCAAAAAGTCAATGAAAGGTGTGAGGCCTGTGACTCGTACATGACGGCCTTCGTGTTGTTTTTCTAACTTTACATTTCTACTTTTTTGTGTATACGCGCTCACCACAAGATCAATCCAGAGTTACTTTCATCAAATAATCACACCACTTTATGGTCCACAAATCACTCATGACCTACGTGGTTGGAATCAGCTCGACGAATTCCGGAAAATCCCATTCTCATGTATGTGTATGACCACAAATTGTACATACGAAGGTGTTCCAATTTGCCCTAAAGCAGCTGGACAACGACACCTTTCTTATCCTCCACCTGCCAAAGACAATATCTAATGGTTGGCATGCCGGTTCGGAAGACTTTATCGCTGGGTGTAGCTCTCACATCTTGTTGTTAGGGTAGTAATTGTAACATCCCATCTGCTAACACCGGGGCTCACATGAATAGTCATGGGATCACTATGTGCACCTACTAAAAAGAAGGGCATATAGAAAGATGCACGGAGGATGAGAGGAGCTGGTGCTGGCAAATTTAATTCCTCGATTTTGACAGCTTCTGCATATTGGACGGCAAACGGAATTCCTAACCACCAGTGACGGGATATAGAATATGTAAAGGTCTCTGTATGTAAGAACAAGGACATACATACTAGTGGACTAGAGAATCTCGAGCTACGTACCAAGCCGTATAAGGAAAACAAAGACAAGAAAAGAAATACCTCAACACGGTATTGTACGTACCGGGGTGGTGTCGCGTTACGGCATCTATATGGAGATTATGTTGGTGTAAAATACATGAAGAAGTGGTGTTTCCACTGAGAAGGGCATATCCACGGCACCCAATAACAATATTGAAACATACAGCCAAACAGTAAACGCGTAAAATTTGAATTGTAGCTCATGCATGAGCAATCATTGGTTTGATACTAGTAGCATGTATGTAATACTTATGTGAAAGTATTCAAGTGTAAGAAAAGTAGATATCTCGTGGTCTAAATTATGCAATAGATGGGAATCGATCCCAAAATGTCTGAAATTTTTTGTGTTTTGTATTATTTTAGTCTATGCGAAAGGCGGACGTCTTTAGTAATGGACGGGTCCTACAATAATTTGTTAAGAGCCAATATTTTTTTTTTTTTGCATCGTTAAGGTTTATCTCTCTCTATTTTTATAGAGGGTGAGTGTGCTCTCTGGTGTGTTATATACGTGCTCCATTCTCATTGCATCTGCTACAGAAAGAATATAGGATTAATCCTAAGCAAATGCCACCAAGTTTACTTGCTCTAGTGAATTAAACTCAATGCATGTACTACAACTAAAAGCAGACTATATTACCTGACCCGATGATCAAGTCCTGAGTACCCCATAATCTTAATGAACGAGAAACAATATGGATGGAGTGTGAAAAAACGCATGTGAGAAGCAGATAAGTAACTACACAGAGAAAAGGACACGAGACTTTCAAGGTTCAATTAGAATGACTTGCACCCAAAGGAGTAGAGAAGATTACAAGTTTCACTACTACGAGAAAGGTACAAAATGGAGAGCTCTGGAAAGAGGTACGGTGCACTATAGACCGCAGTTGGCGCCGCACCAATACATATTTCAAAATGGTATCTCACCATATTGTGGAGAGCCACAATTTCACCCATGTTAGGATCTTGAAAATAGAATGTACTTTACTAGTCGTAATATAATCTATATAACTTTCACAATTCAATCGATTATATACTTTGAGGACAAGAAACCAATTTAACACATTTTAACAACAGCAAAAAAAGGCAATTACCAATATAGCACTCCTTCAAAAATATTAGCCAAAAGAGTACGCTTTGTGTAGAACCCGTGAGTCAAAATGGTATTTTATGTTTCTAGGGTTAGAAAGTGTCACAATCATTGACATGTTCAACTTTAAAATAAAAAGAATTTGGAAAAAAAACCAAAAGCGTCACATTGAGCACTGCTTTTAACTTGACGTTTCAAGTTGAAAGTGTTTTAATATATAACACGCTAATGGTTATGGCCCATTCTAATCTAGACGCATAAAACTCAACTAGAGTGTGCTATTTTGATTTATATTTTCCAATATAGCTATTATTTAAATACTTTTTAGAAGTATGTTGAATATATTATTTTCCCTGTTTCGAAATGCATGACATAACTAACTCAGATGTCATTCCTTACAAGAAAAGCACCACATAACATTTAATGGGTAAACATGCATGCATATTCTTGGAATTCAAATTTAATATTTTAACCTACTAATACTGTCTTTATCTCGTGTTTAGTCAGAGAATACAACACATGTCATGCTCTGATTTGTGAAGTTTGGAATTTATTCATACTCCACATGATTTTCATGGTGGGTCTGCGCACCACTAACAAAAGACACCATATCACAGCAAACTCATATTTGCAATTTAATGCTATATGCAGTTCGCGTTTTCTTTTTTGTATATTATGACTCTCAACTGAATCTACTCCATACTTATCAACTTTGACCAGCCAAGCTTTATATTTCAATAAGAACTTAGTAATTCCACAACCAAACACCCCTAAACCCGTGCATGGATGTATGTATTGACCTGTGCAAGTTTAAACCAGTAGATACTCTCCAGGTTGGAAAGAAAAATCCCTTTCACGTTTCACCTGCGTCTTGTCTGCCTGTATATATATACACATTCCCACCTACACTTGTTCCCCTTGTCCTCACCCTTCTCAGTCTCCTTCCCAACATGTTTTCTACCAGTTGAGTCCGACTGCATGCTCCTTCTCTATCAGTAAGAAGAAAACCACACACGACGGCGACAAAACTGGTCAACATTGTAGGGAATAGTCGGTATGTTTTCCACCCATTTTATATTTTTTTTCCTCTTACTGTGCTTAAGTTGAGATGTTCAATGAGTCTCTTTTATTTAATCTGCTGTTCCC
Source organism: Alisma plantago-aquatica (assembly GCA_963693085.1). Taxonomy (NCBI): domain Eukaryota; kingdom Viridiplantae; phylum Streptophyta; class Magnoliopsida; order Alismatales; family Alismataceae; genus Alisma; species Alisma plantago-aquatica. The sequence continues at coordinate 1,179,397,790 of OY856410.1, forward strand.
ACTGCTACTGGTACCTCTGATGGTGATATGTTATATTTTTTTCCCCTCCCTTCTTGCTTACAGAACTCTCTTCTCATCCCTATTTGCTGTTCCTTCTCCTCGTTTCAGTGCTGGTTGTGGGAATTATTGATGAGATGACCAAGGAGATGGGTGAGGAGGCGCCGGAGGTGCTGGAGATCCCTGCGGATGATGAGGAAGAGGAGGAGGTGGAGGGGAAACGTGGCGATGCAGATACCAGTCGTGCTAGTAGTCGTCCTACCAAGAGGCTGTGTCTGGATCTAAACGAGGGCTTTGGCGTCGGAGAGGAAGGTGTGGGGGAGGGAGAAGAGGATGAACTCGACGAAGAAGATGACGAAGATGCGCCTTCTGGCGGTGGGAGCTCGAGCAACAACGGCAGCAACTCCGGCAACAGCAACAGCAAGAGCGGTGGTGGTGAGAGCAACAGCGGCATCAGTGGAGGGGAAGGGAGCGCTGGGCGCGCTGGAACTGTGAGGCAGTACAACCGGTCTCATGCGCCCAGGCTGCGCTGGACACCGGATCTCCACATGTCGTTCGTTCATGCCGTCGAAAGACTCGGAGGACAAGAGAGTATGTGCCCCCCTCACGCCTTGCACTCAGTAGCATACCTTCCTCTCCTTAATTGCGCTGCCAAAAAAAAAATTAATTTGCAACAAGACAGCCTCGACTTCCCCCTCTCTGCTTCTGTGTTTTGTCACAGGAAATAACTCCTTTAGAATTAGAATTAAAGGTCTTTTTCTTTTTCTCCCTCCCGTGGAGTTAATCATATGCATGCATGTGTAGTTGGCATTATACGGCTGCTAGCTGTTTGTTGATTACCAACTGATGTGTTTTGTTCTGGATGTGTTTAAACAGGAGCTACACCCAAGTTAGTCCTTCAGATGATGAATGTGAAGGGACTCAGTATTGCTCATGTCAAGAGCCACCTGCAGGTACATCATTTAGTTCATCGAACCGGTACTGATCAGCTCAATCTAGAAGTAAAAAACCTAAGTGATCATTCTTTCTCTCTTTTACTGCACTCTCAGCTGATTTTTGTGATCTACTAATTGATTTCCCGCCTGATCTTCTGTATGCTATCCTTTATCTATCCATACTCTTCTCTATACTGATCTATTTCTAATCTCTTTGATCAGATGTACAGAAGCAAGAAGGTGGATGATTCTGGACAAGAAAAGCCTGTTATGCCTTCTGGTGGGTACAAGACACAAGATGTCAACAATCTCGAAATCGTTTGTTTTTTCTCCTTGTTATTTCTGCCACATTAAGTAAATCAATGAAAGAGACGAAATACTACCCACAAAAGGCATAAAGTATAGATCTCGCTCCAACTATATTCCCCTTCATATCCATCCTTTTTATTTCGTTTTTCTTGGTGAAGAACGTAACGTGTGCGTGTGTTTAATATCTTCTTGCAATTAATATGTGTCTAGCTAGAATGTGGTCCTATGTAGGAATTATAGATCACTTAATTGGTGTTATATTATAACATGATATCTCTCTAACGGGTGAGTGAGGCCTTGCCTTCTTAAACACTTTTCTTTATTTTTCTCTTGATCAATTACTTTTCCAATTCAGATTTTGTACTGCAAGTGAACAAAGGTCCTGTAACCTTTTTTTGTTAAGAGTTAGAACAAAGAATTTTCCATTTGTTGCTATGTTTGCAAGAAAATATTGATTAAGCCTTTCACAAACATGGTAGAGACTTGTAGCGGATAATCACTCTTGGTACGACTAACATTTTTAATAGTAACTTTAGAGAAATTTGAAGGACCACAATGGTTGATTGATTCGTTGTTGGTGTGTCAGATTACTTTGTTGGGAGCTTTCCTTGGTGATTATCAATAGGAAATTCGAAATCGAAACATTCTTTATAATTGGTCCCAGATTAATATCCGATTTTATGTTTCCAGGAATTTATATGCCTTGGCCTTAAGAATATGGCACTGTATTACATACCCTTTAGTAAGAATATATATATTGAACAAGGCACTAAACTAATATCTACGTTTATGGTCATCAGATTCCTTGTTACCACTCTTAACTTTCACGATGAAGTGTCCAAAAATGCCGTGAATTAATTATGGGGTATGTTACTGACTGAAATCAACCAAATTTCTGGATGAGTGCAGGGTTGTCGCCCATGGATCCTCGGCTTAGAAGAGGTGACGAGATGTTCTACCAGAGAGTATGTTCATACCAGCAGCATCCATACAGGTTGAGCAGTGGCGGCATAACTGTAGGCAATGCTGGACACAGGCCTGGAATCCCTGAACCCCATCTTTACAGCTTACTGCACCAACCGTCACCCCATCTGCCACATGACTTCAAAAGCTATGCTAACTTGAGGTAGTCATATATCTACACGAGTGAATTGAGTCGTACATATATAGATATAGTTACAACAATCATGAATTCAGATCCTATTCTTTTGTGTCCTTTCTTTGCTGATGGTTTCGGTATTTATACAATTGGGTAGGCAGCAGGAATGGGCGTTCAACAGGCAGATAATGGCTGTCCAGCCACCACCGCCATCTCTTATGAAGGATGCCCAAAGTTCTGGAAAGATCAGTGGCAGTGCAGTGGTTCACAACATGATCTTCGGCAACAAGGACGGCATCAAGCCGACACCGGTTAGGGATGCTATCTACAGCGGAGCCAACGGACACCAGTACAACCACCCAGTGCTGATAGAGGACTGTAGGAAGCGGATGGCTCCTGGCGATGTGCCTGCGCTTGATCTCAAGCTGAAGCAGATCCCCAGGAGTACTGGCAGCTGGAACACCACTCCCGGCGGAGTTCAAGATCCATGGCTCTTTAACTACAACAACCTGAACGGTTCTCTAAACGGTGCCAAGCAATTGCCGTCGTCCAAAACCTTCGGATCGAACTGTGTACAAACGCCGGAAACTCGGTTCACCCAGCCGCTGTTTCGTCTTGAGGTGATGAGATGCTGCCGCCTTTCCCTTTCCTGGTCTTTTCTTATGCTCCATTTGCTCATCAGCAACGACTCGGATCAGGTCATGGATGATGCATGCCAATATTGTCATAAGGGGTCATGTCTTCTTTCTTTCATCAGAACAAGTCTAAGCGTTGAATTCTTGAGATCATATTATATTTAAACCTACAAGATTCATCTATTCCACAGACAACAAGCTCTAGCACGACGTCATGTTTTCTTTCGTAGGGTATAAACTTGGTATGAGATTCTCATTTCCGTGTGTGTGACGTCTTCCTGCAGATACTTAAGAAGCAACTGGAGAGCAAGCTGATGGCGACGAGCAAGCTGGAGGAAGATTCCTCGGAGAAACGAGCGTCGACTGGTATTGTCAGCGGCACGGACTTGCATCTCAGCCTCAGCCCGAACTCTGTCCATGACTGGCTCGACGGTTCCACTTCCACCAAGGCGGCGGTCGGTGGCCGCAACAGCAACACCAGCTCGCCGGAGGAGATTGATACCGGGCTATCACTCTCCCTCGCGTTCAACAAGCAGCATCCTAAGCAACAGGGAGGACTGCTACCATTGCCCCTTGAACAAAACCCTACAGATACTAGCGAGGCCGGAACCAGTACCACAACCACCTCTACAACTAGGTTGTTTTTACATAGCAGCAGCAGCATCAGTAACAGCATTAACAAAAAAAATAACAGCAGCACCAAGGCCGACCAGCAGGGGCTGAGTACTTTAGATCTGACCATGTCAATCGCGGCATTGGAGTGAGATCTTTCAAGTACTTGTCTCGAGGCCTTTTTGGATTTATTCTTATAGTTATTCCTACTACTACTACCAGATAATTTCATGATATAGAGAGGTCCATCGTTCGTCCATTAGCTCTGTGTCTATCTCCATCGAATAAGGCGCACATATGCATGTATCTTCCCAACACTACCACCTCCCACCATGACATTTTTCTATCAGTCTTTCTTGTAATGTAGCTCCTAGTTTACTGAGATCAGTCTTCTGAGAACTGGTTTTGTCTGGCCCCCGCTTGTGCATTGGTTGGACGAACCATTGATTTTAGAATGAAGAAACGGCTAAAATGGTTAACGTTATTTTTCTCGTCCCGATAAAAATCTGGTTTGTGTTTTCAACTGCTGGCATTTCGCTTCAGAGCGTGCTGATTGTGAGAAAGTTCGCAGTTGTCTGTTATGTTGGATTTTGCTGGGTTGTTTCTGAACCACGATAGCTTTAATATAATGACACACCAAATGAATAATGATGTCCTAATACCGATACAAATTCAGATTCGATGGCTAAAATAAAAATATACTGATGAAACTCGGATATAACATTGCAAGGATGTACATTGGACTTTACTATAAAATAGATCACCTACAAAATAGATCATCTACGAAAACAGAAAATATATACATAATCAGCTCGCCTGATATCTAACCACAGGCATTATTTATATATCTGAAAATACAAACTTCTAGATAGAGTAAAACCCTGAAATCAAGTTACAGACACGCAAAGAGTAGGACTCCTGATATCGAAATTCATTTGAGTTTCCCATCTTGCGCTGGTGTGAAGAGATCAAGCTCAAGCATAGAAATTACAGGAAGGTTAGCATTCAAGGCGTAACTAACATTAATAATTAGGAAGAAAAGAAATCAGTCTGGATATAAACATTTTCCTAATGAAGCCTGAGCAAAGTTTTTTTTAAATAAATAAGCAAGTGCAAGGGGATGGACGAATGTCACATAATAGTTGTCTGGGAAAATACATTTCATTGCTCAAACAAGAAGAGGGACCATATGATGAAATGACAATATGTTGAGCTAAAGTAGAGAAGGGTTGTAAGCAACATTTTGATAGTGACATACTAATGCGGACGCAGACCATCACATGATACGAACTCAATTTTTTGGTTTTGTCTATCAATGTGTCATGCAGGTAATTTTGTTTTGTTGCAATTGCAATAAGAACGGTTATACTCATTTATTAGTTGAAGTAAATTTTGCATCCAAAGAAGGTTGTCAATAGTGTCAATAGTCACTTCCCGAGGACTTCAAAATCCAACAAGTACAAGAAAAAAAATATAATTTCACACCGAAAGGAAACTGACTTTTTGTTTTGTTGGTTGGTGGAGCATGTGTGTATATGTGAACCTTATAATTCAATAAACCCCTAGAAGACCGTCATAGCATTGGATTGACACTTCCGCTTGATTGAATGTCCTCCAACTCTCAATTAGGCAAGTGACTAAGAGCAAAAGAAGTCCTCATAAAGGATATAAACTCACATACAAAACTCAATATAAAATTAGAACAAGTGAAAAAAACAATGTCGTCTACCATTTTTTTAAAGATAGGAAAAAATCAAGACGACTCTCAAACATTAGTGTAAAAACAAGAATACAAAAGCAGGGAGCTAGAAAAGTGACCTTGTTACGGTCCTTGAAGGTATTTGTTGACTCAAGGTCTAAATTAAATAATATCTTGTTTGACAATAACTAAATTATTCCACTTATTTCTATCTAATATTTCTACTTAAGTGATTTCAGATTAAATAGACAAAATTCAAAAGTCTGAACTTGTAAACTCTAATTTGATGAAATTAAGGCATACATGCATAAACATCAAAATTGAAAAATAGATAGTATTCTCCTTAGATATTTGATGTAAATCACTTGTAGTGATGTATGATTTGTAATTATTCTCCTACGTATAATAGAGTCAAGTAGGATGGATTAATATGCACTTCAATGGTTCTGGTTAAGTTCAATACAAGAGGTCTTGTCGGCCAAGTTTGTTGGGTTGTTCCTGGATCATGTTGGCTTTATTATTATGATAAAAAAATGAATATTGATGCATTAAAACTGATACAACTTCATATTGGAGGACTAAAATAAAAATACACATGAAACTCAAATATGACATCTAAAACATGCAAGGATGTAATTGGACATCACTATAAATAAACTAATAATGTTGAAACTATTATCATATTAATTGTTGTGAATTGATGTCGATATGCATGGAGGCAACAAAATCTGGCGAACAAGAAGTAGACACCTTACACAAGAACATGAGATTTAAGTAATTCACCCAAATAAGCTACTCCACACACATCAATTGTAAGATCCTCAAATTTTGGTGAATTTATAATCTATAAATATCAGTATTAATTTGATAACCAAATTACCCAATTTCATAATTGATAGAGTAATATTATCTTTGTGGCATGAGTTCAACCCATGGCCCAAGTGAGGCACATGAGAAGACTTATTTTTTAAATAGGTCCTTGTGTCACAAGTATAAGAAATAAAATAATTTATGCATAAATAAAAAATAATGGTAATGTGAATTGTTAGATAATCCAAATATGAGATAAAAGGCAAGTTTCTAAAATATTCCTAGATAATGTGTGATTTAGATAAGTAATGGATTAACTATCTAACTATGACTTGAAATACAAGTTTTGAGGCATCAAATAAGGATATCTTGATCTAGATTTTTGAACATTCGAAGTTAATAAGGAAACTAAGATAATTCTAGGAGGACTTTCCATGTGATGTAAGTAATTGATTTAAAGAAATATTTAAAGAACAAGTTAGTCTATTAAAATTATCCCAATAAATCCCAAAAACTAAATATAAGTTGGGAAAGATATTTTTGAGATTTTCATAAAATTTCATAGCAAAGCGATAATTCTAGTGGTCTGGGGAAAATTGTGAAGAAAAGAGGACTTATTTGTAATAATTAAATTTATGTTTCCTTGATTGCAGACATTAAATGACTTTCCAACTGGGGGGAGATATAGTTTGCGCCCCTTTTATTTGACATGCTAGGTGTGACCCTTGGATCTGTAATCAGTGGACTACATGTTGTCTTCAACCTCTTGACAAAAACAAAGTGGCACTCATCCTATACTCCCTCTCACCTAACCTCTTCCCTCTCTAGGCCCTTTCTCACCCCAAAATTTGTGGCATATTTCTCCTCCCACCAATATGGCCCTACTTATGAGAATATTAAGGGAAAATGGTGCCTTGGTCACCAAGAAAGGACCTCGTCGTCATGGATCTCAACCAATAAGAACCAAAAATAAAAACCCTAGACTTAGGCCATGTTAGCTCTATAAAATTGCCCCTAAAGCCTCGCCTCTACTCCAGAAACTCACACAAACCTGTGAGCATGAAGAATAGACCTAGAATTACCTATTCTTCCTTGCCATCACTACATAGTAGAATTTGGTGTTGCCACAGGGAAGCCCTACTTCTAGGATTTTATAGAAGAGCCCAAGGATCCCCTTGACTGTGCGAGGACAAGATGAGAATGACCAACCAGTCCCTGAACCACACCACATTCTCCCTCTCCTTCTTACCTTCTTCCCATATTAGAGTCGCTGTCGTGGGTTTCCGTTGCTCCTCACACAAGGAAGGAAGGTAGAAGTGGTCCGATGAGCAACTGAGTCAACTGGTTAGTGAAATTCAATGGTCTAGTGATTAATCGGACACCCTCTCTTATTCATTTATCTCGGTTCAATTCTAACCAAATGGCCATTGTAACTCTTAATTGTTGGTATAGGATTTGATAGGGAGTAGAGTTCTAGATAAGTTGGGAAAGGTGTGGCCCCTCAAAAATAGTCATGTCAGATAAAGGAAAGGTAACTTCCTAGAAATATATTGGATTTAGTATTATCTTGTAAAATTTGTAGTAATGAATGGTAGATCCCATCGTAGTGATAATATATTAGCAGATTGATCATGAACGTGAGTAGAATCTAAATATAATATACTTGAGGACTAAATATGATCATAGTTCTAATTGTGGGGCTAATATGTGTTTAAATGATCATTAATACATGGAAACCCAAGAATTGATGAATATGATTCTTTAAGTAGTAAATTTATTTATCTTGTGATAATATAATGCTATTGTTGAATATTATGGTAATCCAAGATGATGATGATAATTTGGGGTTCTGGACCAGTAATCATACATTTGTTGAATTAGGGTTTTGAAACCAAAGATTGTAACTTTCTATGATATATTTGCACATAATCTAATCTATGTGGTCATAAAGCAATGATACAATAGACCTAATAATTAGGGTTTCACCCGATGTCTAAGATGGATTTGTAAATTTAATTAATTATGGTGTGATTGAATTAGGGTTTGTACCCTTATTCCTTATCCAAACCTGAGACAGCCATAAACCTTAGTTTAGGACATATGTTAGATTAGTATGTCTTGAATGTGATTGGTGACACTTTAGAGTATACATACATGCATATAACATTGGTTGATTATGTTGAATTCTTGGATGTTTAAATATATGCTTGAAGTACACGTTTCATGCTTTCTGCATAGAAATGTGGTATGTGGTTATTTTATGAATACTCACATTATCAACTGCCAATGTTTTCTAAGAATTTCTTGAAGATTGGTGAAATAAATTTTTGGATGTTTATTTACTTCCTATCCAACTATAATGCCAATATAAGTATCACATAATGAACAAGAATGTTCTAAACCCTGGGTTACACTGATCAAGGGGAAACACACATGAGCCCAAGGTGGGACAGTGATTACACTTGAGATGGTTGACCAACTATTATTGGAATATGTTAATAAAATATCAGCTCTTATCTACAAGTATTTGATACAATATATGTTTTTATCTTAGTTATGCACATTTTGGTTGCACCACGTACACAATATAGAAATATGTTCACTATGTTTTGGATTGTCATTGTTTTAGGTAATTGCAATATATGAAGATCTCAAGACACGATGAATCAGATTGGAGACATTAAAGCTAAGTAAAGGAGGATTAGTTAGATGCTTCTTCTCATATGTAATAGTTCTCATGTTAAAAGTTTATATAACTCCTTAGAGGAGCATCACTATACATCTTGTAAACAATATTTGTGAAATAATGGAAATTAATTAATATTATTTGTTATTTGCTAAATCTGATTTTGGGAATTTAGGGAAAGACTATTGACTTTAAGATCCTTTCTTAATTGTGGAAACTAAAATGTGAGATCGTTATATTTGGTATCAAAGCCCCAGATTTTTCAAATAATATTTAATAGTTGATATTTCAAGTAATCTTTAGAAATATAAGGAGAATTATTAGGGTGTAACCTAAGGGTAATGGTGTCTAAAAAGGGTCACAACTTTTGGGGATGGCAATATTTTCCCCCAGACTATTCAATTGGAATATGAGGGCTCCCTTAGCCAAGGTGATACATGCCTAGTTAGAACCTAGGTTTTCTTAAAATAATGTTTCCTCCAAGTTTCTCATGTCAAATTTCATCCACTTCTCATACCCTTGCTTAATAAACCCTAAAATTTACTTCCCTCCTCATCTCAAGTTAGCATTTTAAGAATAAATAGGATTAAGGCATCCTTCGTCAATGAATGTATATATAATGTTGAAATGATAAAATGGTGAAGAAAAGTAGTTTATGGGTTTTTCCTTGCAAGTGTAAACTCTAGATGGGTCTAGTATGGGTTTAGGAAAACCCTTGTTGGGTCAAGGGAATCATAAAATCCTACAATGAAGGGTGTAGTACAAAGCGCTAACCCAAAACCCTAATCTTGGGAAATGGGAGTAGTGTTGGTAAAATAGTAACCCTACCCATATGAACCCTTATTAGGGTAAGATGAAATTGGAAATACAAATGAGTTAAAGTGACCCAATCTCCCATGCAAGCATGTACTTGGAGCAAGGCATTCATGATTCACGTGAAGGATTTTGAGTATACATATGAAACATAAGCAATCAATGGTTATGTGAAAATGAAAAATGAAACCCTCAATTCAACTTTTAGGGTTGTTGTCCTGACCAGGGGTGGGTAACCCAAGAATGAGGAAAAGACCTATGGGGGAGACAAAACCCTAAATCCATGGTGTTAGGTTGTGTCTATAAATCCTAAACTCCTTGTATAATTCAATAAGTCACCTTAAGTTAGGGCATTCCCTTAAAGGGTGAGTTAACTGATCCATTTATGAATTGAGGTAACCTTGAGTTTTGCCTAATATTTGAAGGATTAGGTATATGAAGCATGAAAGGGCATAAAATCAGTATAATTCATTGAACCAAATTATGCCATCTCAGAGGGATTGATTAATGGAGTTAATACTTCCAGAATCCTAAGAAAATGTCACTAAGGAAATGGCTAACATTATGAAGACCAAGCCCAAGTGGGAAGGTCACTATGAAGACCAAGTTCAAGGATGGATGGTCACTATGAGGACCAATCCCAAGAAGGGAAGTGTTGGTATGTATGCCCATAGAGAAAGTCATATGATGATTGTAATGGGATACTTTGTAAATGATTTGAATAATAATAAAGACAATTTCCGTCTATATGTTTTAACTATTTTGAGATAATGGTATAACATGATAGATGTCTAAAGAATTGTTTTAATCAATGATGTATGCCTTCAAGTTAAGGAATTGAACGATGAGATCATACATATGTCAAGAGTGTGCATTCTTGTTTTGTCCCTAGTTGGTTGCTATTATGGAAATAACTATAGACATCAATAACATAAAAGGCTAGAGTGTGTGTTGGTTGATGATAGAATCTCATAAGTCATGATACGTAATATCAAACCAAGCACAAAGATACATGTTAGAGAACAGTGTATCAGACAAACCCACCAGAAGAGTGATGCATGGAAACCACGCTTGGTTAGTCAGGATCAACTCTTATAGTATTGGTGGTGACTATAGTTCTTAGACCTAAAATCACTGCACTCATCACATGTCGTTTGGTACACATTGACATCATCAAATGTAGTCCTGAAATATGGATTGTTATAAAGGTGATGATTGGGTGACTTTGACAAATGGGGTTTTAACTGTGAGTGATAGATATGGGATTTGTCCCTCATAAGGGAGTATGATATCCTAGCCACTTGATGAGTTAGATTGAGAAAAGCATGGCCATGCACTTGTGAGTCAATGTGTGACATTGAGCTTACAAATATCTTAGATAGTCTACTTTGGATCAAGAAACATGTATTGAACGTTTAAAGAGGATGACAAGCCCATGCCTCAAGTTCGTTATCGGATATCAGTGACAACGGAACTATACATTCACTGTAACACCAATAATAGATTGTAGGTTGAAAGTTGTTCTCCAACTTTCCTTTTCGCTTGGGTAGCACTAATGTGCGACTAGGCACCATTCTTTGCTTGTGAAGTCATAAGTAGTTATGGACTTTCACTGTCAACATGAAATGGGACCTATAAGATCACACACATAGGATTAACCTAGAAGATGAGTTTTTCCATGAATGATGTTTAGATTGATTACCAAAGTGTTTAGGTACTCAATTAAACATTCAATCAATTGACTTAACTCAAAATAATAGTGTTCAAGTGTTGAACCAACTGATTAAAGTGTCAGATTGATTGGGAACTGCATGACTGATTTATGTACAACCTAGACCACCAACCGACTGGTTCATTGGGTGAACTGATTGGCTCATGGTCAGTAAGATGACTGTTTCACCTTGTTGAACTGATCGGTTCAGCTGGACCAGATGAGCAAGGTAGGGTCATCCCAATTTGTGAGAAAAGATTTTTATTTCGCTTGTACAATTCAATTGGAACAAGAATTGAACTTTGGATTAATTGAAAATGAAAGAGGAAAGTCAATGCAGGCCAGTCAGGAATGTGAACTGACCGGTTCACACTCCCAACTGACTAATTCATTTATAAAATGACCAGTTCGCCTACCATAGTGCAATCAGTTCGTGGAAATTTCAGACCCTTCCACTCCCACTTTAGTCCCGCATTGCCCGGGGCTGAGAACCCTGACCCTGACCCCTCCTATATATAGAGGGGACTGGGGCCTTCTCAAAAAGAACAACTCAGAACATCAGTTGCTCTGCAAAGTTGTCCTCTCTAGTTCTGGTAATCGAGAGAGCCCAAGCAAGTGCTACCTGAGTAGGGAGGCACAGTAAGGGAAAGACTACTGCAGGACAACAACTGGTGGTGGGAGAGTGTCTTGGTGACTAGTACACCAATAGAAGGGGACGACTCCTTCTAGTGTCCTATGGGACATGATGACTATAGTTTCGGGTGGTCCGTGTGGACTATCTATAGAGGCGGCAGGTTTCTGCCACTCAGGAGGATGACGGTCAACTGTAGTCTGGGTCGAGACCAGGAGCTGCACAGATACCGTCCAAGACTAGGTGGTTGAAGACCGCACTAGATGCGAGGTATTGTCATTGTGCAAGCCTCAAGACCAGGTACACCTCACTAAAACCATCCTTCCTATTTAATAGTCATTGATGCGATATGCAGTTTTATGGGTTTATGGTGAGAATACTTTTTGTTTCTGCTGCCTTCTCTGTCCCAACAAACCCAACAGTGGTATCAGAGCCATGTCAACGCTCTATGTTTTAGGATTAATCGATATGATCAACTTTTGGTTTTACAGCTTTTATTTATTACATGTGTTATGAATATTTAACTGGCTTATATGCATGTCCAATTTAAATCCATAAATCCCAATATACATATATGATATGGTATATATATATATATGTTATCGATACACGTCGCCTTAAATCAGTTTTTGGTAGATGTGTAGCGTGGTTATGGCCTATAAACTCTTATATGTGGTTGGTTGGTTGTTTTTGTTTGCATCTCGGTCTACGTATCAAGTCCTTTCTCCTATTCCCAGTATAACTCGAGATAACTCGAGCCTTCTCTTCTACCTTTTCTCCCCCCGAATGTAACTTGAGGTTTCCCAAAGCAATATCTAAAATAGGATAGTTTTATTTCCTATTATGTCGAAGAACAACGGGCTCTCAGACGATCATTTAGAGGATCGAGACGATCGTCTCATGGAGAAAGACGATCAGCTAGTGGACCGAGACAACCGTCTCATGGAGCGAGACGAGCGGCTGCCAGTCTGACAAGGTGTACGATGACCAGACGAACTGATTAGCTAGAGGAGCCAGACGATCGGCTGGTGACACCCAACCGACTGGTTGGGAGGTGAGCCGATCAGTCATGGGATGAGTTGATCAACTCGAAATGGCTACAGTACAGGACTTCATCTTCTATAGGTTGTTGCATATGATGTAGACCTAGATGACCGTAATTCCTTGTGGCTCAAGAAATTAATATAGGATGGCCATAATCATCACTTTATCTCTTTGTATTTTTTTTCTTGTGGGATATAGAATGTATATGATATGTACTATTTATTGTGGTGATTGGATATGTATATGTATATAAGAAGGAAAAAAAACCAAACCCCTCAATAAATATTAAGTTTTAGATGCCTTCCATTAGTGGCACACATGAAAAGCTTGATCGACAAGCGTAGGCATCCCAAGGGTAGTGTGTTATCTATCTCATGGAAGTGTGATGGTAGTTGTGTGGGCCCACCATGCGGGGTGCACTTCTATCGTGTCGGCTTTTGGGTCAGACTTAACTAAGTGGTCTTAATGGGATTAAGCACTTAGAGGCATGGAGATGATCATGGAAAAGAGTTTTGCATGTCATCTATCCAAGAGTTGCATATGATGCAATTGGTAAATGTTACCTACCTTGATAATTGGTTATGGACACTGGCGTTGTCCGGGTAATAATACAATTGTTTTGGATCTTGGCTCACTAGAAGGTTGTACGCTGCAATCTTCTAAATTAATGGTGAGGGCTATCAATTTGATCAAAATAGTGGGAGTAATAACTAGTTAAAGGCCTAATTAAATATCATCAAACTTTATTCAAATAAAATCAAATCAAAAATGAGTTTTGACAAAATGCAAATGTTTTCTCTTGTAGAATCAAATGGCAAAGAAATCATCTTATAAATTGGGAAAATTAATTGAGATAAATTTCCATAACATCATAAGGACTATGAGAAGTGTTCTGCATAATCCTAAGATACCAGTGGCCTTAGAATCCACTCTATGTACGCTTAAGGTGTTGTTTGAGGCTGATAAGAAGAAGAATAGTTCCATGATAGTGATCAGTGGAATGTTATCCAAGGAAAAAGGCAAGGGAGAGAAGGATTCTCTCGCCAAGCTGAAATATGTCTTCTGCACTCAAAACATGGAGAGGATTGAAGGAATCACAGAAGATGAAGCAGGAGATAGACATCTCTACTTCATGTGTATATGTGATAGAGATTAACTTTACTACGTCTTCATCATGGGTACATGATACCGGATGTGGATCACACATTCGTTCAAATGTGAAGGATCTAAAAAGAAGTAGGCCTTTAGGGAAAGACGTGTTGCTAATGGGGTAAGAGTTTTTGCCAGTGTCGTAGGAACCTATGAGTTATCTCTACCTAATGGGATGATAATAGAGTTACAGAACTACTATTATGTACATGCCATACATAAGAATATCATTTCTATATCTTGTTTGGACAAGGATGGATTTGAAAATCTTATTAAGAATGGAAAATGTTACATTTCTAAATATGGGATCTTTTATGGCAGTGCCCCGATGTCTTATGGTCTATATTTGATAGATCTATGGACAAGTGTATATAATGTAAACACCAAATGATAGAAACTCAATGACTCAAACAAGACATACCTTTGGCATTGTCGTCTAGGGCACATAAATGAGAATCGCATATCTAGACTACATAAGGATGGTTATTTGGACTCTTTTGATTATGAATCAATAGAGACATGTGAATCTTATTTATTGGGAAAGATGACCAAGGATCCCTTTTCAGGAAAAGGTGAGAGAGTCAGTGATCTATTAGGACTCATACATACTAATGTATGTGGGCCTTTTAGAACAAGTGCTAGAGGTGGGTATCAGTACTTCATTACCTTTACTGATGACTTTTGTAGGTATGCCTATGTTTACCTGATGAAACATAAGTCTAACATCCTTAAAAGGTTCAAGGATTTCATGAATGAAGTACAGAATTAGCTTGGCAAAAGTATTAAGGCACTTCAATCTGATCTAGGTGGAGAATACTTAATCCAAGAGTTTGAGGACCTTCTGAGAGTCTGTGGTATTATATCACAATGCACTCCACCTAGAACACTACAGCATAATGGTGAATCAGAAAGAAGGAATCGCACATTGTTGTACATGGTGTGATCTATGATGAGTTTTTTCGATCTTCAAACTTCCTTCTGGGGTCATGCTCTTCAAATCACCACATTTACACTTAACCACGTACCATCTAAATCAGTTCAAAAAACACCATATGAGATATGGCATCGGAAGCGTCCCAGTATGCCTTTTATGAAGATTTGAGGTTGTGAAGCTTATGTCAGGAAAATGTTTTCTGAAAATCTTGGACCCAAATCAGATAAATGTTATTTTGTTGGATACCCTTTGGAGACCAAAGGATATTACTTTTATTCCCAATCTTACAACAAAGTGTTTGTTGCCAGGGATGTTGTATTCCTAGAGAAGGAATTTATTTCCAAAGGAAACATTGGGAGGAAAGTGGAACTCAAAGAGGTTCGAGACCAACAAGAAAACATTGAACCAATGGATCTACAAGAGGAAGATAGAAATTCACAAGTGGTTGTGGAATCTCAATCTCCTCAAGTAACACAAGGACCTCATAGATCTAGTAGTACATGCCTTGAACCTGAGAGATTTGGATATCTTGTAACTCAGGAAGGCGGTGAGTTGGTCATAGATGATGAGCCAACTACCTATCTAGAAGCAATGGAGGGACCAAATTCTGAGAAATGGCTTAAGGCCATGAGATCTGAGATGGAATCCATATATACCAACAAGGTATGGACCTTGGTGGAACCACCTGAAGGGGTAAAACCCATAGGGTGAAAGTGGGTCTTCAAGAAGAAGACCGACATGGATGGCAATGTGCAAACTTATAAAGGCGGATTGGTTGAAAATGGTTTTAGATAAGTTCAAGGTGTTGACTATGATGAAACATTGTCTCTAGTTGCCATGATTAAGTCCATCAGGATCATGCTTTCTATTGCAGCTTACTATGATTATGAGATTTGGCAGATGGATGTTAAAATCTCATTCCTTAACGGGAATACAGTGGAGGATGTGTACCTGACATGGCCTGAAGGTTTTATAGATCTAAAGAATGCCAATAAAGTCTATAAGCTGTAAAGGTCAATCTATGGATTGAAGCAAGCATCTCAGAGCTAGAATCTTCAATTTAACGAAGCAGACAAAGAGTTTGGCTTTAGTCAAAATGAAGATGAACCTTGTATGTACAAGAAGGTTAGTGGGAGCATAAAAACATTCCTCATATTGTATGTAGATGACATATTGTTGATGGGGAATGACATCTCTTCCATACAGAAGGTAAAGACATGGCTTGGAAATACATTCTCAATGAAGGACTTAGGATAAGCATCCTATATCTTAGGAATTAAGATCTATAGAGATAGATCTATAAGGCTTCTTGGACTAAGTCAGAGCACATACATTGACAAAGTGCTGAAGCGATTCAGCATAGAGAACTCAAAGAGAGGAAACATACCCATAGTGCATGGAGTTACCGTCTCTAGAGCTCAATGTCCCCGATCTTGTGAAGAGAGGGAGTGCTCCATTGGATCCATCATGTACACAATGTTGTTCACCTGTCCTGATGTCTCGTATGCACTCAACATGATGAGTAGGTACCAGTCAGATCCCAGAGATGCTCACTGGACAGCTGTGAAGAACATCCTGAAGTACTTGAGAATGACTGAGGATTGTTCCTTGTATATAGAGGTGAGGAAGAGTTGGTGGAAAAGGGTTTCATCGATGCAAGCTTCCAAACTGATAAAGATGATTACATATCACAGTAAGAATTTGTGTTTTGCCTGAACAACGAAGCTGTGAGTTGGAAGAGTTCCAAGCAAGAGACAGTTGTAGATTCTACTACATAGGCTGAGTATATTGGTGCATCGCATGCAGCAAAGGAGGTTGCATGGATCAAGAAGTTCATCTCTGAACTTGGGGTGATTTCGAGCAGCTGTGATGCA
Organism: Alisma plantago-aquatica; assembly: GCA_963693085.1. Classification (NCBI taxonomy): domain Eukaryota; kingdom Viridiplantae; phylum Streptophyta; class Magnoliopsida; order Alismatales; family Alismataceae; genus Alisma; species Alisma plantago-aquatica. The sequence goes on from OY856410.1 coordinate 1,179,414,728, forward strand.
ATTGAGATTTATTGTAACAACAATGGAGCTATTGCTCAAGCTAAAGAACCTGGATCACATCAGCGGTCCAAGTACATATTGAGGTGCTTCCATTTCATACAAGAGATCGTACAATGAGGATATGTGAAGATTTGTAGAGTACCGACTGAAGACAATATTGTTGATCCCCTGATGAAGGCACTTACACAGAAGAAACATGACGGTCATGCTAGGTCACAAGGACTAAGGTTCCTGGTTGATTGGCTCTAAGTACAAGTGGGAGTCTGTTGGTATGTATGCCCATAAAGCAAGTCATATGATGATTTTAATGGGATACTTTGTAAATGATTTGAATAATAATAAAGACAATTTCCATCTATATGTTTTAACTATTTTGAGATAATGGTATAACATGATAAATGTCTAAAGAATTGTTTTACTCAATGACGTATGCCTTCAGGTTAAGGACCTAAACGATGAGATCATACGGATGTCAAGAGTATGTATTCTTGTTTTGTTCCTAGTCGGTTGTTATTGTGGAAATAACCATAGACATCAATAACACAAAAGGCTAAAGTGTGTGTTGGTTGATGACAGAATCTCATTAGTCATGATATGTGATATCAAACCAAGCACATAGATACATGTTAGAGAATAGTGTATCGGATAGACCCACCATAAGAGTGATGCATCGAAACAATGCTTGGTTAGTCAGGATCAACTCTTATAGTATTGGTGGTGATTGTGGTTCTTAGACCTAAAATCATTGCACTCATCACATGTCACTAGGTACACTTTGACATCATCAAATGTAGTCCTAAAATATGGATTGTTATAAAGGTGATGATTGGGTGACTTTGATACATGGGGTTTTGACTGTGAGTGATAGATATGGGATTTGTCCCTCCTAAGGGAGTATGATATCCAGGCCACTTGATGAGTGAGACTGAGAAAAGCATGGCCATGCGCTTGTGAGTCAATGTGTAACATTGAGCTTACAAATATCTTAGACAGTCTACTCTGGATCAAGAAATATGGATTGAACGTTTAAAGAGGATGACATGTCCATGCCTCAAGTTCATTACCGGATATCAGTGACAAAGGAACTATACATTCACTGTAACACCAATAAAAAATTGTAGGTTGAAATTTGTTCTCCAACTTTCCTTTTCACTTGGGTAGCATTGATGTGCGACTAGGCACCGCTCTTTGCTTGTGAAGTCATAAGTAGTTATGGACTTTCACTGTCAATGTGAAATGGGACCTATAAGGTCACACACATAGGATTAACATGGAAGAGGAGTTTTTTCAAAAATGATGTTTAGATTGATACTAAAGTGTTTAGGTACTCAATTAAACATTCAATCCATTGACTTGACTCAAAACCATAGTGTTCAAGTGTTGAACCAACTGATTAGAGTGTCACATTGATTGAGAACTGCATAACTGATTTCTACACAACCTAGACCACCAACTGACTGGTTCTCTGGGTGAACTAATCGGCTCATGGTCAGTAATACGACTGGTTCACCTTGGTGAACCGATCAGTTTAGATGGACCAGATGAGCAAGGTAGGGTTGTCCCAATTTGTGAGAAAAGATTTTTGTTTCACTTGTACAATTCGATTGGGACAAGAATTGATCTTTGGATTAATTGGAAATGAAAGAGGAAAGTCAATTATAGGCCATTTCGGAATGTGAAATGATCAGTTCACTGGGTGAACTGATCGTTTCACATTCCAACTGGCCGATTTATTTGTGAAATGACTAGTTTTCCTGTCGTAGTGCAATCAGTTCGTGGAAATTCTAGACCCTTCTACTCCCACTTTAATCCTGCATTGCCCGGGGCTAAGAACCCTGACCCCTCCTATATATAGAGGGGTACTGGGTCTTCTCAAAAAGCACAACTCAGAACATCAGTTGCTCTGCAATGTTGTTCTCTTTGGTTCTAGTAACTGAGAGAGCCCAAGCAAGTGCTACCCGACTAGGGAGGCACACCAAGGGAAAGACAACTACAGAATGATAATAGTGGTGGGAGAGTGTGTCGGTGACTAGTACACCGATAGAAGGGGATGACTCCTTCTAGTGTCTTATGGGACAAGACGGCTAGAGTTTCCAGTGGTTTGTGTGGACTATCTGTAGAGGCGGGAGGTTTCTGCCACTTAAGAGGACGATGGTCAACTGTAGTATGTGTCAGGACCAGGAGCTGCATAGACACTGTCCAAGACTAGGTGGTTGAAGACCACACTAGCCGTGAGGTATTGTTGCTGATTAAGCCTCAGGACCAGGTACACCTCGCTAAAACCATCCTTCCTATTTCATAGTCATTGAAGCGATCTGTTGTTTTATGGGTTTGTTGTGAGAAATGTTTTTGTTTCTGCTACCTTCTCTATCCCACAAAACCCAACAGGAAGGTCACTATGAATACCAAGCCTAAGGAGGGAAGCTCTCTGTGAAGACTAAGCCCAACGAGATAAGGTCAATTTGATGACCAAGCCTAAGGAAGGAAGGTTACTATGAAGATCAAGCCCAAGGAGGGACAATCAGCAAGAAGACCAATCCTAAGAGGGAAGGTCACTAAGAAAACCAAGCTCAGAGGGAAGGTCGTCTTGAGCCCAATGAAGGGACATAGACTAATGATGTGTACCCCATGAGATGAAGGAAACATGGATTAAAGAATTACACAAGAAAATAAGATGCACAAAAATTGATAGAGAAGACTCAAGAAAAATGTCTAATGAACTAAAGTTATGACATCTCAATGAACCCTAGGCAGGGTAGATCCCTAAGTCAATCCTAAGGTCAGGTTGGGATGATTAAAGGTACATAATACCTATGAGGTTAGGATTTGATCTTGTCATAAGTGCATAACACCACGGGGTCAAGAGGTAGTCATTTATGTTTCCCTAAGGCCCATGGAGTAAGGAGAATGGCCACTTGCATGAGTTCATGAAGCCCAATGGGTAAATGTTAGATGCACTCCATAAGTGCATAAGGCCCACAAGGGCAAGAGGAGATCACTCCAAAGGTACATGTAACCCTAGAGACCTAAAGGAAATGACTATGGGTAATGAGACATGTGATATAAATATAAAGAATACAAGGATTCATATTGTTTGAATAAAATTATAAAGGGAGTTTTACACAAACTCAAGAGTGAGAAAGGCATTATCCCTTGAGTTGAGGAAATATAAGAATATTGATAATTAACAAGTATTAGGTTTGAAATTATTGTTAAGGATAATTCAACAAAAATGCAAAATTAGAAGATAATGTGTGAATAAACGATCTCTACTCTTGGAATGGGATGAACTTTGTATTTTGTCTATAGTCAAATTCTTGTTTCATCTAATTATGAGTGATAGAGATTGGGTAGACACATGTTAAGCTTAAAAAATTCACATGCGAGAGTGAATATGCTAAGTTGATTAATTGATATAATCAAGGGTTTTGAGGTGTTATCTTACCCTTATACAAAAAAATGAATAATAGTTTGGAAACTTAGGTGAAAAGGTAATCACCATGTGAAACTGAATCACAAGTGAAAATGTAATTTCCAAGTGATTATATCATGTAATAAAGTGAGGATGTGGAAATACCCTGGAATTGGATTTGGATTATGACCTCAATAATGTAAGAGTGTTTCAGTAAAAGATGTTAAAGATATCTAAGAGGGTTGTTAACCCTAAGGTTCAAGCTAAGTTGAGCCATCATTTGCCTTACTAGGTTTGAATTTTGGGGCAAACTTTCTTTTAAGGAGGGGTGAATTTAAGATCCTTAAATTTTGGTGAATTCGTATTCTATGAATATAAGTATTTATTTGATAAGCAAATTTCCTTATTTCATAATTGATAGAAGAATGTTATCTTTGTGGCATGAATTCAACCCATGGACCAAGTGAGGCCCACTAGACTATTTTTTTTGTAAATAGGTACTTATGGTACAAATATAAGAAATAAAGGAATTTGTGCATGACTGAATAATAATGGTTTTGTGAATTGTTAGATAATCAAAAAATGAGATAAAATGCATGTTTCAAAAATATTCTAAGATGATGTGTGACTTAGATCATTAATGGAGTAATTATCTAACCATGACTTGAAACACAAGTTTTGAGGCATAAAATAAGGATATTTCAATCTGAACTTTGGAAAACTTAAAGATAATAAGGAAACTAAGATAATTCTAGGATTTGAGATAAAAAGGACTTTCCATTGGATGTGAGTAATTGATTTAAGGAAATACTTCAAGAGAAAGTTTGTCTGCTAAAGTTATCCAAATAAATCCCAAAAACTAAATATATGTTGGGAAATATATTAATGATATTTCCTTCAAATTTCATAGAAAAAGGATGATCCTAGTGTTCAGGGAAAATCGTGAAGAAAGACAGACCTATTTGTAATTATTAAATTATAATTCCTTGATTGCAGACATTAAATGACTTAATTTCCAACTTGGGGGGTATAGCCTGCACCCCTTTGATTTGTCATGCTAGGTTTGACCCTTTTATAATGCATGGACCCACTGCCCAAGGCACTAGTAGAGTTTCAAGAATGATGACTAGCCCCACAGACCACCACTATCTTTAACTACATGATTTGTCCTCACTCACAAGCAAGCCATGATAAAATTCCCAACTGGTCACTCATCCTAGTACTGCTATGGGATGAGTATGCTTAACCATAGAGTTTTTTAGTGATGGCCTCCCTAAAAAGGAGGTGCACCTTGGTGATATGGATAGTCCAATCATTCCTTTTAAGATCATTTTATTGGAGGCCTGAAATCTTGGGACGTTATAATCTCCCCCACTTAGACTCTTGACGTCCTTGTCAAAGCTCAACTATAAGGCCTTATAATCATTTTCTATTTCATTGTAGACTCAGAATGACCCAAGTGCACCCAGCTCCTGATCACAAATATTGTTGGTTATGTATGCCTAGAGAGCCAATCATGTGATGATTGTAATGGCATATCTTGTAAATGATTTGATTATAGGTCAAGCTTCCAATTTATTCTATTTAATTCAATTATGAGATAATTATGTAACATTATAAATCTCTAGAGAGTTATATTACTTAATGATGTATGTCTTTAAGTATTCGACTTGATAAATGAGATTATACAGATGTTAATAGTGCATATACATATTCTCATTGTGTCCCTGATCAGTTGTTATTGTGGAAGGTTGATAGACATCAATAACACATAAGATCAGAGTGTGAGTTGGTTGATGACTGAGTCTCATTGTCATGATATGGCTATTTCAAACCAAGCACATAGATACATGTGAGAGAACAGTGTATCAGACAGACCCACCATGAGACTGAGACATGGAATCCATCATCATGGAAGTCATAGTCATATCTCACAGTGATGGTGTTGGTTGTGGTTTTTAGACCTGAAATCACTACACTCAACACATGTCCTTGGGTACGCTTTGACATCATCAAACACAGTCTTGAAACATGGGTTGTTATAAAGATGATGATTGGGTGGCTTTGACACATGGGGATTGACTGTGAGTGATAGACATGGGATTTTTCCCTCCTATTGGAGTGTGATATCCTAGGCCTCTTGATTAGTGAGACTAAGCAAAGCATGGCCATGTGCAAGTGAGTTAAGATGTGATATTAAGCTTACATATATCTCAGACAGTCTTCTCTTAGTTCAAGAAAAGGTTTGAATAATAATGAGGGTGACTGCTCCATGCCTCTACTTCAATCTGGACATTAGTGACAAAGGAACTATACAAACACTACAACACCATACACAGATTGTAGGTTGAAGTTGTGCCCAATTTTTCCATTTACTTGGGCAGCAATGATGTGCGATTAGGAACCACTCTTTGCTTGTGATGTCATAAGTTGTTATGGACATTCACTGCCAATGTGATATGGAACCTATAGGGTCATACACATAGGAACTCATCTAGAAGAGGAGTTTGATCTTGAATGATAATTGAATTAAGTACTAAAGTGTTTAGGTACTCAATTCACACAATAGATCGACAGATTGGCTAAAAAAACTGCCAAATGACCATCTCATTGGGTGAGACATCTATTTGCATAGCCAGCCAGGCGTCTCAAGTGTTGATACAGACATTTGGGTTGTCAGGCATATCATAAATTAAATTAACTTAATTCTGCCCTATGAACTGACCAGTTCAAGCTATTGAACCGATCATCTCAACTTGAACTCACCAAACAACCATCTGGGTGAGTGAGACAGGCGTCTCACTTGTTTGAGATGGCTCGATTGGGACGAACGAAAGTTTTGGAGTTTTCTAGAACTCATTTCAATTGCACATACTTGGGGTGCAAGTAAATTAATGTATGACATTAATTAGGAAATGATTTGCCAATTCATATCTGACTGGGAAAGCTTAAAACAACCATTTCATGTATCTAGATGACCGTCTCATGTCCCAGACGACCATTTTGCTCAGAGAAACGACCATCTCACGTGCGATACGACTGTTTCATTGCACACAAGTTGTGAAACTTCTAGAAAGGTTGCAAAAATTCAAGATCCACTTGTCCTTTAAACTCCCACTTAGTCCCAGATTGGTTGGGACTGGGAACCCTAACCCTAAGACCCCCTATATGTAGAGGCATATTTGAGACTTCCCAAAGGAAAACTACAACACAAACAACTGAGAATCAATTCATCTGACAATTGTTGCCCTCTCTGGTTGTGGTAACTACGAGAGCCCCAGCAAGTCCTACCCGACAAGGGAGGATAGTCACAGAAGAGAACAATTGAGAGTTGTCATTGTGGTAAAGCAAGTCAGTCACTAGTACACTGATGGAGAGGGACAACTCTTCATGTCTAGTTTAGTAGGACGATAGGAGTTCTAGATAGTTCATTTGGACTACCATAGAGGTGGGAAGTCATTGTTTGCCACTTGAAGAACAACATCAACCAGCAATTCGTGACAATTGGAGATGTTGAAGAAGACGACATTCGTGACTACAGACCGAGGTGCTGACTAGTAGGAGCAGCAGTCAGACGTGTCCCAATACAACTAGGATTTAGAGTTGTGCATCTACAATGATGAGGATTGTCACTATACTTTCTCCAGGATCAGGTATATCTCATAAAACATCCTTCCTACATTATAGTTATTGATGTGATCTATTGTTTATGGGGAATATGGTAATACAAAATTTAAATTATGTTGCCTACTATGTACCATATTTCCCTATAAATACCACCACAAGGGTGGCTACATCACCATGGATAGCATTTCCCAACATGCCTAGACCGCATGACTCAAGACTAGCATGTAACATGCCCTTGTGGGTCCCATCTATTGGAGGGTTATGGCTCTAATACCATTTGTACTGCATGGGTTCACTTCCCAAGGAACTTGTACAGTTTCATAAATGATGACTAGCCTCACAGACCACCACTAGCCTTAACTGTGTGTTTTTTCCACACTCAGGTGCAAGCCAGGATAAAAATTCCCAATTGCTCACCCATCGTAATACTACTCTGTGTTGAGCATGCTTATCCATAAAGTTCTTTAGTGATAGGTTCTCTGAAAAAGGATTTGCATCTTGATGATATAGGTGGTCCTATCATTCCTGTTAAGATCATTTTATATGAGGCCTGAAATCCTAGGAAGTTACACCGTGGATCACCAATCAGTGGACCAGAGGTTGTCTTCAATTTCTTAACAAAAAGGAAATTGGCACTCATCCTATACTCCCTCTCACTTGACCTCTCTCTCTCCCTCTTTGGGCCCTTTCTCACCCCAGAATCTACATCTTGTTTCTCCTCTCACCAATCTGACCCAACTTATGGGAAGATTGGGGGGAAATGGTGCCTTGGGTTCCAAAAAAGGACCACCCCACCATCATGGATTTCAACCAAAAAGAACTAGGACCTTGTTAGCACTATTAAACTACCCCTAAAGCTTTGCCTCTACTCCATAAACTCACACTCACTTCTGAGCGCAAAGAATAGACATGGAATTCCCTATTCTTCCTCGCCATCGCTACATAGTAGAATATGGCACCGCCACAGGGAAGCTTGCTTCCAGACCTTTACAGCTGCACCCAAGGATCCCTTTTTCTTTGTGAGGATAAGCTGAGAATGATCAGACATTCCTCAAACCACACTACCTTCTCAGTCTCCTCCTTCCCTTCTTCTTCGACGAGAGCCACCACAGTGGGTTGTTGCTACTCCTTAAGTGAGGAAGGAAGGTAGCAACCATCTGTGAGCAACTAATCAACTAATATGTGAGATCCAATTGTCTAGTGATGAACCAGTTGCCCCCTCTTATTCATTTGACTTAGTTCAAATCTAACCCAGCATCCTTATTAACTAGTGAACTACCAGTTTAGGATTTTAAAGGGAGTAGAGCCACATGTTAGTTGGCAAAGGTGTTCCCAATCATAAATAACCATGTCTAATAAAGGAAAGGTAATTTCCTAGAAATATGTTGGATTTAGTATTTTCTTGTAATAATTTTAGTAATTAAACTCTATATCAATCATAGTGATATTATATATAAAATTAAAAGTGAGAATGAGTAGAATTGAATAAAACATCTTTAAGGCTTGAATCTAATCACAGTTCCAAAATTAGGTCTAATACATGTTTAAGTGAACATTAATACATGGTAACATGAGAATTGATTAATATGATTCTTTAAATAGTAGATCATTTTATGTTGTGATAGTATAAGGGTATTGTTGAATATCGTGGTAATCCAAGATGATGATGATGATGATGATAGTTAGGTTTTTTGTACCAATAGTCATGCATGTGTTGAATTAAGGTCTGAATCCATAGATCATAACTTGCTATGATATTAATGCACATAATATAATTTAGGTGATCATAAAGCAATGAAGCAATAGACCTGATAATTAGGGTTTCATCTATGTATAAGATGGATTTATAACTCTAATAAATTATGGTGCTATGGAATTAGGGTTTGTACCCTTATTTCTTATCCAAACTTGAGACAACCCTAAACCCAAGAATAGGACATATGATAGAATAGCATGTCTTGAATTTGATTGGTAACACTTTAGAGTATGCATACATGTTGATAATGTTGATTGATCATGTTGAATGATTGAATGTTTGGATATATACTTGAAGTACATGTTGCATGGTTTTTATATAGAAATGAGGTACGTGGTTATTTGATGAATACTCACATTATTGATTGCCGATGTTTGTTGAGAATTTTAACATACTGAATCATAGATGTAATCTCCATGTAACCTTTTTTCCCAAGTGTCCCCTTCATTTTTGTCCTTCATGTCCTTGATGTTTAATTAGTGGAATTTATAGTGGTTTGATGAGAAATTGTTCTATAATTATACCAATGGAAGGGTTTATGCACAAATACCTCAGTGAAAGCTTATTTACGGATCTAAAATTCAAAATCACCACTTAAGTGGAACAATGGTAAATAAATTTGTGTTAGAAGTGCAAGGTCCCAAACCTTGCTTAATGTATTGAACAAGATTAATTACCATAATTAAGTGATCTAAACCTTAATATAACTTTGTGATGTGTTTTGAATCATAAAAGGAGCCTAGTTTCAAATTTGGTTCAATTTGGTTGTTGTTTGTGCAAGTTATGCAATTTTAGGTACATTCTGGACTTTTATGCAATTTACCCAATTGGGAGGTTTTCTTTGCAAATTATAACATGCATTATAATCCTTAGATATTCCCTTACCATTCTAGAGATTTTAAACCATGGGGAACCTAGTTTCACCTTGGTTTGAAGGTGTTTCTCTCCAAGGGCATTTTAGGGATTACCCCCTTTATGAATGAGCTGATCTTTAAAAGCTATCACCAATGGGGTTATTTCTTTGATTGGAGGATGGTGGGGATGAACTAGAAGTCTCCATGGGCTTTTAGAATCGACATTCAATATTCAAGAAGTCTCTATGAGTTGTCCTCTTGCATGGCCTTGAAGCCCTAGGCTAAGGACATGTGGAAAGTCCCATAGACACCTCATGCTTATCTCCTTTATAAAGCCATATCTACTCCTTCCCACCTCCCAATTCAAAAACTCTTGTTCTCCTTCTCTTTCCTCCAGATTAGAGCATTGTTCCTACTCTATTTGGACACAAAGGTGTTGTCCCAAGGTAAAATAAGATGCTTACCTTGGGGAAGAAGGCTCCTAGGGTTCCAAATTTGCTCTATTTAGGGTTTCTAAAGCTCCTTCTTGGTGATTTAGACCAAAACTAGTAAGTTTACTCCTTTCCTTCCCTGTTTTCATGGTGTTATTCTTCCTCCCACCTTATTTCAGGTAGAAACCATGGCCTTCCATGGTGAAACCCCACCTAGAGCCCTTAAACACCTCATCTCCATGTTCTTTTACTAGGGTTTTTCACCTCTAAAGTGGAGAAGGTGCTTCTTGCTCAAGATAGGAGTTTTATTAGATAAACCAACCTCTCTAACTTGGGAACCTTGCTACTTGAACCTATCCACCTTCCTAGAGGTGAGTTTTATAACTCACTTCTCATATATTTCTTACTACATGCTTAAAACTCATGCTTCTATGTTTAAAATCGATGACCTCCATCTCTATTTACCATGTTCTTCTAGGGTTTTGGTTTCTTGTTGTTTTACCTTCTCTGGAAGATCTAGTTTGGTTACCTATGCATATCTAACCCTGATCTTGGGTCAAATGGTTTTTTCTCCCTCTCTCTCTCACTCTTCCTCTCTCTCGAAGAGCTCTGACTTGTAATTTCATGTTTGGTTCAAATTGAAAAAATCATATCTTTTAATCTGCTTATCCAAATTTAACAAATAAATATGTTTTGGAATGAAAAATTGTGCTATATCTAATAAAAATATTTTTAAGGTCTTATTTTGAGGTTTGATGAAGGGTGATTTTTGGAAAATGAATTTAATGCATAAAATCCATAAAAAGTACATCTTAGTCATCATAACTCAAAATTAACATAAAAATATATTTTCTTGATCAGGAGAACCTAATGAGTTCATTGGTGAGGTTTTTAGAGTCGAAATCTGAGTTTTGCTTAAAAGGTCTAAAATTAGGGTTTCTATACATTAATGTGCATTATGTACTCTAATGCATGTTAATACATTGAAAATAGGCAAAGAGGAACTTGGACTCTATTAAAGTGGTGAAAGTTAGTAATTGATATCAGTAAGAGAGGTATGTGCATTCTTACACCTAAGTTGGGATATTTGCAAACCAAACCCCGTATTCCTTAATGAGGCACTATATGAACCCTATTTCCTCTATTCATGATTCTGTTGTTAAATTGCCTCAAAATCAGTAACGATATTCTTTTTCTTAGGTCTTGAACCCCGCTGCCATGTTTCCTTTTACTTTCCATGATTTCTTTTTTAGCATGTTCATTTTATGGACTATTTATCTATAGTAGTGGTACTTAAGTACAACCAACCACCCATAGATAGGGCATGTATTAATTCGGCCTGGGAATGTCTTATTCTCCCCCATAAAAATATGTGTAGGTGATTGGGAATGTATTAATTCTCCCCTCACCTATACATTGAGGTCTGGTAGGTGCCTCAACCCTACTTACTTAATGTAGTCAATATTAATCATGCATGCAATTCCTTTACTATTTTAATGTTATAGAAAGTATCTATTTTGATTGTGCCTCATACTCTTGATCTCTTCATCTTATGACGAAATAATAGCCTTTACTTTCATGTTATTTCCTTATCTTTTGTTCTTGTTCATTATTTGACACATACCTTTTTTTCTCTCTTTTACTGGGTGATTTCCCAACCACATAGGTTAAGATTGAGGTGTTGAATATGACCAAGGAGAACATAAGTTCCTACATGGACCTAGCTATTGGAGATGTTGCTTGGCGACATATTTGAAGTAGTTTAGACTTCCCTCTACTTAGATCATCATGGTGTATCATACATGTAAACCCTTATGGGATATTATGATATACTTTTGTAATCTTTTGTGAAAACTGAATATAGTCATTTGTTTAATTACATTGGTTGTTTTGAATACCATTTATTGAAATTTTAAAATTTTACACCTATTCCAACATACCTTTGAGTGTGTTCGGAATGGATGTTTTATTCTTCAAATTTTTTTAGTCAGGATTGGATCCCCTTCTTGGGCCCCACTCCTTACAGCATGGTACCAGAGCCCATGGTAGTCAAAATCTGACTATTTTAACTTTGTCTCCCAAATTAGAACCCTTGCCTCATATAGTTCCTCTTTAAGTGACATGTTTGCCTAGAATTGAACTATGCTACACCTAAAATGATGAAAAATTGATTTAGGATCATAAGAGTTTCACATTAGAAACATGTTTAGTTAACCATAATGTGATGAGCTTGTTAGGTAGACATTAGGGCATAAGTTGAAAGAAAAGGTGTCTAGAAAGGATCAAGGTTTGGGGGCTGGAAAGATTTTCCTCAGCACCACTAGCTTGGTTTACGAGAACTCCCAGATCCATATGATACCTGTCTGGCCTGAGCTGATACTGACTGTCTGAAATAGCTTGCCTATAGATAGTAGTAGCCTTTTTTTTTGTCAGTTAAAAGGGGTGCAACACAAGGACTTCCCAGGAGGTCACCCAGCCTAGTACTACTCTCTCCCAAGCACGCTTAACTGTGGAGTTCTGATGGGATCTGGTGCATTAGTATTGGTATGATAACACCTAGATAGTAGTAGCCTTAGGTACCTAAGTTGGATATTCCTAAGAACCTGATATTTTGACCTTGTCTTTCAAGTTTAATGACTTGTTTGAGGATTGATACCCAATATAGTTCTCTTATATCCCCTAGAACCACATGTTTGGATAGTCTATCCCAAAGAACCTAGACTTTGAAGTTTGGTATTTAGTAAGCAATTAGAGTGCATAGTGGAAGCGTGATGGATCTTGTACATGGCTTAGTTAGACTCACCCTTTTACCTCTATATTAGTTTGACTTGGTAGGTCAAACATTTTAAGGGGTGGAGAGGAGTTGGTTTGATGATGTTTAGGTTGTCAGATTTCAAGGACAAAATCCTTTTTAAGGGGATGGAGTCTTGTTATAAATTTAAATCTAGCTACACTGACTCTAGAAACTCTAACTCCATGATTAGGAGAATGGTTTGCTAGGATCCTTAGTTTTGACCAAACAAGTTATAGTTGTAACCCCACATGCTTGTTTATACACTAATGAACATATAATGGTCATCTAATGAATAGTTCACATGTTTGAACCCTAATGAATATCCAATGCACATAATATGAGTAACTCACATATAGTACTAATAGTGGGTTCACATGAGGCTAAACATTTCATGGACCAATAAATCCTAATGAAATGATGAGCAAGATAAATGTAACCTAATCTTGGACTTACTGCATACTAAGAATCTTGGTTGCACCACATACAAAGTGTAGAAATATGTTGACTATGTTTTGGATTGTCGGAATTTTAGGTAATTGCAATATATGAAGATCTCAAGACATGGTGAATCAGATCGAAGACATTAAATCTAAGTAAATTAGGATTTATTAGAAGGTTCTTCTCATATGTAATAGTTATCATGTTGAAAGTTTATATAAATCCTTAGAGGACCACCACTATACATCTTGTAAACAATAATTGTGAAATAATGTAAATTATTTACTATTATTTGTTATTTTCTAAGTCTGGATCTTAGGAATGTAGGTAATTCTCTCGACTTTAAGGTCCTTTCTTAATTGGGGGACACGAATAAGTGATGTCATTACATCAATAGTTTCATTAGTAGATCAGGGTTACAAAATAGGTTGCATAAAAGAAATCAAAATATGACACATAACCAATCGCATGATCTCTCAAGCTCTATGTCCTAAAATATAGACACATGGATAGACTAAAAACTTGAAATTAAGTTATATATGTACACAAATTAGGACTCATGTTACTAAAATTTATATCATGGGAACCCAAACTGTGTTTGTGTGCTGAGATTAAACTTAAGACTGGGAATTACATATGGGCTAGGGTTCAACACATATCTAACATTAATATATTAAGTAGAAAAAATTAATCAAATAATCCTTTTTTAAGTAAGCATGAAAGAATTGTTTAAAAAAATATGTAGGAGCAAGAAGATGGAGGAATGTCACATAATAGTTTCTTGGAAAACATATTTCTTTTCTCAAACATCAAGTAGGACTTTATGATGAGCATGTCAATATGTTGAGCTGTTGTAGGAAAGAGGACAAAATTCTTGAGTTAAAACAAAGGGTTGTAAGCCACATTTCGATTGTGATATAGTGATTTGTACATGGATCACTACAAGATACAAAAAGAATTCTTATTTTGGGTTTTTTTCTATCAATCTATCATGTAGGTAATGTATTTTTGTTGTAATTGCAATAAGGATGGTGACACGCTCAAACTATTTGTGCAAAATGCAAGTGTATGTGTCGAGTAGTACAGGCTTATAAGGCCCGAATGTCAAACTCAGGAAAATGTTAATTCAGAAACTACTACTAACTGTAACTTGATCAATTAGACCTAGTGAAAAATTTATTGATTGTTGATTAAACTAATTGAAATCTAACTTAAATTGGATTGTGATCACAGATTGGATGGATTCCTTAGGAATTCAATTTCACCACAGCTTACACTGCAACTTACTCCAATTCATTAATAATGACTTACCCTAAATCCTTGACCAAGGGACATGTGGCAAATATTATCCACTCACATAGCGTAATACCCTACTTATATGAAAACAAATCCTACTTATGCAATGCTTTAAGAGTTAGATAGGTGCATTAATGATATCTCTTAACTATTCCCTACATAGTTGTAAGCCCTATCAAGAGGTATGGTATTGACTATGTAATTCTATGATTTATCTAACTCTTAATCCCTCTCATGAAGCAATTAACAGTCTAACTAATTGATTTTGGTGATCAAGCACATACAATTCATTAAGCTATCATAGATTTATGCCCAAATTCAGGAAAATATATGTGTTGATTCATATACATCACTTAAAATGCAAAATCAGGCTACTCTTAGGTCATAAGGAACAAATGAGATTGGCCATGCATGATTTCTATTGTCATATCCATGGAAAGAAAGCATAAAACATGGGAAACATCATATTACTAATGTAACCCCTAGAGAAACCCGTCTGAGTGATCCCTTCTTGCTAGTGTCTTGATCTGTAGTGTTCTAGCTATAAATCCACTCTCCATAAGTTCATAAATCACCTATTATTGGTTGTCTCCTTCATCGTCTCCTCTCTCGATTCTGTGCTCAGTTGTAATAGACTAAAACATGATATCTCACTTTGGTCAAACTCCACTTAGGTCATAAGTGGGACGTTGGCCATCATTAAGTCCTAACCATCAGATCTGGCATAATCTAAAATCTACATTGATCATGACGAGTCAGTATCATTGATAGGAAGTCAGTGACACTGAGTCTCTAACTGACCTGAAACCCTTGATGCATGTTGGTACTACTGACTAGTAGGGTGGTAGCACCGAGTTGTTGTCGTGCAGCTCTTAAATCCTCTTGTTGATTAATGTCAGTACTACTAACTTGTAGGTCAGTAACATTGAGTTGAAAAAGTCAATCATTGTTGATTTCTAGATCATAAGTCGGTATCGCCTACTTGTCAATTCAGTGTCTCGAACATTGACTCGGCAGCATCGAGATTCTTCTCAGTAGCATTGAGATTTCTTCAATCAACCTATTGGATTTTCACCATAGGTTGGTACCACCGGCTGGAGTCGGTAGTGTCGAGCTTCCTTTTGAGTGCTTCAAGAGTCAGCAGACGGACGAAAACATAAGCTACATTACTCAAATACCCCCACCTGGAGGTCCCCAATCAGACCTTACCGATCACTGAATAGATAACTACTCTGTAGTGACCAAACATGTTCATTAAATACATACAATCTTAGATCAATAAAACACTATTAATAGATCAGGTACTATCATATTCAATATGGCATTCGCTTGATGCGCCATGTGATTCCCTATCTACATTATCTTATAATCTACCGATAACTACATTGGAAGTAGTTCCCCATATAAAAATGAACGAGGGGATCAATCATATATGTGGCATACCATAAAGATAAATGGGTGGAATGAAGTAGGTGGCTTTGGAAAAGAATCACAAGTGACATCTGAATCATTTATGCAACAAAATAGTATGAACCTAGAACATGAAGGAAATGAGAAATGTATAAATTCTAATGCCAATCATTTGGTGGAATGGTGCATGCACTTAAGGTCTCATCTGATAGATGAGAGTGAAATAAAAGAATGCATATATGTTTCTATTTTCTCTTCTGTTTGATGAAAAAATTAGATTTAAGTAAAAGGCATCCTTTTCTCCCCCCCTTATTTGATATTCTCTTTTTTTGTCGTCTTATTTTAGCATCATTTATGAATTATGTTTGGGATTCTCTTCAACATCTCATTTCTTTTTCTCTTTCTTTTTTCCATTTAAAGGGGTATGGAAATGCATCCTTTCACTTCATATTTGAGGGAAAAGCTCCATACATATATGATGTAAGGAACGATGCAAAAGAAAGTACAATCGATATGAAATTTATCATGCAACTAACTGATATGCAAATATTATTTTTTTCTTTTTCTTTTTCTTTTTCTTTTTCTAACTAATGCAACAAAAATACTAAGTATAATTCCATCTATTTTTCTATGCAATTCAATCAAAAGGAAACATATAGGTTACTTGATCATCTTAAGGTGGTGGATGAAATATCATGAAAAGTGGGTGGAAGCACATGATTAAGAGACAATGTCTATCTTAAACTATGATTGTGTCCCTCTCTATCAGCCTGTTTGCAGGGTAAACTTAGAGTTTCTTTTTAAAAAATGTCACTTAAGGTCATGTTACTTGTTGGTCAGTTTGAGCTCAAACCCCATTCTCATCCAAAATTCTTAGATAAATTAATATTTTCATTCATATTAAGTGTCCTCAAGTTGACTAATCGATACAAATCCTCTTGTTGGTGTTGCATTAGACTTGCAAATCAAGCTTAAAAGATGTGATCATGCTAAAATTTTCTATAATTTCCATTGTGGAGGCACGTACATGAAGATGGAAGAAGTCATTAATTAAGCTCCACTATTACACTATATAGATGTGGATCCTACAATTTTAAAATAAAAAAATAAAGCAAACTAAAGGACAAAATAAAAGATACAATGATAAAACGGTTCCAACACCCCCTAAGATTGAACTTCACGTCTTCTCATAGTCAAAAATCAAAACTTACAATGATATCAGACTGATGGTGGTGGTGGTTGAGATGTTCCTAGAAACAATTCATAATCAGGGTAGTTGTCGATTAATGTGGGTCGGTCGGTAAGCATTTATAGTGGTAGAAGGTAACTAGCAAAGTGATCATGGCTCTAGTAGCAGTCATAGAGAGACTATTGGTAATGCTTGATGCGCTACACGCGGGTGTGCATATTATCCTTGTTGGCCAAGAGAAGGCACTCGTTGTCATAGATAGCACGTCGCAGATACAAAAGCCTCTCAGGGACCCCATGAATCTATGCTAGGGTGACGGAGTGTTGTAGTTGTCCTTGTTGTAATGACTACAGCATCCCATGCATGCCCTACATGGATAAGGAATCTCCAAGAGATGGAGTTGTAGAACTAAATTTTGCATACATGTGACATGCCCTATGTAGACGTCACCTCTGTGTGAAATTCATGGCATCTTCCTCCTACTCTTCTTCTTCTTTAGATGTTGGTACCACATTCCTTATAGGTGGAAGATGGGGTTAGGGAGTGCCCTTTCCTTCAACTACCTATCAATGGTGCAATAGGTGTACACCTTCTCATCATGTTTGGAGATAAGGTGAGAATAATTGAAATGCTTGAAGTCAAGTGTCGAGGATGTCTATAGGCCAGCAGCCTTGGAGAGGTCCAGGGGAAGGTAGAGAAACAATGACATGAGCAAACCCCCAAATTGAATTTGAGGCTTCCTCTAAACTTTCCTCTTCACTGCTAGCATGTGCAAAAAGAAGAGGTCAATCTTCTCTCTCCCCAGCATGAGAAGCACCCACAACATGTATAGGTCTGCTTGTTGTTGATTCCCTTGTCCTTGAGTAGACCTGGTGAATATAGTATTTGTTAGGTAGTGATGTAGAATATGGACGAAGGGGTGCTCAATGTCCATCACAGGAATCTAGTTCCAATTGATGGTGAATCCCTCTTGTTGGGACGTCATCTGGCTCCAAGACAAGTCATAGTCAAAGTTATTGGCAATGAAGCGAACTCCACCCATTGGCCAACTGTAGATGGCATTGAACTCAGCCAGCATGAGGTAGTGGGCGATCTTGTAGAGTCTTAAGTGAATCCGCCCATCTTCTGAACCTTCATCATGCTCAAGTACATAACAAACCTCTATTGATGTGTGAAACCACACACTTTCTCCTCATAGGTGGGCCAACCACCAAAGAAGTGGTGGTCACCCACCATATCATGCACTGAGCACACTTGGCGTAGGCTATCGGCGAAGTTGGTCTTGGTGAGAAATGTGTGGTCATTGTATCATTTGGTCAAGATCTCCCTCTTTATCAGGTTGGTGAAGAGTTGCTTTTGATTTTAATCAGAAAAATCCATCCTTGATGTCTTTGAGATCATCTACCCATTTCTTGTTGATGATGATGTTTGCCTTCGGGAAGCCATTGGTGATGAGGAGAGAATAGAGAGAGAAAAAAGAATTTCAATGAAGGCTCGAGGATATTAGAGCATTGAGGAAGCCTTGAGATTGTCTGGCATCTTATCTGTTACAAAAGGGAGTGATTTGGGTGTGTTTAAAAAATAGCCCATGTGTCCCCTTTATAGTTGGAGTTGGCCCTGTCGCCATGAGTCGGTGACACTAACGTTTAGGTTGGTGGTACTGACTTGACCCCTATCCATGGATTGTCAGTGTCGACCGTTAATATCAATTCTTGTGAGCCACCGATGAATTGCTATAGATTGCCTAATGTCAGTGGTATTGACATGATGTTGGTAGTAAAGACTTCTAGGTTGGGCACCCGGATTGGTTCTAATGAGCATTGGATGAATGTGTCTTGATCGTCAATGTCAGTCCCAAATATTTTGTCCTTCCTAACTTGGTTCCATCAATAGCGGAGTCGATGGTACCAAGTAGATGACATCCCACTACTATGGTCTTGCATTGGTGCCACCCACACAATGGTTGGTGGTACCGAGTTAAATTAGGTACGCTCGTAGGGAACACGTGTTAGTTCCACCGACTGTTTGGTCAGTGGTACCGATCTATGTAGATTTTTATGTGGTTCATCAAGGCGATCGAACCACCCCCTCAGTTTCTCAAACCTAGAGATCCTTCCTTTCTCAGTGCTACTGATAGTTATCGGTAGTACCTACTTTCTATAGTAAATTCAGTCACTGTCTGATAAGGTTCCGATGCCACCGACCTATTTGTGGTGGTACCAAAATTTTTTCTTCTTCCCTATTGATTTGCATCCAAAATTTGGTGCCACCAACTGATGTGTCAGTGGTACCGATTCATCCTCTTCCTTCACACCAAACAAGACTCATCAAGGTTCCTTTTTAATGTCTAAAAGGCAATCAAAAATACAAATATGAAAACTAATTCTAAGCAAGCTTAAATGAAAAATAAGTTACACAAAATTAAATTATGGGTTTCCTCCCATACGCTCCCTTTTTTTACGTCCTAGGTTCGACAATTTATTATGCTCCAATCTCAAGGAATCTCAATGAGTTCAATTCTTCCTCCTCATGGATCACTCCCCTACAAAATAATGCTTGAGGCATTTTCCATTCATCAAGAATGTTCTTGTCTCATCACCTATCTCAACGGCTCCATGAGGAAATACCTTGGTCACCACATAGGATCCATTCCATCGGGACCTCAATTTCCCAAGATGTAATTTCATCCTAGAATTGAAAAATGACACTCGTTGTCCTGGAAAAAAGACTCTATGTAGAATGTGGTGATCATGCATTTTATTTATCCTATCTTTGTATATTCTAGAACTCTCATAGGCGTCTAGCCTAATTTTATCAAGCTCATTGAGTTCCAATGTATTCTTCTTCCCTGCACTAGAAAGATCAAAATTTAATTTCTTCAATGCCCATTTGGCCCTATGCTCTAATTCCATAGGAAAATGACATGCCCGTCCAAAAAAAGTCTATAGGGTGTAGTGCCTATGGGTGTCTTAAAGTTCATCCTATAATCCCATAAAGAATCATTCAGTTGCACGCTCCAATTGGTCCTATTAGTAGAGACAGTCTTCTCTAAGATCATTTTGACTTCCCTATTTGAAACCTCAACTTGGCCTTGTGTTTTGGGGTGATATGGGGTTTCGATCATGTGCTTCACTCTATATTTTCCCAATAGAGCCCCAAATTTCTATTAGTGAAGTGGGATCCCCCATCACTGATTATCATTCATGGCACCCCAAACTTGCAAAACATGTGATCTTTGACAAACATGCATACGATTTGAGCATCATTGGTGCGGATAGGATTGCTTCCACCCATTTTAATACATAATCAATAGTAAATAAAATTTATAAATTGGAGTTAGAAGACACAAAAGGACCCATAAATTTGATTCCCCCAAAGGTCAAAACTTCTACCTCCTAAAAAGTATTAAGTGGCATTTCATGTCTCTTAGAAATGTTACCTACATTTTGGCATGTGTGATACCTATGTACATAATCATATGCATCCTTAAAAAGTATCAGCCAATAAAATATTCTTTCTAGAACCTTAGTTGTTGTTCTAGAACTCACATGATGTCCCCTAATGGGAAAAGAATGAAAATGACAAGAATTCTCTCAAACTCACATTCTGGCACACATTCCTCAAAATGTCATCCCTGCATTGTTTAAGTAAGATTAGGTCATTCCATACATAAAATCTCAAAGAATGAAAGAATCATTTCTTCTCTTGATTTCCCTAGTCCTTGGGTAATCCTCTACTATGTTTGCAAACCAAGGATCCTTGACCTTGATGGAAAAAACTTGCTCATCAGGGAACTCCTCAACGATGCGTGCCTCTAACCCTGATTCATCCACTCTCTCTAACATTGATAAGTGACATGCCACTACATTCTCAACTCTAACCTTGTCCTTGATTTCTATGTCAAATTTTTGTGCAGCAAAATCCATCTTATTAGTCTGGGTTTAGCATCCTTTTTCAGTAAAAGATACTTAATAATTGTTTGATCAGTCCATACTATCACTTTTTCCCCAATCAAGTATTGTTTAAATTTATCAAAGGAAAAAAACTACAAGTAGTAGCTCTTTTTCCATGGTCTTGAAATTTAATTATGCATCAATAAGGGTTCTAGACGCATAGTAAATGACCAAGAGAGCTTGATCCTTACTTTGGATTAGAATAGCCCCTACAGTAAAATATGATGCATCACCCATAAACTCAAACAATTGGCTCCAATCTGGAGCCACCACCACAGGTGCAAACATCAGCTTTTCTTTCAAAACTTCAAAGGCCTTCAAGCATCTCTCATCAAACTTAAATACATGGTTTTTCTCTAAAAACTCAGAAAGTGGCTTGGCCATTTTTCAAAAATCTTTAATAAAACATTGATGAAATATGGCATGTCCCAAAAATCTCATAACACCCTTCATCGATGATGGTGAAGGTAATTTAGAGACCACCTTTATTTTTACCAGATCGAATTTCATTCCTTTGTTGGACACCTTGTGTCCCAAAACAATCCCCTCACTCACCATCATGTGACATTTTTCCCAATTCAAAACAAGGAGAGTGTCTTCACATCTCTGTAAAACTTGGTCTAGACTGGCAAGGCAGTCCTTAAAAGATTCTCCATATACCAAAAATTGATCCATAAAAATCTCAAGACAATGTTCCACCATGTCAAAAAAGATTGCAAGCATTCATCTTTGAAACGTTTGTAGATGCATTGCACAAACCAAAGGGCATTCAGAGGTATGCAAATGTACCATACGTTCATGTGAATGTATACTTCTCCTGATCTTGTGGATTGATAGAAATCTGATTGTAACCCGAATACCCATCTAGAAAACAAAAAAGTGAGTGGTCAGTGAGCCTCTATAGAATTGATCAATAAATGGAAGTGGGAAATGGTCTTCCAATGTGGCAGGATTCAAACGATGGTAATCAATGCACACATGCCAGCCTGCAATCACTAGCCTAGTAGAAACCAACTACTAGCAGCATTAGTTGTGACTATTATGGCCCCTTTCTTAAGAATAACATGTGTAGTACTAACCCATTTGGAATTAGAGATAGCATAAATTATACCTACTTGTAGAAGTTTAACTACCTCTTTCTTCACCGCCTCTATCACGATCAGGCTCAAACATTGTTGAGGTTGTCCAATGGGTTTCGCTCCTTCTTCAGTCTGAATCTTATGTTGACATAAACTAGGGGAGATCTTCTTTATGTCTGTAATGGACCAGCCAAATGTAACCCTATAATTATTCAACATAGTGAGTAGCTCATCCTCCTTGTTGATGCTTAGGATATTTATCATTGGAAGTTTGTTTCCCAGTGCTAAGAACTTGTACTTCAGATGTGGTGGTAATGTTTTGAATTCCAACTCAAGAGGACACTATAGAGATGGAACCAATGGTGGAGGTGGCAGTCTAGGTCTTCATTGTGTCTGGTGTAGATGCATGGCAAGGTCCTCAAAGAAAGTGCATGCTCCTCTAGTGAGTGATTGCGTGCACAGTCACCCAGTAGGTTCATGAGATAGGCTTCTAGAGGTAATTTTGGGTATGCATGTTTCACTACAGAATACACCACATCTACAACTATCATTGGGTGTTCCTTTTCTTCTGGATCATCATGGTACTTCACAGCTTTATCCAAAGAAATCTACTTTGTATGCTCTATTATGTCAACAACAGGAGTACCCTTGTCCACTTTTGTCATGACGTGAGCCATATCTAGAAATGTTTGTCCAAGGGATAGTGACATTGGATTGCCTAAAGTTTGCATCATGTGGTATTGTTCTCCTTCATTATCCAATGGTTTATAGTCAGGCATCTTGATCTCAAACTAATCATCCTAGATTGCAAATGTCAATCTTCCTCTTCCCATCTCTAAGAAGATGTTTGATATGGCTTAGAATGGCATGCCCAGAAGTAACTCATTCCCATAATCAGCATGCATATCCATGAGAGCAAAATATGTTGGAAATATGAACTTGACAACCTTCACTGATACATCTTCACAAATTCCAATTGGTCTCACTATAGAGTTATCTGCCAGCTAAATAATCATGTTGCTTTACCAACATTCTTTGAGACCTAATTTATTGAATATAGTCAACAGTATCAAATCAATGCTCACCTATGAATCACAAAGTGCATCCCCAAACTTCACTCTATCAATGTATCATGGTATGTTGAAACACATGGGATCATGTCTCTTCTATGGCAGTTTGCTTTGTATCAATGCACTGACTTCCTCTTTAAGGACAGCAACATCTAAATCTGCAATCCTTCTCTTCTTCTTAATGATGTCTTTCAAGAACTTTACATAATAAGGAATCTTCTCAATAGCATCAACCAGTGGTAGATTGATCTAGAGCTTTCTAAATATGTCTAGAAACTTCTTGAATTGTTGATCCACCTTCTTGGCCTTCAAGATGTTTGGAAACAGTACTAGAGGTACCATTTGTCTTTGATGTGATGGAATGTAGGATTTCTTCTTGTTCTTCTTTTGCTCAGTAGACTCCACTTCTGGGATCTCCTCATGTGGTGTGGTGTCCTGTGGTTGCTCTGGAGAAATTGGTTCAATAACCTCTCTTATCTCAGTTGTGGTGGTATATTTTTCAAAATCTACCTCTAGATATTTAATCACTACCTTGCCACTACAGAGAAGCACTATCTTCACTTGTGGATTCTGGTTGGAATATCCGCATTCCCTAGAAATTCTTGTTGATCTGCTTCTTTAAGGATGCTACTTCCTTTGCTAGCTGAGAAATTTGGTTTTCTATGTTGTGGATCTTTGCCCCTTAATTTTTCTTCTCTCATTGCATCTGGCCTAGTAGTGTCTCATTCTGAATGACCAACTTGCCCAGCATGTCTTCTATGTTGTATATCTTATTAGGACCCCTGTCCTATTGATACTATTGCTAGCATTGCCCCGTTGAGGTTTGGGCTATTGTGCTTGTGAAAGGTCCTATTGAAAATTATTAGGATCCTTCCATGAGAATTTAGGATCTTTCATCCATGCATATTCATTTCTACCGTTGTAGTTTTGCGAGCACATATACATACATTCTTCTTCTTCACCTCCAGATGAGGTGCCAACTTTTTTATTTAACTTTCGTTCAAGGTTATCCATCTTCACTTTTAGCATTGTGATCTCTCTTTTCTCTCCAGCACTTTTAATGGTTGTTGGAATTTCTCTCTCTCTCTCTGTGTTCACTGCAAGACTAATTTTTGTCCATGTTCTTTAAGATTCTGTGACACCTGAATGCCTTGTTATTGAGAAAGAAAAATGCCCTTGCACTGTCAAGGGTGGTTCTCACCCCCTTATGCAGCCCATAATAGAATGTCTTTGTCTGGTCATAGAGTTCAATCCCATGGTACAAAACCTTCCTCAGCATATTATGGAATCTCTCCCATGCCCCTAAATAAGACTCCTCGACATGCTGCTTAAAGTTGTAGATCCGCCCAATCAAGTTTTGTGACATTTATGATGGGAAATAACTTTCAAAAAATGTGTCTATCATTTCACCTTAGGTTGATATGGATTCTGAAGGAAGGCTCAAGAATCAAGCTTTTGCCTTATCTGACAACAAGTATGAAAATAACTTCAGATATATAACAATCATCGGTACCCTATCAATTTTAACATATCACATCTCTCCACAAAATTTTTAATGTGATCCATAGGGTCCTGCATGCTATGGCCATGGAATGCTTGAAATTTTATCAATGCCACCAGTCCCGGATATATTTTGTAGCTTCCCATGTCAACTGTTTGCTTTACAATTGGCCCTACATGTGTTATACATGATGAAGACTTAATCTTCTCCTAGACTATCTGGTCTTCAAGCTCGACCCCAACGTACTCTTCTACACTAGGATCATCTTTGTCTGCCATCTCTTGCTCTACTTGTGGTGGTGGAGTACAAAGAAGTTTTTCCACTAAATAATTGTACTCTCTAGCCCTGCAATGAAGTTCTTCTGGGTATGTACCTTATGGAGTTGATTCTCTATAGTCGGTGGTTCTAGCATGAACCATACACTAATAGATATCAGTAAATTTTGATGAAAAATGAATTTGAAAAATAATTAAAGAAAATAACGTGTGGTCTAGAGTGTCCAGTCACAACACTCGTACTACTAGAGTTATCATTTCCCTAACAACGGAACAGAAAACTTGACACTCTCAAACTATGTGTCCAAAGTATAAGTGTTTGCATCGAGTAGTATAGGCCTATGAGGGAAAAATGTCAAACTTAGGGAAACATTAATCCAAAAACTACTACTAATTGGTAACTTGATCAGCTAGACCTAATGAAAAAGTGATTGATTGTTGACTAAACAAATTGTAATAATAGAAATCTAAATTAAATTGGATTGCGATCACATATTGGATAGATTCCTTAGGAATTCAATTTCACCATGACTTACATTGTAACTTACTCAATTCATTAATAATTATTTACCCTAAATCCTAGACCAATGGGCCTATGCCAAATATTACCCTCTCACACAGCCTAATACCCTACCTATACTAAAACAATCCTACTCACATCGATATTTAAGAGTTAGATAGGTCCATTAATGATATCTCTCGACTATTCCCTTCATAGCTATTGGTCCTCTCACGAGGCATGGTATTAACTATGTAATTCTATGATTTATCCAACCCTTAATCCCTCTCATGAAGCAATTAACATTCTAACTAAGTTATTGTGGTGATCAAGCACATTTAACTCATTGAGATATCATAGAATTAAATCTAGCTTCAGGAAAATATATGTATTAATTCATAGCATTCAATTACAATAAAAAACCAAGCTATTCCAGGGTCCTAAGGAACAAAGGGGTTTAGCCCCACATGATTTTTATTATCATATCCATGAAAAGAAAGAAGAAAAATGTGAGAAACATGAGAAAACTAATGTCACCCCTGAAGAAATCCATTTGAATGATCCCTTCTGGCCAGCATCTTGATATGTAGTGTTGTGGCTATAAATCCACTCTCTAAAAGTGTCTGGATCACTAGGGACGTGGTCATCTCCTTCATCATCTCTCTTTTGGCTTTGTGCTCGTTTGCGATAGACTAAAATGGGATATCTCACTTTGGTTGAACTCCCCTTAGGTCATAAGTGGGACTTTGGCTATCACTAAGTCCTAACCATTAGTTCTGGCATGATCTAAAATTTTCACTGATCTTGACGAGTCGGTACCAATGACAGGAAGTCGGTGGCACCAAGCCTTTGACTGACTTGAAACCCTTGTTGCATGTAGGTACTACCAACTTGTAGGTCGGTAGCACCGAGTTGATGTTTTGCAGTTCATGGATACTCTTGTTCATTAATGTCAGTACTAACGACTCGTAGATTGGTGGCACTAAGTTGATAAACTTAGTCCCTATTGAATTTCAAGATCATCAGTCAGTAGCACCGACTTGTCAATTCGGTGTCTCCAACATTCACTCATTAGCACCGAGTTTCTTCAGTCAACCTATTGGATTTTCACCTTAAGTTGGCACCACCGACGCTAGGGTCAGTAGCACTGAGCTGCCTTATGAGTTCTCCAATTACCAAAATTGTAGAAAAACCAACGTATGTCCAAATAAAATATGGAAAATTAGCATAATTTGGTAAAAATACTTAATAGACTAAACAACTTTGTGAGACCTCTAACCTTGCTTAAATGATTTAACATGTTAATTACCACAATTTAATGATTAGAACCATAATATAACCTTGTGATATGTTTTTGTATCATGTGACAAGCTTAAGTTTTAAATTTGGTCCAATTTGGACACTATTTGTGCAAGTTATGCAATTTTATGCACATTTTGTACTTCTATGCAATTTACCCAATTGATAGGTTTTCTTTGCAATTTGTCACTTGCATTACGGTCCTTGAATGTTCTCTTATCACTATTCAGCTTTTTTGTCCATGGGGCACCTAGTTGAACCTTAGTTTGGAGGTGTTTTCTTCAAGGGTACTTTAGGGTTTACCCCTTTATGGATGAGCTACCTTTAGGAGATATCAACCAAGGGTTTATTTGTTTGGCTTGTAAAACCAAAAAACCATGCAAAATCATGTCTTCATTATCGGTTATGTAGCTTCTTGTGTGGCTGCTTGTATATCTTTGATAGTTTAAGGCTAAGGACACATGGAGAGCTACTAAGATGCCTAATTTGATAATCTGGGTTACACATGATGTATAATGTGGATTAATAGTTTTAATGAATTAGTATGAGATGGAATCAGGGTTTGTGCCTTCATTCCTTACCCAAATCCTAAAACTCAGATTAGGATTCGAGTAGATTTAATCTAAGTATTGTGATGGTGACACTATAGGGTTTACGTCCATGCAGATTAAATGATGATTGTTTGATTTGCTTTCATGGTTGTATAATATCCTATAAGTATATATTTTATGATCTACATGGTTCACCATGGTGGTACGTGGTTACGCTTATGACTACCCACAATATAGTTTTCTGGTGTTTGCCAAGGATTTCTCAAGGATTAAACAATTAAATTGTTGAGTGTTTGTTTATATTTTGCTCAGTTATAATGCCACTATGAGTATCACATAAAGGAAGATTATATGGAGAAAATTCTAGTTCTTATCTATAAGAAATTGATTGGATCTATGTTTTTATGTACTTGCACACTTTTGCATGCACTCCAAGTACACATTATAGCAATATACTGAGCCATTCTTTTGTTTCACGACATTTTAGATACATGCTAAATATGAAGATATCAAGATATGATGGATACATGAAACTTACTTGAAGACGTTAAATCTAACTTGTAAGGAGGATTAGATAGATACTTATTCTCATATGTACAGTTATCATGTAAGAATTTTATTTAACTCCTTAGGGGAGCATGTTGTAAAAATATTTGAATTAGTGGAAATTATTTGCTTTTATTTATTATTTGGATAAATCTGTATCCTTTGGGAATTCTAGGTAATGGATCTCAACTTTTTGGGTCCTTCCTTAATTGGGGGATGCTAAAAAGTGAGGTCGTTACAAGAAGGATAAGGAATTTTTGAAAGGTTTTCATATTTTGGCTGCCTTTTGGTCAGTTCATGATCAAATGTGAATAACATTGAAAATTCATACCAGATTCATAGGTACCCCACTGTTCATGTGTGAGTGGTGGCTCATGATAGGAAACCACAACCGGCCAGCATTTTGGTGGGGGATGAATCAAATGATCATAGGCAATTGTCATGTGTCTTAAGTGATAACTTCAGTAGGATTCTAGTGTAAAGTAGGCTAACAAAAGTTGAATAAGACAAATGCTTAAGGGAAAACTGGGCACACAGGTAAATTTCACCACCTAATGTCGAGGTGTGGACTTTGAAATTTTGGGTAAGATGGTCAGAGAGGTTTGAGATAGCTTTCCAATGTAAGGTAGGTTGAGGGATTGGGAAGTGATGTTTTGAATATGATGAAAGGTTAGATCCCTCTTTGAAAAAGAAAATTTCACATCATACAACTTTTGAGAAGATCATACACCTTCATACAAATTTTTGAACCTTTGAAAAGGTTGTTAATTTTTGAAAATATAGTTAATCTTAGGAAATTTGTTTCATTTTGAAGAAATTACTTATCCTTGACAATATTGTTTTATATTGAAATGAGTTTTTTCTTTTAAAAGGATTGTTGATTTTTGAAAATTTTGTTTTTGTTTGAAAATACTTTTTTTCATTTCAATAAGATCTTAATCATTGAAGAAATTGTTTACATATAATATTGTTTAATTTAAAAGTATAATTTATCTCTAAAAGATTATTTAATTTTAAAGTATTAGTTATCTCTAAAAAGATTGTTCCCCATTTTGAAAGATCTTTTAATTTTTTGAAAGGATGAAAAAGTCAATAAACATAAAAATATATGCATGTAGATCATAATTTAAAAGTATGTACTAAGTAACAATCCTAGTAAATGAAAAGAAAATATCCTTAGAAGCATGCAACACAATCCATATATTCAAGATGAAGTTGTCAAAAGATTGACCCCATCCCTTTTAGCTTATAACTTGGCTAATATTTACATCCTCATTCAAACATGACATGTTTAGGATGGGTTGCTCCTTATCTTCTCTATGGCATGATGGCGCTTATTATGAGGATATCCCTATTTCATCACTTATAGGTATTACTATGAATATACCTCATGACTATCATGGTTGTCATCAATAATTAGTTCTAGGAGAGGGGTATCCTCAAGTCCTTTGGACGTCCAACATACATTGAGCTAGTATCTTTACCAACACCGTCGTACCTCACCTGGGGACCCCACATGGATGTTGGCACTCATTCTTTTGACCGTTGGGTTTATAGGTGTGCAAGGTTCAAGTATATGGATTTTGAAGCAAGACCACAACATATAACAAAAGGAAATTGAAGTAAGCAGAAACCCTCATATAGACAAGTAATCGTTATCCATTTTCCCAAAAGACATCCATCACACAATTATGAAGTCAATAGGAAAGAATCTTGCTCGATATGGAAGAGATCTCTCATCCACCTCCTTTTTCCTTTTATCTAAAAAAATCACAAAAAAGACAAAAAAAATTAAGAGATGTGAACAAGGAAGCCTAAAAAGGGAAGTAGAGTGGGAAATGATATTCTTTTTCATTTTTGGGGGTATAATAAGTGTTGATATGTATTATAATATAAAGTTAGAACATTTTTGGTGGTTGATCTTATTGTTTAATCTACACAAAAAGATTATGTACTATGAATAGTACTTTTAGTTTTTTTAGCATCTAGATATGTTTTAGAAGTTGGAAGCAATGTAACTTAAGAAGTAGGAGTGGTTCTTCCTATATAAATGCCAAACATATAGACTAGTTTTATATGAATCAGTGTGAAATAAAACTTACCATGGATGTTAAGGTCTAAATAAACATCAATATGTCTTAATATTCTTTTTCAAATGAGAATTGTATGTAAAAGCATTAGATAATTTTGCATATAGGCATGCTAAAATATGAAGCATGAAGTATGTATAGAAATAAAAGCTTTGAAAGTTTAAAATTTAATATATTTTTCAAAATAAGAAGTAATACATTATGAATGCATAACTTATATTGATTGTTTTTAATAAAAGGTATTAAAAATGATCGCATCTGATTGGTAGCAAAAATATGTAGATGTAATTTTGACAACAAAAAATTATTGTTGAATAATTTAAAGCATGTGGTTTATGAAAAAGGAATTTAGCTTCATATTAGAACTTGCAAATGAATAATTTGTAAACAAAAAAACGTTTTAAACTTATAAAAAATGTACATATGAGGATTTAATCATAGTATACATAGGAAGTTGGAGGGTTAATTCAAATATATTAGTAATAACAAAGAAATAAAAGAGATCCAGTAATAAAAGGGAAAAGTGGAACACTGTAAAAACAATTATGAAAGGTATAGATTTATATTTGTAGAAAAAGACATACTTTGAATGAGTATGGAAAAACTATATTGGTTGTGAAATCTCTAACAAATGTGTGTACAATTATAATTTTATTTGTGAAGAGTAGGGTTAAAAAAATTAAGATGTTTATTGACGATGATGATTTTTTTTTTGCTATCACCGAGATACTTTATTCACCCTGCTCTCGGGTTGCAGGACAAAGAGGAAGATATAGTTAATGTAGTGTTTGTCCCTTGTCCATTCCAGAGCTCAGCTGGAACGAACGCTGGACATTGGTGCCAAACGATGGAATGATTGACATTCTTAACCGCCCATTTGACAAGAGTGTCTACTAATGCATTTGCACCTCGTTTGATGAATCGGATGTGAATGTTAGACTTCTTTGCTTTCAGGGCTTCGAGCTTTTCACCAAAAATTCTGTATTTAGGCATATTATTCCTCATGTTATTCAGAATGTCACAGGCCAGCTTGCTGTCCGATTCAACTCACAGATCCTCCGGTCTGTGAATCAAAGCTTCAATACCCCTACAGATAGCCACCAATTCAGTAATTAAAACGTCACAGCTCTTGGTGAATTGAGCTCCTGCCTTTATCCATCTATGTTCTGCGTCTCTGGCTATGTAGCTCATGGCTGCTCGGTTTCTCCTCTTCTGTACAGAACCATCGACATTTATAGTTATCGTGTTTGGCGGTGGTGGCCTCCAAGCAACAGCCATCTGAGTCCGTAAAGGACCTGCTGGTTTCTGGAAGGCACACACGATGTTCCTTACTCTTGCAGCGATCATGCCTACACTTGTCATAGGGGGGCAACTCGTACCACTGAAGACCAATTCATTTATGTGCATCCACAAAATTTCGGTCGTGGTAGCAAACCAAATCGATCTAATCATGTCTTCTTGTTTATGCTTCAGGTTCCTTGAGAACCATATCTTGACAGTATCTCCTGGTTCAAACGTAATCTTCTGGCTGCTGGCCACAAAGTACCACACCTGTTGTGTGTATTGGCACTCCTTGAAAACATGAAGGGTGGTTTCGGCAGTAAGCCTGTACCTGGGGCAACGCTGGTCTTCGGTAAACCCACGTCTAGCTCTATTTGCATTTGTCATCAATCCTTCATGCAGAGATTTCCACAGGAAGGTCTTCGTACGCTGAGGTAATGCGAGCTTCCATATAGTATTCCAGTTTCCAGGTGTGCGAATGCAGGCATTATTAATCAACTTCTTATAATAGTTTTGGGTTCTAAATCGGCCATGGTTATCATCAATATGACACCAAACATCATCCTTCTCATTCTGAATCGGGGGCAGCATGTGTAGGATGGTGTTTGCAGTTTCCTCGGTAAACCAATGTTTTATGAACTCTGCGTCCCAATTTCCCTCAGACGCCAACGAGCTAACCTGCAAGTCTTTTATATCTTCAGGAATGATGAGATGTGGATTTAAAGAAGGTGTATTTCTTGTCTCCACCCATTTGTCATACCACACAGAAGTCGTCTTGCCATTAACAATAGCTTTGGCCGCCTTTTCCATCACAGTATCCTTTTTATCCACTATATATTTCCACAAGCGAGATCCAGTTCTTCTACCTCCGTCCCGACGATACATATATTTCCAATTCATGACATCCTTCCACATGCAGCTCTTCGCAGTAATGAAATCCCAGATATTCCTGGCTAGAAGTGCTTCATTCTGCAGTCTTACTGGCTTTATGTTTAACCCTCCATGATTTATTGGTGCTATTATTTTCTTCCAGGAGACTGGACTAAGACTTCTGTTCGCATTAGGTCCTCCCCATATAAAATTCTGGATGCTTTTATCTATGTTATCACATACAGAACTCAGAAGATGACTGGATTGCATAATATGTGTGGGCAGCGAATTGAGAACTGATCTAGCCAAGGCGGTTCTACCAGCTAGAGATAGTATGTGTGTGTTGTCCAAGAACTGATACGTTGACCAATAGAATTGAGAAGATTCAGATAGACTGCCTTATTTGCCCTCTTGTGGAGGATAGGAACTCCAAGGTGCCTACCCATAACCTCCGTCTCCTGCATGTGAAGCGCTCTATAGATTCTTCTTCTGATCAATCGATCTGTGTTCTTCGAGAAGTATACCGAGGATTTCTCAGGGGATAACTTTTGTCCAGAGACCTCACCGAAGCATTTGATGCATCTCATTATAGACTTTTCATGTTCTACATATGTTTCGCTGAATAATATGATATCATATGCGAAACATATATGTGTCAATCTTGGGTTGCTCCTCGTGACAAGCAATGGTTTCCAGCTGCCCTCGTCCACCATTCTACCAATATCTTGGCTCAGGCGTTCTAGGCATAAGACAAACAAATACAGAGACAATGATGATATTTGCAGTGAGTGTTTGTGTGTCTCTTCATTTTGATGTTATCCAACAATGTTTAAAAGTAGATTATTATCAGAGAGGCATGGCTCTTTATTACAATTATGTGTTTAAAATATAATAAAATGTTTATATACATTAAATACATATTGTTGTACATTTTAATTGAAATTTATAAGTAAGACTTTTATAATGCACAAGCTCATATGGATAATAGAAAATATAGGAGATGAAATAGGTTATAATGAACAAAATGGTTGGTGTTTGATACTATTAAACAAATAATTTGAAACATATACAAACATTGACGCTTTTGTGTACCTTGTTGTTATGAAAAATCCTCTACCTAAAGGAACCACCATGTAGGAAATATCCACCACATATGTATCTCTAGAATTTTTAGAGTCAGTGTTAAAAGAATGTACAAAGTGATATGATCAGTTCATGTAGATGTCCTTTTTATGATTCTCGACCTCATATATGGTGTCTTGCTCCTTGTCCAACTTGGATTGTACATAATGTTATATTTGATGTCAAGATTTTGGGAATAAAACAAGCGATAATTGATTTTAAACCGTTATGGAACTTGGGACGTTAGATCACAAGTCAAAAGTAAGAAACATAATATGTAGAATCATTCTTGAACTGATGAAGTGAGATATTTCCATTCCCGTACTCCTTTATGTTATGAAATGCATGATAAAAATTGCATATAATCAATAAATCACAACATAGACATACACAATGACAAAAGAAACTTGACAAAAAGTACATTTGTAAACAAATAAAAAAACATGTACATTGAGCTGCCTAAGATGTGTGGTACAAAAATCTTGACTGGCATGTGCTTAAATTCATCTCTTAATGTTCAAGAAGCATCTTAAGATTTTACTTACAGTAATTCGTCATGCAAAGTTGACTTTTACAAAGTTAGAAGTTGGCATAATAAATGTAAGAAAATGTAGGTCACCTATTGTCGTATAAAATAATGAACTTAGAACAAATATACAAAGAGATATTTTGGAAAATAAAAAGTTCATATATTATAAGTAGAATAGTAGAATCAACATATTTGAGAGATAAATGTATGGGGATAAAGTATGGTATGAAAAAGTACAATGAAATGGAAGTATTGTCAAGGAGGTACTTTTTCCTGAAAAAATGTGAGACTTTATATATATATTATCATTTGTAATGCACTGTATCATGTGTAATGCTCCATGGAATTCCTAATATTCATTTCACCAAATACTACACTTGATCAAACAACGTGTTTATTTTATATACATGATCTTACAACTTGTTGCGAATTATGTCTAAGCCTTCTCTACTTAACAAGATTTCATCCATACAAAGCTTTCATTTTCACACATAATGACTTGTAAGACATTAAGGTCTTAATCATCTAGAAAACATGGATTTGACCCCCCCAAGTTCCTTTTTAGAGTAGCCTCCAAATATGTTGTCCATTTGAAAGAGTTATAGAATACCTACTTTTAAGGAGTTCTTATAAAAATAATAGAGTTGAGGATAGTCATCTTCAGAAGTTGGATGAAAACTAGGTTTTATTTCGCATGCACCATGGATTATCACGATGTACAACCCAGATTCCTTACACAATCCCAATGTCCCTTTGATTATAAGTAGAAAGAGAGGCCAACTTTATTTTTTTCCTACAATGTCAACATCATGTTCTCTTAAAATCTCTATAAAATTTGTTAATATGTTATACTAGAAAGACAAAATTGAACTACATTCATTAGAAGAAGAAAAAAAGATTTGTGGATTATACCATTTGGGAAGAAGAACATATCATCTGAAAACAATAGTATAATATAATATTTTTTAATAAAGTAACCCATATAAAAATTAAATTTTATTTGAGGAAGATTTTAGAAGCATAAAGTTTCATTTGATGGCATTTATTCTGTTATTGCAGAGAAAGTTTATAGTACTATGGGAGCTAATTTGGAAAAAGAATGAATGTAATGTCATATGTAATGGTGTTCATCTCGCACATAACATACTATTGTGAGATTTTGTAGAGTAAATTTTAGTAATGAACCAAAAACCAGAGACAAAGGAACTTAAACACTACACGTGGAAGTATTTATTACAAAAAGAATGGATGCAACATTGCATACTCTAGGTTTCAATCATGCACACAAAAGATAAAATTTAAATTGAATAAGATAAAGTCGAGGAATGAATTTAAAAATTAGAAGCTTAGTTTTGATCACACTCCCACACATTTCTAAAATATTTAAAATTAGTCCAAATGAAAACTTCTTTATCAGAAAGATGGGAGGATAGTTGTTCAGACCAAGATAGACTTGATGATCTTCTTACTAATTTTTCTATATAGTTTATCCCAGTTGAGAGGAGGATAAAGATGTAGGAATCTCGACAGCTAAAAGAACACAGCAATACAATTTTTCCTAAGAATCCATCGAGCAAGATCCAACTAATGCACCAATTCCAGATTAGGATTTAAAAGTTTATATCTTGTCATGGAAGAGGTTCTAATTATTCAACTTGTAACTCATGGTGTAGATCTGGACCCTGCAATTTACATCTCTGTTGAATTTCACTAGATCAACAATTAGAAGTCCTTTCTGGGGTTTCTATCACTCTGGAAGTCACATCAGGATCCATCAGTGATTGTCAGTGGTGGATTATGGGAACCTATTAGTGATTTATACATATCACAAGGTCACAGAGATGGCTTTGTTAACCCTAGATCTGACGCTAAAGTCAATTTTTGCAAAACACACCAATACTTTGTGCATGTGTGTGATGGATCATGTTATTTCACCACTGAATTTCTCATCTTGATTTGCATGCTCTTTGACAAGGATCATATGAATCTTTTGGGAATACCTTCTCCTCAATTTTCATGACTAGAGGATAGTGTTGTTCCACCTTTCACACATGTGGCAGATTGTCTTATTCTTTCTTCATTTGGATTGTGTGTTGTCGATAAAGATCTTTTTTCAGAATGAATTCGATGTGTGAAATCATTTCCATGGTATCTACATGAGTTCTTGGAGATGGATGGAGTTTCTATTATCCTCTTCTCCTTCTTTATCTCTCTAAGTTTCTCTTAGGGTTTCTCAAACCTTGGAGGCACCAATGAGAAGATCTGAGTGTGCATGTTGAAGGTCTCCTCTCATATCATATATATAGAGGAGTGGGAAGATAGGGTTTCCTAATTCTTGTTTGGACAAGTTGTGGCCTCTATGACTTATGGAAACTTATTTCTTAAGTCTGGGTCCATATTTCATTTGGGTCCTCAAAACTTACATTCAGATCCATGATATATTACAACAATTACAATAAGGTTCAATTCAGCCTTTCTTCAAGCTATATCTATGTGTGTGACCATGTAGGCATCATACTAAGTTGTCAATGGATTCACCAATCAATATTAAAATCCATAAGAAATGAGGGATGTCTAGCCAAAAATCATTGCTACTCAAGTATTAGCATCAGTTGGGCAAGACTAAACCATCAATGACCAATGTTATCATGTAGTATAATCCTTTGTTCATAAACATCCAGATTGAACTAGAGGAATGGACACATCATCCTAGTTATGTTCAATCTAAGTTTCCTAATCTTTAGGTAGACTAGCAAGTTACATATGATTCCAATATCATATACTGATTTGCATAAGCATGGCCATGCATTTCTCTAGTCTCACTTATCAAGAGGCTTTGGATATCACTCATGTTATATGGGATGGACAAATTCATTCCACATAACTCACAATGTGTAACATAATTCTCATCACACACAATCACTACCTTTATGGCAACCTACTTCAAGATCATGTTGGGTAGTGTCAAAGCATGATGATGTGTCATATTGCCATTGTAGTGACTTCAAGTTGAAGGACCATAATAGCATTGTTTCATATGAGAGTCAATTATGACTATCATATAATTCTCCATGAATCACTCTCGAGGAGGTTGTATCCAACACACTTATTCTCTAAAAGTACTCATGTGTCTGACTTGGTATCTAATATCTATGATTCATGAGATAAGGTCATCATTCACCTCACATACTAATCTCACATGTATTATTGTTGTCTGATCCTAAATAATACTCGATGTGGGATATTTAAGATAATCATTCTAGCATCCATTAGTATCTCATGTTCAAGTCAAGTACTGGAAGCCCCATGGCTTTCAACCAATCATTCTAAAGACATTTTTTAGATACATTAATATTGCAGTAATTAAAAGTGCATCAAAAAATTGGAGTTGCCTTTATTAGTTAAATCAAAAGTACAACATATCCCTATAGACATCATCTAATGATTATCTTCTAGGGCATATACACCAACAATCTCCCACTTGTACTAAAGACAATCACTCGTGTATCTAATACCAAGCAATCTAACATGACCATCATGCTTCTATTGTAATAATGCATTTGTCAAGGGATCAACCATATTCCTCTTTGTCAAATACCCTACTAATCCTCACATCCCCTTTCTCAATGTTCTCTTATATGATATGGAGGTACAGAATAATATGTTTGGAACACTGATGCGAATAGGCTTCCTTGACTTGCATGATTTCCCATGTGTTGTCATATTATAGTTCTATTGTGTCAGCAATGCTAGGAATAACTCAAAGTTCACTGATGAACATCTTCACCCACACAGCTTCCTTTGCAACATGCAGCAATATCTTCATCTTTTGTTGTAGATTCATTAATTGTTCTTGCTCAAAACTCTTCTAATTGACAGTACCAGCATAAAGCAAACGACATAACTAGATATTGATTGATAGTCATTTTTATTAGTTTGGAAGCTTGGTTTAGTGTAACCCCTTACAACCAACTCTTCCTCACCTCCATATATCATAAAAGCATGTATGGTTCTTTTGAAGTACTTAAGGATATTCTTCACTATAAATGTGACCT
Organism: Alisma plantago-aquatica; assembly: GCA_963693085.1. Classification (NCBI taxonomy): domain Eukaryota; kingdom Viridiplantae; phylum Streptophyta; class Magnoliopsida; order Alismatales; family Alismataceae; genus Alisma; species Alisma plantago-aquatica. The sequence goes on from OY856410.1 coordinate 1,179,452,655, forward strand.
TCACCTACATTAATCTAATATCTTCTTATCATGCTCAAGGCATATGAGACATTTGTATGTATACATAGCATTGCATACATGATAGATCTAATTGTGAGGGAATATGGAATATTACTAATGTGGTCTCTTTCTTCCACATATTTGGGACAATTGGCCTTAGAAATACTTTCCCCATGGTACATGGATAAGTTCCCTTCTCTTGATATCGACCCATTTCAGCACTTTGTCAATGTATGTACTTTGACTTAATCCAAGAAGCCTTCTAGACCTATCTCTATAGATCTTGAGACCTATAATATAAGTGACTTCTCTTAAGTCTTTCATTGAGAAACTAATTCTCAACAACATCTTCACCTTTTATGGAGATGGAATATTGTTTACCATGAGTAGTATATCATCCAGATTCAATATCAGGAATACTATAATTTTCCCACTAACCTTCTTGTTAACACAAGGTTCATCGTCATTCTTGATGAAGCCAAATTCTTTGACTTATTCATCAAAATGAATATTTCATCTTTTGTATGCTTGCTTCAATCCATAGATTGACCATCGTATTGTACATATCGTTACAACATCCTTTAAAGATTCAAAACCCTCAGGTTGTGTTATATACACATCCTCAAGAAGATTTTATTAAGTAATGTGGTTTTGACATCCATGTACCAGAGCTCAATGTCATGGTATGCTACAATGGAATGCATGATCCAAATGGACTTGACCACAGAAACTGGTGAGCAAGTTTCATCATAATCAACACCTTATGCTGGTTTGAAACACCAAGACACTAGTCACCATTTATAGGTCTGGACATTTCCATCTATGTATTTCTTCTTCTTGAAGACCCACTTGCACCCAATGGGTTTTACCCCTATAGTAGTTCCACCAAGGTCCATACCTTGTTGGTATACATGGAGTCTATTTTGGATCTCATGGCCTCAAGCCATTTAGTAGATTCTAGTCCCTACATATCTCCCCTATAAATGGTTATCTCATCTTGATCCATGAACAACACCTCACCATCTTCAGTAACAAGAAATCCAAATCTCTCTAACTAATTGTGAGTCCTACTAGATCTACGAGGCTCATGTGTTTGTTGAGTAGTGGATGGTGCCAAAAAGTTTTTTATTCCTTCTCATGATCCTCCACACATTCATTGTCATTTTGTATATCTCAAATTTCTTTGGATTCTATTTTCCTCCCACTTGTTTTTCTAGAGATGAACTCCTTCTCTAATAAGGTACCTATTCTAGCAACAAACACCTTGTTCTACAAAGGAATATAGAAATATCATCCTTTTGTATCCTTCATATACCCCACAAAATAACACTTGTCACATTTGAGTCCCAATTTATCAGGAAATAAACTATTCACATAAGCTTCACAACCCTAAAAATTCATGAAAGACATGTTGGGATGCCTCCCATTCCATATCTCATATGGTGTCTTTGGAACCAATTTAGAAGGAATGTAGCTGAGTTTAAATGTGACATGTTCTAGATCATTTCCCTAGAAAGGAATTAGGAAGTTAGTCTTGCCTCATCATGGACTACAACATGTCCAACAATGTGTGATTCCTTCTCTCTAAAAAATACCATTATTCTTATGGAATAGATGGATTCAATTTCCATACAATTCACACTCCCTGAGAAGGTCCTTAAACACTTGGCATAAATATTTACCACATCGATCTAATTGAGGAATCTTAATATTCTTTCCAACTTGTTTTTATACTTCATTCTTGAATTCCTTGAACATTTAAAGGGTTTCTCATTTGTATCTCATACAAGTCCACATCTAGAGAATCTATTAGTCAATGGGATGAATTATTTGAACCATCCTTTGGATGTTGAACAAAAAGGACTACATACATCAATATGTATGAATTCTAGAATTTCATATGCCCTCTCACTTCTTCCGGTAAACGTCACATTTTCCATTCAGTCCAATAAACATGATTTGCATGTCTTGCAAGATTCAAAATCAAACGAGTCTAATTATACATCTACATGGACTATAGAAATGTGTATCATGAATGTACGGCCAAGAGGAAATGCTAAAGGTAAGTCATTTTTTAGTCATTTAGTTTAAGTGAATTGGTAATTTATTCATATACATGCACCTTAGGATCTAGTATCACAAGACATTAGGAAATGCCACATAGTAAGTCATCCAAGTAAACTAAACAACAATTTCCATTTATAAGGAAAGAAGTAATCTCTCTTATGCAAACAAAATCTCAATGGCATACAAGTAATAGAAATTCCAAAATTCAATTACAGTCCCCAATTTGTATAGAAATCAAGAAATACCATATAGGGAGTCATCCAAGTAAACTAAACAACAATTTTTTCTTTACAACAAATGAAGATCCCTTTCTTATGCAAACAAGAATTTAATGGCATGCAAGTAACAAAGATTCTCTAGTTATATTAAATTATTGGTTGGATGGGATAAAATGTGTGTCCTTATAGTAGCAACAATAGCTCTTACCATACTTGCCACTTTGTCTCATACATATTCCTTCTCTAAGGATATACTTATCTTATTATCTAACATCAATGTAAGAATCTCATGTCGTATCCAATACACATGCTTTTATCTCAGTAACATAAGTACCAGAGGTGGAGATGTCTATCTCCTTGTATGTTTAAATTCCTCTAGGTAAGAGAGAACCATCCAATGTCCAACATTGATGAAGTTTCCTTGTACGTGCATTGTTTCTTTTACCTTCCTTCCTAAAATTATTTGACTTGAATTTGACTTAGGTACCATCTTAGTCTTATCATAATAGTTATACACAACTTCTCATTTTGACTTTCAAATTGAATATGGGTATAAATTGTAAGTGTTGGTCTCAGATGTTTATAACATCACGAAACATTCTGGCAACTATCTATTGGTATGCATGCCCAGATAGCCAGTCATATGATAATTGTTATTTGGCATAATGTAATTGATTAGATAACAATAAAATCAATTCCATCTATTATGTTTTGTTCAGTTATGAGATAAAGATATAACATAATACATGTATAAAGAATGATGATGCTTGATTACATATGTCTTCAGGTAGAGGACATGAACAATGACATCATATGTATGATAAGAGTATATACATTCTTGTTATGTCCCTATTTGGATATTATTGTGGAAGAAAAATAAATGAAAATAATATATAAGACTAGATTGTGTGTTTACTTATTATAGAGTCTCATTAGTCATGATATTGGATATCAAATTAAACAAATAGGTACTTATTAAAGAACCTTATACCAAATAGACCCACCTTGAGAGTGATACGTGGAACCATTATATGCTAGTTATAATCACCTCGCAAAGTGATAGTGGTGATTTTGGTTCTTAGACCTAAAGTCACTACACTCATCGAATGTCATTTGATGAACTTTAACACCATCCAAGGTGACCTTGAATAAGGGTGCCATAAAGGTGATGCTCTGGTATGTTCTGATGCATAGGGTTTAACTATGAGTGATGTAGATGGAATTTTACCCTCCCATCGGGGTTGATATCCTGGTTACGTGATAAGTAAGACCGATAAACACATGTCTATGATCATGTGAGTCAATATGTGATCTCACATGTATCCCAACCATTTGTTCTAGTTCAAAGAAACATATATTGAGTATTAATAGGACAACGATTCCATGCATCACATTCAATTGGATATCTGAGACAAAGGAACTATATGATCATGGTAACATTGATAACGGATTGTAGGTTGAAGTTGTTCTCCAACTTTCCAATTACTTGAGTTGTGATGAAGTGTTGCTAGATATCGCTCATTATTTGTGATGTCGTAATTTGGTTATAGATATTCACTACCAATGTAATTTGGGACCTATAGGGTCGCACGCAGAGGATGCACTTGGAATAGGAAATTCCTCATGGATAAGGATTAACTTGATTATGAAAAGTGTTTATGCAATCAAATTAAGCAACACTGGCTATGAGTTTATCGAATGGGATATCCAGTCGACCAATTAGTGTACCAGTCGATTGAATGAAATGTCCAGTTGACCAATTGGATGTGAAAAAACCAATTTTTACTGGGTCAAATGATTAATGGCATGCATTAATCATCGTATTAAAAACCAATGTAGTTATGTCATTGTCCACACGACAGTCGATTGACTAGAGTGTTCATTTGACTGATTGGGTGTGTGCACCAGCCGCCAAGTCATGAGATCTGGCCTTTTGTATCCCATGGGTTTTTGGAAACCCTGGCCCATCCACTCCTATACAAAGAGGGGGTGGTCAAGGCTCTAGATACACTTTTCTCAGTGTTGTGATAACATGAGAGACTGAGCAGTATTACCTAAGAAATGGAGAGACAACAAGGGTAAAGGAAGTCCACCTTAGCACGCTGACAATGCAAGGAGAACTCCTTCATGTCAGCTTGGAAAGCATGATGTGAAGTTCCTGGTGACCCACGTGGACTGCGTAGAGGAGTGGAAGTTGTTGTTGCCACACTAAGAGGACACGATAAATTGCCATCCATGGTTGTCGCATCAAGAGGATGTCGTCAACCTTTGCCCTTGTGTTTCTTGAGAAAGAAGCACAACTCTACAAGGATTGTCACTAGACTTGCTCCAGGACCAAGTATATTCCTTGCACCTTCCTTCCCGCTCCATAGTTGTTGACGCAATTCACTGGTTATGGGAATATGGCAAGAAAAAAAATTGTTTTTGGTGCCATATCTTTCGCCATATTTCCTTACACTATCTAACCACATAGCATAATGATTGGCTATATGATATTTGTAACATTTGCATATTCAAGTCCATGGTCAACTTTTGACCAAGGGAATTCACATACGCACTAAGTCCTCTATTTACTCAACTTGTCTGAGTATTTAAGTATATAATGGGAGTGGGCTCATGAGGGAAGCATGTTCCAATACATTGGGTGCATTCTCTAATGAGAACAATTTTCATGTTCATGTACTAGTCCACCATATTTGTCTCATCAAGCATGTATTCTCAAGGACAAATTGTAATGGCAAGTGGTTCATGCTTATTTATAAAACTTTGTTACTTAATTAGGACTTTAATTAAACATTTACTCCTACTATTTTATTTGAATTAGTAGCCCTTATTATTAATCTAGAGAGTTACAGCAAATGATTTTCCAGTGGGTCAAGGTCCATATTTCATTGAATCATGAGTCAACTTTGTTTGGCTTCTCACAACTCAAATACTTAGATAGGAAACTTTTTCCAATAGCTTCAAATCAACCCTTTGATGTATGGGAACAATCATTGTCAAATTTCAGCATATGGAACACCCATCCACATACCTCTAGGTTCTTAATCCTATAAAGGTTTCCTAGTTAAGCCAACCCCGACCACTGATACCTACAAGACCATGTACCTTGTTTTGGTAGACCCACACATTTACCTCACACCTCACCAAGATGGAAAATTCACCTTGCTTTGGTGACCACGCATAAATTGATTAAGGCCTTGATATGTGTTGCATGTTAGAAGGCACCTTAAGCTTAATATTTGATGAGAGATTTCGTATAGTACATATATATATCCAATCACCACATAATAGTATACATCATAAATATAAACAAGTACCATAAGTGATAAATTTAAAATGCAATGATTATGGCCTCCTAGCATAATCTTGCCAAGATAATGGAAGATTTATGTCATATAAAGTTTTCTACATCACATGCATAAACAAAAGATAATAAACCATAATCATTTGATTCATCAATCCCTAGTAGACACCATGTAAGATCCATTGTTGTTGATGATTTTTTTGCATTCATCCTTCTTCATGCCCACCATTTTGGATATCATATACCATATACTATCCTAAACCATTACATCATGTGTAAGGGAATCCTTGAATTACATTCGAGGGGAATAAGGTGGGAAGCTATACATTTGGAATCATAAGAGACGGTACGGCATGTGAACTGTATTAAGAATTACAAACAATCCACTACATGTAATAGAAGCAATCACAATTAGGGTTTGGACACAATCGAGCATCACAAACCAAACAATATCATCTTGAGGCTTTGCTTTGGATTAATATACATATACATATAATTATCATATTATAATATGATCAAGGTGGTATTAATTGGGACATTCCCAATAAATGAATTTGCACATTAATCAATTTTAGCATATGAAATATACACACTATCATCATCTAATGACAAAAAATCAATCCATAATCAAAAAATCTAGTAAAGAGCATTAGACATAGATTTGATGCCATTATAGGAATCTTGGGAGTGGACAACGTAGAAAAATTAAAAAAATCTCAAGAATTTTGAGCAAATTTTATCTAATGCAACAATACCATAGTAGGGTTTATAAATGTATACCTTATCTTGGACTATGTTCTAATGATTCAACTTGTAACATTTGGTGTAGATTTATACCCTCCAACCTACACCTCTCTTGAATTTCACTGGATTAGAAATCAGAACTCCATTTTGGGGTTTCTGGCTACTGGGAGTCACCTCGGGAACCTCTAGTGACTGTCACTGGTGGATCATGGGAATCCACTAGCAATTTGAGTGTGTGTCCTGAAGGCCTCCTCTCATATCATATATATATAGTAGTAGAGAGAAAGGGTTTCCTAATCCCTGCTTGGCCAAGTTGGACTCCATGACTTATGGAAACTTGTTTCTTAAGTCTAGGTCTAGTTTTATCCCGACCCTCAAAACTTACTTCTAGGTCCTTGGATTTAATATAATAATTACAATAAGGTCCAATTCAGACTTTATTCTAGTTATGTATATGTTTGTGACCCGGTAGGAACCATTCTACATTGGCAATTGATTCACTAACCAAAACATTAATATCCATAAAAAAGAGTGGTTTCTAGGTACTCATCATTGCTACCCATGTAGTAGGATTAGTTGGACAAAACTGAACCATCAATCATCGATGTTACCATGTTCTAAAATCCTTTTATCATCATAGTCATCCATATTGAACTAGATGCATGGACACATCATCCTTGTTACCTTCAATCTAAGGTCCTTGATCTCCAAGTAGACTAGCAAGATACATATGAGGCTAGTATCATATACTAACTCACATGAGCATGTCAATGCATTTCTTTGGTCTTAATCATTAAGATTCATTAGATATCACACATGTTATATCGGAGGAACAAATTCCTTCTACATCACTCATGATGTGTAGCATCATTCTCGTCACACCCAATCACTCTCTTTATGGAAACCTTCTTTAAGATCACGTTGGGTAGTGTCAAAGAATGATGATTTGTCATATCACCATTTTAGTGACCCCAGGTCAAAGGACCACAACACCATTGTCACATTTGAGAGTAGATTATGTCATATAATAGCCCATAAATCACTCTCAAGGCAAGTTTGTCTAGTACACTTTTTCTCTAACAAGTACATATGTGGCTGACTTGGTATACAATACCTATGACCCATGAGACATGGTCATTAGTCACCATGCATACTTGTGTCACATGTATTGTTGTTTTCCAATCCTCAATAATACTTGACTAGGGACGTGTGAGACTATTGTTCTTAACATTCAGTAGATCATATGTTCAAGTCAAGTACTTGAAGTCCCATGACTTTAAACCAATCATTCTAACGACATTTATTGTGTACATTAATATCATAGTAATTTAATGAGCATCTATAAATTTGAATTGCTTTAGTAATCAAATCAAAAGTTATATCCCTATAGCCATCATCTAATGATTAATTTCTAGGGCATATACATCAACATAAAATGTGTTAGAATTCTATTAGTGTATGATGAGTAATGAAAAGAATGCTTTTGCAGAATAGATAGACAAATAATTTGAAATGGAGTCAAATAAATTGGTAAGAAATCAAAATACATAACATTTGAAAGATAGCATTAATTGTTTGGATTGGTGGGTCCTAATTTAGGAGGAACAATAATATATATAAGAGACGTGAGTTTGTTGATAAGATTTGGTCTATCAAACCTGGAAAGGAATGAGGCAAACCAGCCAAAAATTTACCAAGTTAAAGTTTGTCATGTTGTTGTTGAACTTCTTTATTATCAATAGAGAGTGAGGATGATATACTTCAAATTCAGCCCAAAGTGTTGAACATTGGTTGTAATAGTCTTCTATAATTCATCAATGGAATACTCCTTTTTAGACAAGTTTTTGAAGATCTTGAAGACCTTCTTTGGGTTTTGCTGATGGGAGTACACATGGGATAGTTGATCCCACATGGCTTTGGCATTTTGTAGGTGAAGAAGAGACTGATTGATCTTTGGTTCAACATTGTTCACCAACCACATCATGACGCTAGAATCATCTTTGGCCCATTATTCAAAGGCCTATTTGACTTTGTCATCCGTTGAGTCATCAGGATGATCCCTAGCAACAAAAGAGATATGAGAGTAATGTCCTTAGGCTTTGACATAGAGTTTGAGTTATTCCACCAAAAGATGGTAATTTGATCCATCAAGTTTCATGGTAGTAACACACAAGGTCCATGAAGGATATCTATTCACCATGGAAGCCAGAGAGATGATGCACTCAAAGAAGTAGAAGTAGTCCAAAAAGGTTGATCTGGATGATGAGGTATGAGAAACTCACAATGGAGAAATAGTAGTACAACATGAGTAGTAGAAAATAGCAACAGATGAGTATATTTGGATGACTCGCATAGGGGTAGAGGAAGTAGTAGCCAGATACAAATAGATCCAAGGAATCCACATAGGGGCAATAGATAGCATTAGTAGCAGATCTAGATCAATAGATCTAAGAAACCCACATAGGGGTAGTAGATAGCAACAGCAGATTTGGATCAACAGATCTGACAAAACCAAATAGAGGTAGTAGAGAGAAGGAACAACCTACAGCGCCATAGTATGAGATTCACTCCACCATGTGGCGTAGGTAGGAAAGGAGGTGATACCTTTAGGGTTTCAACTTGCTATTTTGGGACTAAGTGGAAGAGGGGGTGAGGGAATGGAGGGTGGAGTTCGATGGTGTAGAGAGGTTGAAGGTTGATTAGAGATGAAGTTCGATAGGGGTGAAGGTCAATAGGTTATAGGTCGATGGTGTGGAGGTCTATGGTGTGGAGGTCAATGGGGGTGGAAGGGGAATGAAGGTCGATGAGTGGAGGTAAATGGGTGGAAGGTTGATGGGTGGAAGATCAATGAGTGGAAGGTCGATGGGTGATAGATAAAGGGTTGGTTGATGGGTGGAAGAGGAAGGGTTGATGGGTCGTTGGGTGGAGGAGGTCGATGGATGGAAGATGAAGGGTTGGTCGATGGATGAAAGATGAAGGGTTGGTTGATGGGTGGTGGAGATCGATGGGAAGGTGGTGGTGATGAAGTTAAGGAGGGAGAGGGTGACTATGTGGTGGGAATGGTGGAGATGGTGGAGGTAGTGAGGAATCAATGGTAGGGGGTCGATGGGATGGCTTAGGGAGGATCGAACACGTCTATTACCATATAGAATGGAAAACCTTTATTTGAGATATTTGAAATAGTTACAATGCACTCTCTTTTATAGGACAAGAGAGTAGGGAGAACCAGAACCAGGCAATATGGGATAAAAGCAAAAGCTAAAGACAAGACAGGTCTTAAGCACATAACAAAACACACAGCATAGGATAACAAAATGCACAGCACAGGATAACCCATAAGTGTATATACTAATAGAGTCAACATACAAAAATGACTTCTTCTTTTTTTGATCCAACCCAAGCTTAGTTTTATTCAACCTGTTCTCCTATGGTAGGGAAGATCCAAATATTACAAGGTGTGCCTACTGGAAATTTAAACTTGGTAGGGTTCCTACCATTACAGGTGAATGAGGGGAGGGGTTGACCCACAGGGTTGAGGGAAGGATCGATGTATAACCAATCATCCTGATAATTTTTGTAGTGGTGTTTATCTAGGCCATCCACCAGGTGTATAACTTCTCTATTGGCCTTCATCACAGACATTTCTTCAATGTCAGTAAGTAAAGATTGGGTGTCCAAGACCCAAGATCGAATGACAGGTGCATTAATGGCTTTATTCTTTAGTGCTTGTACTGCTAGGGCATTGTATGATGCTAGGATGATCAGGGGCTATGATTATGTATACAAGCTTCAGTTGCAAGCTGTAGTGCTCTAGTTTCAGCTTTGAGTACTGACTGAACCCTGATATTTCTCGCACATCCCCCTAGCCACTGCCCATTGTGGTCGATTGCCACTGTCGCTATAGATGTTATGTTTCCGTGCACGGAAGCGTCAGACATCCATAATATCCTTCTTTCTTCATTCATAGGGAGCTCACATTCTAGGTCTGCATCTTCTTTGTGTACATGTTCTTTGCTTTTCCAGGCCTGAGAAAAGGAGTTATGAAGATAGATGATTTGTATGGACTATCGACTCATAGGGATAGTGATGTTTTCGAAGACCTCTAAGTTCCTTGCTTTCCCAATTGTCTAGCAAGTAATCGTGAACATAGATTGGGTGCTAATGTTTTCCTTCAAAGTTGTTGTGAACCAGTTTCTTATATCCACACTTGTGCCAGTCAGGGGTATGTTGCGGATCTTTTTTGTGTGCCGCACTTCAGTTGTGTGCGGGCAATCCCTCGGAGCATGCAGAGTAGACTCCTCATTTCCGCCACATCTTGGGCATATGGTCGAATCAGTGAATGTGTGTTGCTTCCTCCTGACATTGGTCATGATAGCATCATGTGTAGCGAGCCATAAGAAGGTACGGACTTTGGAAGGGGCTTTGATGTTCCAAATCTTTAACAACACGTCATCGGGTTGATCGGTATCTTCAGAGTGGATTAAGTCATAAGCAGTACTAGTTGAGTATTTGCCTCTGGTGTCGCGTTTCCAGCTCCATAGGTTGTTACCCTTATTATGGTGGGGAATTGGTAAATTAGTAATGTTCTCTACACACATCGGTGGCAGGTAGTTGTTCAGAAAGTCAGTATCCCAAGCATCATCCAAATTCAGTAGACTTGAGACTTTCAAGTCTTTGATGTCCTCACCAATGGGTCTAGTACAGATGTCTTCAAGCTTGCCAGCTTCTGGTACCCAGTTATCATACCAGATTGAAGTGTCCAGACCATTGCCTATAGTTCTTGTACAGTTCGAGATGATGAACTCATTTCCTGAGTAAAGGGATTTCCAGAAAGGAGTTGCTCGGCAGCCTCTTCTATGTCGATAGTTTTTGTATTTATTCAGTAGACCCTCCCTCTAGAGTGAAGGTTTGCCATTGAGATAATCCCAAGTATTCTTACACAAAATGGCTTTGTTCCAGTTCTACATGGATTTGATGCCCAGTCCTCCCCTGTCCATACTGGTAGTCACCTTTCGCCATGCAACTAAGGAAGTGGGTTTCTCTTTGTGTCCCCCTCCCCATATGAAGTTTCGAATGATTTTTTCCATCTTTTTGCAGGTTGAAACTGGAAGGTTTGTTGTTTGCATAGTGTAGGTGGGCATGGAAGTGAGCACAACTTTAGCTAAGCAAATCCTACCTATAAAAGATAGTGTCTTAGCCACCCAACCATTAACCTTAGAGGTAATGTTGCTAGATATGCATAGGTCTCCTTGTGAACTCTTTTGTGTAATAGAGGTACACTAAGGTACTTCCCCAAGTCATCTGTCTCGGCTATGCCACTGACTGAGAAAATTTGTGTATGCACAGCGCGGGAGACGGATCTTGAGAAGAAAATCTTCGACTTGTCGATGGAAATTTTCTGACCGGAGGCCGACTCAAACAGTTGGAAACATTTGTTTATGTTCAACATATGCTCCATGGAGACGTGTGTGAAGATGACTATGTCATCGGCGAAGATAATGTGAGAGATGGGTGGGCCTTTCTGGGACATCTTTACCGGTTTCCAACTTTGATTCTTCATAGATTTGTTAATAAGTTGAGCGATTCTTTCCATACAGAGAACGAAGAGGTATGGGAGAAGGGGTTTCCCTATCTAAGACCTCTAGAAGCTTTGAAGGATGGGAGTGACTCGCCATTCAGCACTATACTAGTATGACATGTGTGGAGGAAATTCATGATGTATTGGTGGATGTTTCTTAGCCAGGCCATGTGTTTTAGGGTGTCTTCAACAAACTCCCAAGAGAGCCTGTCATAAGCTTTAGAAAGATTGAGGTCTGCTGGAACTTCTTCTCATGTTATGGATGATTTCTTGGACCATGATAATATTATCGGATATATTCCTCCCAGGGACAAAACTAGTTTGGACTTTAGAAATCCAATTGAGGAGGTAGTCTTTAACTCATTCAACCACTACTTTGGAAGTAAGCTTCATAATGGTGTTATTCAAAGTGATAGGCCGTAGTTGATTGTAGTTGATCGGATTCTTGCACTTGGGGATGAGCACAATGCTTGAATCAGCCAGTTGGTCATTGATGGGTTGGTCATTCAGCATTCCTCAGATAGTCTTGAGAACAAATGGTCTGATGGTTTTCCATTGCTTTTTGAGGAACAGGTTGTCTGACCCATCGGGCCCCGCCGCCTTATAAGGATCTGCATCCTTGATGATTCTTCAAATCTCATGCTTCGTAAGAGTTGCTACAAGCTATCTTTGTTGGTGGGGGTTGAGTTTTATAAAAACAGCCGGCATGGTATTCATGCTGTTGGTGGATTGATTTGCATGGGCTGTGAACATATCTTTAAAATGGTTTTGTACCAAGACACTAAGTTTTGTTTTGTCTGAGATCCATTCACCATTGCTATTTTGCAGAGTGCTAATGTAGTTTGAGCAGCGCCTATTGTTGACATAGATGTGGTAGTACATACTGTTATTGTCACCATGATGGAGTCAGTTGATATGGCTTCATTGTTTCCAGCTTTCCTCTTCCTTGAACATGATATTTTCCAACTCATTTTCTAGTTTGATGTAGATTCTCTCTCCTTCTACAATGTAATGTGATTCTACTTCCTCCTGGGCTTGTGTAATCTTTTGGATTAGTGTTTCCTTCTCTCTGTATTGTTCTCTGGCAAGCTTTTTATCCCAACGCATCACATGCTCCTTGGCCTCATTAATTGCTTTGTGGTACTGTTTCGCTGGGTCCCAGACGCTTTTGAGCATATCATGGAAAGCAGGTTGATGATGCCACCGAGCTTTAGTTAAGAACCGAGCTTTTTGTGGTCTGGTTTGTGTATTGAGGATGGAAATGGGATTGTGGTCTGAGCCTATGTGTGTGAGGGTTTCACAGACACAGATGGGGAACTCTTGGATCCAGACAGCATTAGCTACCTCCCTATCAATTCATTCATGGAGGATTCCTTTTTATAGGTGAATTTGTAACATGTGTTGCCAATGTCAGTGAGGCCTGCCTAGATGAGGGTGTTGCTGAAGTTAGTGGCCTCCTGAAGGTTGAATAGATTCCTCCCAATTTTTTCATCAGGACTGAGCATACAATTGAAGTCGCCAAGGTGACCCAAGGGTTGTTGATGGAATTGCTAAGATGGATCAGATGCTCGCATAGAATAGGACGGCGTACAGGAGATGGAGATGCATAAATGAAGGTAATGTAGAGGTTGTTATTAATCTTATAGTGAATGAAGTATTTGTTGCTCTCGATAATTTGGATGGCACATTCTTGTTCATTCCAAAGAACCCATATTCTGCCAGAGAAACCAGTGGCTTCAACTCTATGTGAGCTAGAAAAACCAATATCCTTGATGACTTTATCGGCATGTGCTCTCGATATGCGAGGTTCAGAGATGGATATGATTTTAATAGCATACTTCTTGATCATATTTTTGAGGGAATGTCTGGCTTTCTTCTTACCAGCACCCCTTATGTTCCATGCTAGTGTGTTAAGCATTTGCAAGTCAGATTGATGTTGGTTATTGGCCCAAACCAGCCCCAAACCCATCTTTCTCTTTACCTCCCCTCTTCGTCTTTCCACAAGTGTAAGAGTGGTTTTTCTAGGGACTACCCAGCAGTGTAGCCTCTCCCTTCTCCTTGGCCTTTCAGCCTACCATAGAGGTTTTCCTGTTGACAGGTCTCATAGAGGATGTCAAACTCTCATATGTGGCTTTGGTGTTATCCTATTCACCATGGTTCAAGTTAACAATGTCATCTACATCTCCTGATGGCCTGCCCATGATTACTTCGTCCCCTACAAGTGACACCACAGTGTGTCTTGGTTCAGCGTTAGATATTGCATTCCCATGGACTGCCTTGTCATTAGCTTTTGTTGTGGCCTGAGTTGTCATCTCCATTGGTCTTTTATTGGATACATCATCATCCTTTTCCCTTCTTTGTTTCTTGTGCCATACTTTCAGGCTTGTTTCAGTACTTTGTTTCCTCCCTGTATCTTTAGGTTCTTCTCCACCTCATGCCTCATTTTCCTCCTCCTCTTTGTCCAGAATTTGATATTTGTTGCCTTGTTCTTTCCCTTGGTTTTTCTATTTGCGCACTGTTTCTTTATTTTTTTCCTTGGTGGCATGCTTGCTAGAATTTTTTACCATAATACACTTGCCATTTATCTTCTTCGTCAACCCATATCACCCTAGCATCCTCCTCCATAGGACTTGGTTATGTTGTAGCAGGTGCTTCCGAAGGGCCCCTACAATCGTGCTCGTTGTGTCCCAGTCTGCCACATTTAGTACAAAAGTTTGGTAGTGATTCGTACTCTAATTTATACTCCCGCCCGTTGATCAGGATCACGGGGTTGATTGGAAGGCTCGTATCCAGTTCTATGGTTAACCTGGAAAATTTGCTCCTCATCCTATTCACTGAATGATCGTCTGCTCGGACCAGCCTACCCACGGCTTGCCCTATTTTGTTGAATATCTCCATGTTGTAGTAATGGATAGGTAGACCTACCACCCGAACCCAGGTTACAATGTGGTCTGGAATGCCTTGTGATGGTTCAAAATATCCATTCTAGGGCCACACCATAAGACAGCCACCAAATAACGACCATGGGTCTCCTGTAAGCACATTCTCGTGATTGTTTTTTTTGTAGAATTGGACCACATAGTACTGATCAGTAAGTTTGTATAGTTCGAATTTACTCACATGTCTCCATAGGAGCTTTAGTCTTTCTGCCATGGTGAGGAAGCCCACCGATCTGTCTATCAGTTTCACGATGACCGAGTATATGAAAGGTATGCTGAGGATTTCGTCAGCCTCTGGTGCTACATAGATCTCTGGGTATCCGTGGACGTTGATGAGTTCAATATCTTTGGGATTCAATATCTCCTCCAGTTTGTCTTCGATGAAGACTGGGTTGGTTGCGCCCCCGTTCCCTCCTCCCATGCAAGCTTGTTTGAAGTTCAAGGTTTTCTTCTGAGGAGTGTCTTCTGGTAGGAAAGGATTCCCATCATGTTCATAAGGGTCATCTATATCCATGACGGTAATGTCATCCTCCGGTATGATTTCCCCGCCGCTATTAGGGTTAGAGCCTCGCATATTCCTATATGTGACGTTCATGCCGGTCTCTTTGGCCAACCATTGTGTTCCCACTATCTTCCGTGCAGGACTCTTCCTTCCATCTTTGCTTCCACCAGCCGATCTTCCATCATCTTTTAGGGTTTCAATGTCATCTCCTGTGCTACCTTTCTCCGAGACCCCCGAGACACCCATCTTCTGGAAACTAGCACTACAAAAATGACTTTTTGAGTCAAGGAGTGGTGGAATATTTGAGAGTATGTATGGATAATATTAATTGATATAGAGAATAGAACATTAATTAGGAGAGAGATTATAACAAACATGGATATGATTAATTTATTTTATTTATGTTATTCCTCTTGTTAGAAATCAAACCAAAGGAGTAAAAACATGAAAAAAATAGAATTAAGGAGAGCATGGGATTTTAAAATCATCATACATTGATTGGATAATCATTTTCTAAGTCAGTTATAATGGTATGTTTTAATTCTCATTACAAACTCACTCTTTTCATAATAGTTTAGATACCAATTTACAAAAAGAGTTTACTTACAAAATATTGACTACTACCATTACAATTTTCTCTTTAAAATTATCAATCAGGAATGAGGCATTATACTATATTGATGATATAAATAGCACTTGTATCAAGTATATGATGTATACATTGATAACTAGACATAAGATATCAAATTCTCTATAGTTGGTTATTATAATTCTACAATCTTCAACTTGGTCTAGCTATCCAAAGACCTATCCACTATAATCAAACAACTGAATATATTATTAGGAAAATCCAAAATTTCTCATGAGGTTCAACAATGTATATTATTACTACATAATTTCTTATATGTATTAAATTTTAAATAATCTAACATGTATTTAAAAACTATTTCTAAAGATAATGGCTTGAAACATGGTCAAACTAATCTAGAGTGAATCATGATCTAATTGTATCAAAGCACAACATCAAGAATCATGTTTTTTTGTGCAACAACCAAGGGTATCCCAATTAAATTAAAATACAAAAAAGTAAATCTTAAATAAATTGAAAATGTGGAGAAAGAAGCATTATATATCAATAATAAGTTGAGCATCTAATTTCAGTATGTTACATAGAGATTATTACTTTTCTTAAAGTTGTTTGCTTATTTTTTGAAGGCATAGATGTTAACACTCATAGAGGAATAGTTTTAGTAACATCATTATGTTCTCCATGCAAAAATTCAATTGATATTAAGTAACCTATTGGAATGTACTTAAAAAGTGTGAATAATTTTAATCCAACTGCTTATACCTTCCTATTCTTTTTGTTTCTGAATGGCTTCTTTAGCCTTCAAATAGGGAAGAAACTCTCAATCCTAGAAATATTGGGTGGCTTGTTATGGGTTATTTTTTTTGTTGCAGTTTGCTTCAATTGACATATTGATGAGTGAACCATATTTATATGATATTTAGAATTCATAAGCTACAATTCATTAGGGTTTTTGTGGTATTCCCATACACTACAATTCATTAGTATTTTTGTGGTATTCTATTTTTTGAGTGTCTATATTTTTTGGCAAGTCACTTGTTTTGTTTCATTCTGTATTGTTTCATTCTCTACTCCTTTGTTGGTTGTAATAGAGAGAATCCAAAAGGATGTGATTTGAGTTCTTAAGAATTTTTGTTAAATATGTGAGTCCTTGTCCATGTATATAATCCATTTATTCCTCAAAATCATATCTTAATATAATATTTTCATTCTTAGAGATTGATGATGTGATTGGGATCAAATATCTATAAGAATTAAAACTTGTTGCATGAAGTTGGAATCGCTTTAGTTGAGATCATTTCCTAGGAATAAAAAGGTCAATGTCACCAGCTAGTTCTATGTATGCAATAGAATTCCATGATTTCTATATTATGCATAAACTAACGTGTATCTTCTAATGTTCCTTGTTACTATCATGGATTTCTCACCGCCACCCCATGTAATTGTATTATAAAGTGATACTTGGGGTTTTCCTATTTATGCAACTAAGACATTAGTTTCTTTAAGGATTGTTTCTTCTTAGAACTAAAATTAAGTCTAGTAGTGAAATTCATTATCCAAAAAATTGTGGTTTTCCAACACCTATGTCACAATCTTATTGCAAGTACACTTATGCTTACTTTTCATCTAGTTATTTGTAATGTGTCTAAAAGTACACTATTAGTCCTCTTCTTGTGCAATTCATCATTTTTTGTTGGAGAGATAGGTTACTTCCATTGAACTTTGTATTTAATAAGCAAGAACAATATATGAATCAAGTGGTAGAGTATGAAAAAGGGTATGATAAAACAAGATTGAAGAGTTTGAAAGACATTAATTTTTCATGTAGATTTTGTTTTTGAATCCTGCAGCCATGAGTAAAGGTCAGGTAGTTGGCCTATCTATGTTTATAAAATGGACCAAAACCATTTGTTGTGTAATGTCAGCAAGATAAAAACATTAGCATTTTTACTTGAAACATTAATGTGGTGAACATTATCTTTTACAAAACATCATTTCTTTGGTTATATGTGCCAAGAGTTTGAAAGCATTGATTTGACATGTAGATTTTGTTTCTAAATCCTGCATCCATGAGTGAAGGTCAAGTAATTGGCCTATCTATGTCTAGAAAATGGACCGAAGTCATTTGTTGCATAATGTCAGCAAGATAAGAGCTTTAACGTATTTACTTGCAACATTATTGTGGTTAACATTATCTTTATAAGACATAATTTATTTGCTTATATGTGCCATTTTCTTATAGGGGCAGTGTTGTCTTACTTGATTGTATGATTCTATGAAAGAGTTATTATTGTCACATATAGGCTTTATTGGTTATTGTTTTATAACTTTTTGGAAGGATATTTTTATTATTTATCTCATTGTAATGGGATATCATGTACACCTTATTTTCATTTTAGTCCACCATATTGAATGCTAGAAATTCCATGTTATATAGGCTTACTATGAATCAGGTTGTTTTTGCCAAACTTATACTATGAACTTAACCCATAACTCCATCAATGTTGATGGTGTTTGGATGAAATTTTATTTATTACTTCCTCAAAAGTACCTTAAAAAATTGAAAGAAGAATTGATTCTTCAATTAGACTATTGTGTTTTTGTGTTATATTTTCTTTGTTATGGATATCCATTGTTGGCGGTGTGCTTTTTTAACATATTGAAACTTGACTCTCTAACCCTAGTAATCATAATTCCATTAAGTGATCATTTGTACCTTGTTCATGAAAAATCCCAAACTTGGTGTAAGTTATATGTTGGCATAAAACTAGGATGAATCAATAGAACATTAGCGTTCTCATGTGACTTAAAGACATATTAGGATTCATATAGTGAGGACTATTTGTTATGTGTTATGGTAGTAGACCATTGACTTCAATAGGATGATAACAAGAGTAATTAGTATTTTGATGAGTAAAGTTGGTAGATAAATAATAAACAAATTTTTTCATAATGAACCTAAGTTACATAATGTAAACATGTAATATGCCTAAGTGGATAAATTCACTGGTAAAGTGTAAAATGCAATTTGGAGACTCATTTAATAATACATGAAATGTCATGAGATCATAAGTCTCGATACATGTATAAAAATATATTAATGTGCCACGACCCTCATAAATGTATGTTGTTCAATTGGTAGGGTTAATGACTAAAATGATATAAGTCGTATCTAGATCAGTTTTATTGATGGAGAATGACTTAATAAGAGAGTAGCATATATACAAAGAAAAATCTTGTGCTCAGTTGGATTTCAATAGTGTTAAGTGGATTTAAAAGGGAACTTGAGTAGAACAATGGAGATAGTTGACAAGAAGTACTAAGGAAGGTGAGTCATCTTTAAATAATTCTAAACCAAAATTAGTTTTAAAATATTAGTGGTAGGTATAATTGAAGTAATATATATACTATAGGATCTAATAAATAATCTCAAAATAGGAAACTAATATCTAAAACTATTATACATACCTAATTTTGCTAAGAGGTCAAGTTTCATCTTACTTGGACTTTGTTTGACCATAAAAATTAAAGAAGAAACAAAATATATCATCAAATGGCTAATCTAACTAATGTTTCTTTGATATAGCTAATTCACATATAGTTCGATCTAAAATATATAATCGTGTGCTTTCTTTTACTATCTGCATTTGATTCTGTTACAGAGTATATTTACTTAAGTTGTTTTAGTCTATTTACTAGACATTTTTACTCTATTTATGATATGGGCCTAGTTGTGTTTTGGCCCATTAGGGCTTGTCTTGTATTTGTATGCTTCCCCCTCATCATATATGTAGGAAAGGGGTTGCCTCCTATCAATAAGGAAAATCCTCTACACATTAGGGGATTCCCCCACTCATATCTTCTTTCACAAATTCATTGATTAAATGTGATGAATGCATATTCATCCTAGTTTTAGTCACATTTTTAGCATATTTTTCATTTAGATTTTGTAGTTGCTTCATCATTAGCTTCCATATAATTCTCATTAGTTTTATGTTAATTTTTTAGGGTTATGATTGATTTCCTTTATTTGTGTGGTAGGTTTAGCCTTTGATCCATTACGCCAACTTAGGATGGTGATCTCTTTAACCAATAAGCAGACCTGAACCAAATTTTGAAATTTTGTATTTTCATCGATCTATCCTTCCATCAGTTATTGATTTCATTAACCAATGACATCATCAATGTAGGCCCATCGACCCAATACAATACCCCACCCCAAGGGTTTTCTTCTAGAAGAATTTTTATCATTAGACATCATGTAAAAGTAAGCTCAAATGTGACTAAAACTAGGATGAATCTACATTAATTATATACCTCACTTAACATTTCTCATCTTCGAGTATCACAAAATCTAAAACAAATTCCAAATAAATACTTATAACCCATGTGATTGCCTCACTTTTGGATCATGTGATTTCCTACCACCTGATACAGACAAGTTGTCCAACTTCAAGAGATCACATAACACATCTAGACATTTCTTCATTCTCAATTTTTTCTTCTCAAAATTATTTCCTAAACGCTCTCCCCATTACCAAGCATGTCTAAGAGTTTCATATGAGTTTACAAAAATCCCACATGACAACAAGTATACATATGATATGACATTGAGGCACGAAATAAGGGTGCCAAAATGATGCATCAATTGGGTCCCTCAGTGGATAATGAAAAGAAGGGGTGTGGAAGTAATATGAAAACTTCTCCTCTATTTACACTTACTATTGAATTTTCATTTATTTTCCTTTTTGCCTTAAATCATGTACACACTTTGCTTGTTGTGTACATGGGCGTCTTTTCTTTATTTTTTACAGTATGCCCCTATTATAATAGAGAGGGGTAGGGAATAAACTGATAGAGTCGGAAGGGGTTGTGCCATCCAAAACTTAGGTTTTGGAACTTTTTGTGGCATGTTCTTATCTTCAGTTAATTTAAGGTAAGAAGATAGAACAAGAAGTGTAGAAGAGGGGTGTAATCAAAATTCAAGTTGAATTAAAATTTAGTTTACCTAGAGGTTCTCCTACTCTCGTTGTGCTCAAATAGTGACATGATATAGAAAAAAGTGATAATTTCATAAAGTTATATCATTAGCCGGTATAAATAATGATTCGTTTGATCCCTCTTAGTTCCTCAAATGTTTGCCATTTTCTAGAGAAATATGATGTTAGGGCTTCTAGGATGCATAGGGTGATTTGTAGTGATTGTTTTGTATCAAAAACTAGTCATTGTGAAGGGTTTCTTTAAGTGAGGGACACTAGATAATCTAACATGCATGGATGCTAACAAAACAATTTGAAACTACTATGGCTATATAATTTCTATAGTTACTCTAGAAAAGAGAGATTTAAAAAAAATCTAAATGTAATTCAGTAATGCAATGATGAGATCTTAAGTCAAAAACAAATAGGTGTCGTCAAAAAGTAGACTATGTACCACTCGTCGTCCACCTGAACTTAGATATTTTCTCATCCTTGACCAAACACTAAACCTGAGATAGAGTGGAAGAATTTTGTGTTGGTTATCTATTCAAAAAAAAGTCATCACCTACTATCAAAATTGTTAAAACTTAAGATTTTATTATGAGATGCACTATCTAACTAATGCAAAGATTATATTAAAATCTAAAAGATGATAAATGAAAAGGGCACTTGGGTTACCTCATGGAAGTGTGTTTTGTTGACCTGACGGGTCGACACCTAATCTTAGTCATTGGATGGAGGATGAAGGAGCGTGAGTATATGGTTGGCTTGCATGTCATCCATTATGAAGTACTGCTTGAGATGTTGGTCGTAAACTTTGAATTTAGTAGTCTTATCACTTCAAATTGTAATGGATCCATGAGGAAGATGTGCATGATGATGAATGCAACCAACCATCAAATCATAAGATTTCTTAGGAAGAGTTAGATATGGAAGTTCTATAGCAGAACTTGATCTTCAACCTAAAGATGGCATTCAAGTGACCATCATGCCACATCTTGGTGTGCTTCTTGTAAATATGTGCATTTTCTTACACCACATCCGCAACTCTTGTATCCTTACAATTGAAATTTTTTGTTGTATTTTGCTTTTTAGAGATCAAATTGAGATTTTTGATGGCCCACAAGGCACATTGTTCAAGCTCCATTGGTAGTGACATTATTTCTTATAGATTAAGCAAACATGTGCAGTGCCTAGGGGAGTGAGCAGTTTTGTAGGCCCAGAGAGTGTGATTCAGCTTGTGAGCTCAATATTTCCTTATCTGACCGATTCTCCTCCCAAGAATGGATTTGATTTGGAAACTGTGAACCTCCACTTATCCTCTCATTTTTGGGTAGTATGACATTGTCACACTATTAAAGACATAACAATTGTGAATTATCACTTTAAAACTTCCTCAAGAATGTGAATCCTCCATAAGATATGATGTTATAAGGGAATCTGAAGTGAGGAAAAATGATGTCTCTGAATAGCTTGATGACTGGTTGGAGTCACTGGAAGTTGTGGGGATTGCTTCAACCCACTTGGAAACATAATCGATGGAAACTAGAAAGTGGAAGGGAGATGGACCTAGGTAGTCCACATCCCCAAATATCAAAAATTTCTACTTCTCGCCAAGAATGGAGTGGCATCTCATCTCACCTAGAGATGTTTTTTCTCCTCTTAAAGTGATCATAGGACTTGGTATAGCTGTGAGCATTTTGAATATAGAAGGCCAGTGAACTCACCTTGAGGTACTTGAGGAGCAGTCGTGTTTGGACTCATGTGGCAGTCATTTGGGTTAGAATGAAAATGTTCAAGAATGAGAGGAGAATCCTCCTTAGATATGCACCTATGGTAAAGGTCATACAAACATAATCAAATAGGTAAAGATCATCCCAGCGGTAATGGAGGAGGTCAAACTTGAACTTTTTCTTTTCATTTAAGGTGCAATCTGGATGAAGGACTCCCACAGCTAGGTAGTTCACAAAATCAGCAAACCAAAGGGTGAATGTTGTTACCTTCAATAAGTGGTCATCAGGAAAATATTCATTGGCAGGGATTGGGTTATTGTCTTAGTTTTGCAATCATATGAGATGATCCACGACAATTTCTTATGTTCCCTTTTTATCCTCTATTTCTATATCAAACTCTTGTAGTAGTAGGATTCATTCGGTTATCATGTTTGGTGTGTCCTTTGACATTAGGTACTTGATAGTTGTGTGGTTAGTTTATAGTATCGCTTGAGATCCTATTAATTAAAAGAAAAAGTTGCCAAAAGTATAGACTACAGAGAGAAGCTCCTTTTCAATGTTGCATAATTTCTTTGTGCATCATCCAACTTCTTGTTGGCATAGTAAATGGTGTGATGCTTTTTTTATGTGCTACCCAAAAATTGCACTTACTACATAGCCACTAGAATCACACATGATCTCAAAAGGAAGAGACCAATCTAGGTCAGAAAGGATGGGAGTAAAGAAAGATCTTCTTTCAAGGTGGTGAAGCTCTTCATGGAGTTAGATTCAAAGATGAAGTCAACATCCTTTTGGAGAATGTTTGTAAGAGGTTTAGTGATCTTGATGAAGTTGTATTGGACCTACTATAGAAGTAGGTGTATCCCAAAAATGCTTGAACCTCTTTGACAATAGTTGGAGGAGATAATTTGATGGTCAATTATATATTCCCTCATCAACATCGTTGCATCTAGATATAACATGATGCATTAGAACAATGCCCTCCTTCACCATGTAGTGGCATTTTTTTTCAATTAAGCATTAGATGTGCTTCTTCAAAACATTATAGGACCAGGAAAAGGTGATGTAGGCATGCATCGAAAGAATCTACATAGACAGAGGAATCATCCATAAAAATGTCAATTACGTCTCATTAAGGCCGACAAAGATGGAAGATGTGCAATGATAGAAAGTGGTAGGTGCATTTCATAGTTTGAAGGCATCTAGAATAAGGCATATTTCCCAAAGGGACACCTGAAGGTAGTCTTTACTTAATCTGTGTGGTGGATGGGGATATGATAGAAACTAAAGTATCCATCCAAGTAATAGAATAAATCTTGGTGTGCAAGTCTCTCTAGGACATGATTAAGAAATGGGAGCGAGGATTGGTCCTTCCAAGTAGAGTTGTTGACTTGTGATAATCCATGCACACACGCCAGCTGATCAAGGTGAGGGTTGGGAAAATCTCATTGTCTTCAGTCAAAATAACTATATTACCTCCCTTCTTTGGCACTGCTTGCATAGGGTTCACCCATGGTGAATTAGAGATGGGATATATTATCATGGATAGTAGCGGCTTTATTACTTTCTAGCACAGACCTTCTTCAAAATAGGGTTTGACTTGCATTGGGGCTCAATGGAGGCTTGTAGTTGTCAATCATGTTAACTCGATGCATATTGAGCGTTTGGCTAACTCTGATCAGGTTAGTTGTCTTGGATCCTAATGCCTTTTGCCTCTTCCTCATTCATTCAACATATCCTCTTGTTCATAAGTGGGATATGCATTGATGATGACTAATTAGACCTATTTCTCATCTAGGAATACATACTTTAGCCTTATAGGTGAGGCTACATTTCTAGTGTAGAGACATGTGTGTGTTCTATATACTCTCTTTTAGGGTCTTACTCTATGTTGTCTAAGCAAAATAGAATTTTCACCATTTGTTCATCGTTCATCTCTTGAGTGTTAAGGTCAATGAGTGTTATCTTAATAGGGTCTTCAAAACTAGGAGTTTCCTACCACAGTTGTTCCTTTTTTTCAATACAATCAGTACATGCAATGATGCCAAGTGATGAAGATCCTTCTAGTTTGTCAACTCAAGAGACTCATGCACCAAAGTTAATTATGAGAATCATAAATTCCTTCTATTCTTCATGCATTCACCTCTACATACATGCATACAATGTCGTTACTCTAGCAGATTGGACGGTTGCAAACCTAAACCAAAGGCCTACAATATAATACCTTATCTCCCATGGAAAAAGTATTACTATCTTGATGTTTCTAGGTTGTCAAAAACTATACTCAGATGTCTCCATTTTCCATAAGTTCATCACCCACTTCGATTGGAAACCCTTCACCTTCATATAGGCTCTAAGTTCTTGAACTTGAATGAGCATCGACCACCGACGCTCCACCACCATCGATAGAAGTCTCCATCAGCATTAACCACCTTATGCTCCTTTATGGTGATAGACATGCCACAAAGGAGGAACACAACACCTTTAATACCACCATCGACAAACGTAGAGGAGTGATATTGTTTTTGCATTGGCCATCATCCTCTCAAGCATGAAGAGAGGTATCTACAAACCACAGTTGTGTCTTCATCTTCTATTGTGATAATGGTTTTCTTCCTCTCTTTACCCATTAATCTTGTTAGTGTTGTTAAGAGCAAGTAGTCATCTCACTAGGGTGTGGGCAGTAGTCCATCTACACATTTTTTCTCTTTTCTACTGTATCCGTATTTTTATGGAGATTGTTACATGTTGACTATATTTTTATCATCTTGGTTGTGTGTTTTTTCTACATACATGCATGCTTATGTAAATCTGACTGTAGAGAACTTTTATCTGAACCCAAGGATATGGATTGGATTCTTCTTAAACTCTTGATGAGAATTTTGAATTGGTAGATTTTGAGTTGATATGTAGAGATCTCTAGGTAGCGTGATAGCAAGCTCAGACTAATGTTTATCTGGTTTCAATTCTAACTCTAAAAGGATAGATTTATTCAGCCTCAATGTTATATGTTCATGCTTGTTTATGATGCATTGAGAGAGTGAATATTAGTTGGAGGTGGTAAAATCCATCCACCCTAGTGTTTCTATCCTTTTGATAAATGTAGAACATCAATCCAATAATTTAACTATTGCACTCTTAGTATAATCAAACAATCAAAATCTTGTGATAAATACTAGTTCTTGTATGGTTATCTTGATTAGACTAACTCTTAAAAACTATCCTTTGGGTTTGATCCTAACTATACTACAATAAGACATGTCTACTTGTAGGTGGTATTCCTATATCTGTTGGTTAAGGTAAAACTAGATATTCCATCCCTAGATTTGAGGGTATGGAATATCTACATAGGGATGGATGAATTTTTAATTTCAAACTTCTCTCCAAATCTAGATATATCTAACAACACACATTTGTCTCCATTATATTTTTTTCCTTTCTTGAACAATAGTAACTCTCCCTCCCTCTCACCTTGATCTCTCTTCCCAATCCACCAAACCTCCTAATTTTTTCTCCATAAGATTCCTCTTCATTTTCCACACTAAATGATCTCAAGTTTCTAACATCTTATGGTTTGTTTCTCTCTATCAAAACCCCAATTCTCTTCTATTTAGTTTTTGCCTCTAGTGGTTATTCTTGAGAAACTTAAGAATAAATGTTCTAAGTATCCACTTTGCATCCATCTAGACAGCAATAGAAACGCATCCACATTGCTATGTTGAGTTTGTTCAACCTTGGCCACCTTATTAGAACTTTACTTTCCTAGATATGCTCCTATAGTTTGAAAAGATAGTTATGTTCATTGAGTCTTCCAAAAAAAATCTAGGACAACTCCATCAGACCCCAAGATCCTCTTTCTGTCATTCATTTCTCCAAAGAGATTTCCTTCTTTTCCCTCTCTTCACCTATGTCATGACCCTTGAACAAATTCCTTAGCATTAGTTTGATTGTTTCTCAGTGTTGTGCCAAAATCTTCCTTATACTTTTGGGGTTTATGGATGTGACGTTTTACTTGTTGTCTTTTGGTCCTTCTTGGTCCACAAGGACCTCCACCTTCAGTAAGAGGTCACTGCAGAGTGGTTTCTGCTGGAAATTACTTCATGTTTTGGCTTGTTTATCTTGAGTTGATCGTGTGGTCTTGTCGGTATCATCCTTTAGTGGTGGGAAGGGGCAGATTGTGAATTCTTATAGATGGATTGAACTTGAAATTGACTGATCGACCTTCAATTTGCTTGAAAGCATTTCAACCAATGAATATTGTATTGTTGATTTAATTTTGTTATGCATGTTTGGTGCATGAGTGTCTTCTTCTATGCTTTATTTCTTATTAGCCTTATGGGTTTTTTATAACAAATTGCCACATCATGAATGAAGGTTTTAATGTGTGATTCAAGGGAATCAAAGTCTTTTCTCCCCATTTTTAGGATTAATAAATCAACTAAATATATTTTGACTTATAAAAATGATAACTAATCATTAAGAATGTCAATGATTACAAATATATATGATTTGGAATTGTAAGAACAATCTTACTTGTGAAGTCAAACAATTTGATCCATTTTGTTGGGATAACCCTAAAGTGGAATCCCTGGAGATGGTTTTGGCTAAACTTAATCTTTCCTCTCTATTAATGTGCATGTTTCATTGTGATAAGTGAGGATAATGTAAGTCATATCACTCATTGAGTTGTGATGCCTATTGTGTGTATTTTGTTTATATGAAATCTTATGGTGATGCACATTCTCGAGTAATTGGGTGGTGAGTTCCATGTACTTATTGTTGTATGGTGATCCTCATTACTTATAGATATTTCTTATTGAAATTAGATGGTGATTCCTATTTCAGATAACAAGGTGATGATGCATGTTCTCCGATAATTGGGCGGTCATTGACATTACTCACAAGAATTTATTTTGGGGTGAGGCCCATTGTTTGATGTGGTTATGACTCATCTCTTTTAATTCAAGAGTGATGCCCATTAGTTTGCGTGGTGATTCCATGAACCATGTTGTTTATTGTATTCTAGTTTTCATATTGAATTGTGTGCTCTTTCATAGTTGTGAATTATATTTGGATAAATGCAACATATGACTATAGTTCTTCATATATTAAATTCCATCATACCAAAAGTTTTAGTTAAAAAATCCACTTGGATGTGTACTTTTCTCTCTCTTTAATGAGAGTCTTTTTATCTTATTTGTCGTCCTTTCCTTAATGTAACCTAATTTACTATATACATGCATATACATTGATGTTCTCTATCTATTCTTCTTTTGTGTTATTTATTACCAACCCCTAAGGTGAAGAACAAAGAAGAGTTAGCCAAGTAGGCCTAGGTCTTGATCAAGTGCAACTGAATTCTTTTGGGAATTAAATTGAGATGACTAAGTTCCCTCTGCAACTAGTGATGTTTCGTTTAACTATATAGTTTTCTTCATGCATTCATCCATGTGGGTGTTGGACCTTTGACTTTAGAAGGTTGTAATATTAGATGTTTTAATTCTTTTGATTTCTTTGATTATCATTGGACCGTACTTAAAGTTTTTTAAAATAATATATACAACCTCTAAGAAAAATTATAATATGTTGGCATGTGGATATTACCCCTATTGGGGCCCACTCATAACAGTTTGGTGTTAAATAGATAATATGTGATGGAACAAAATTGTTTGTTGGAAACATCATTAGGGTGCATGACCGTGTTTGGCAGTTTATGTACTTTGTCATAGATGTTTGTAATGATCCTTACTATGGTGATGACTATTTCTTAATAACAATTGACATGGTATAGTATTATCTACTCTGTTTATAAATTATAACGTAGTTATATATTCCATATCCAAATCATAGTAATAGCGTTGGTTCAACTTAGGAACAGCATCATGTTGTTACTCGTTAGTCCTCCCTTAGTGGGAGACTTTCATTCTTCTACTCACTCCAGCCTATTCTTCCGTACAAGTTCCTCTTCTCTTTCATATTTCCTCATTTGTTTATACTACTAGATGGTGCGATTTGATTTTTTTTTTAATCTTTTTTAACCCCTACCTCAATCTTATCTTATGAGAAAGGAAATACAGAAAAGAAAGAAAAAGTTATTTAAATTAAGCCACGCTTGTTAGGGGTGAAGTTTGGAGATAAAATAATTCAACGTATCGTGTATCCTCGATTGATGCTACTTCAGTTGCTCGAGTGAAAGGTTACACCGATAAGATTTTTTTTGGGAGAAACGGTATGTTGATAAATTTGCACCGAGAATTGTTATTGTCTCGCCAGCTTTTGGTCTCTTCACTCTTGTTGATTCCAGAATTATGGCAGGTCGGATTGATGCGGGTCGGGTTGAGGTGGGTGAGTTTTTTTAATGTAGTTCTTGTCGGGTTTAGGTTCACCTGATTGAGGTTGAGGTTCAGGTAAGTTTGAAAAATTGAGCAAATAATGGTCTAGACCATAAAATCGGATTGGATTGGTCAAATTGATCCGGTCCAGTCCGGTCCATTATAAGTTCGGTCCGGTTCGCGGTCTTAAAATTTTAGTGAGTTTGGTCTTCGGTCCGGTCCAAACCGATCTGACTATGAACCGGACCGCAGACCGCCTTTTATATAAAATACATGTATATTTGTAGGTATATTATGCAATAAATACAAATAAAATACATATATAAGGACTAGTAGTGTAAATGTTTTCTATTAATATTATATAATTGTTAGGAGTGGCTACGATTATCAACTTTTTACAATTAAATCAGTTGTAAAAATGAAAAAAAAATTGATTAATGTCCAAACGTCTGATCCAGTTCTACCTCGGAACGGTCCAGTCCCACTCCGATCTACGGTCTATAAATTCTTACAAATCTCAGTCCGGACTGGTTCTGTAATGATACTCACCCCTCACAATGGCCCCCTCGGCAAGTGTGCGCCTCTCACCAGTCCCATGCAATCCCATTGTCGTAGTAGTAAATGAAATGCTAGCTCTTGCGAGAATAGGACAGGGATCAACTCGCTAGATCTTGCATGATTTGTCCACATTGAACTCCAGGACTACGATCGACATCTTCATCATTTGCAGCACCGCCATCAAAAGGGACTTTCAGGACTGCAACACCATTGCAATCTGCTGTCAGGATACTCATGAGGTCAACACGGTTCTTCCTCGACGAGCCAACCAGTAGGCTCAGTAGGTCCTTCCATGTCAGCGGCATCGACACTGACGGAGATTCAACCTTATCAGAAACACTAAGATTCTAAAAAAGGGAACTAATTTCTATATACTGCCACATTTTCCCCACCAATTACCACGTACAAGTGCATGTTCATCTAATCGAGATTATCTGAATTTTTGGGTTTTGGTAGCCACAATCACAGTGTGCCCATCCGTATGACGGCGTATTGGTCGACTGAATGTAATTCGAATTTGTTAAGACATAGATCGCAGAGTTACCCATCAATGTAGAGTTCAAGTAAATCTGAAGGCCAGTTTATATTAAAAATTCTAGTCCAAAACGTGTACGCAATTAAAGTTTTAAAGTTAATTTCGTGAATTCCGTTTTCCCATACTATCAAGATCAAAATCAGTAGCTCAACTGACAGGACTCTAAAAGTGGGACTAAAACAAAAGTATCGCTCATAATGCACTGTCGCTCGGGTTTTCTTTTAATACCACAAGAAACTTACCTTTTCAAACACCTCAAGGTACTTAACTCCCCCGCCCCAACCCAGAACAAAACGAATACAGAAATCAAAATCCCTAGATACATGGTGGATCTTTAGCTCAATGCTATCAGCAACTATCGCAGCAGCATGATTTACAAACGGTCCACTTGGTCTCCCTACACGGTGGTCAAATCTTACCAAGAATTCTCCTGGGAAGTTTCTGAGTTGTTACAAGCTCCCAAAAACTCAACGTACTAGCAGTTCCACGTTTTCAAACCATGGCAGAACAGACAAATGATGACCGCCAGTAGCTCCGCCACTGACCGCCACAATGCCCCACATGGAATGCACAAAGAACCTATAGCTTCCTAGTTCTGCATATCAAGTTAACCAAACCTCGTTTTAGAATAGATGTGGAGTCGTACTCCTTTCAGTAATCCTTCCACTAGCTGTCTGCAAAGGGACGCTAGCTGACTCTAGCAGCAACCAGCCAGACAAGAAATCAAATCCACTATTGCTGACTACACAGAGGGTAACAACAATGTTGACTAAAGATAGAGCTCTGCCAAAGAACGCACATCTTATCTTTTCTGTCAGACAAATGGAAAGGCTACCGAATCAAACCTACTATAAACTGCAACATGGCAAGCAAAGGGAACACAAATGAGACAGACACCAAAAAGAAGACGATTTCGTCATGTGCCAAAGGTGCGCTAAATTCACGGCTCTCCAATGCACATCGCAGAGAATGCTGAAGCATGAAATGATAGTTCCTGATGTATGAAAAGAATCTCCTGAGATGATAGATTCTTCCAGGAAGATAGTTGCGTATGTAGTCTTGGTACGAAGCTGATGAGAACAGGTTCACTATTGCCGGTGGGAGTGACCACCTCAGAGGATTATGTTTTCCTCGCTCCTTGGCCACCCTCATTTTTGCCATTAGGAGAGCTTGCTCAAGCTGTTGAATTTGAATCCACTGCTCTGTTACAATGTCATTTCCTTTTTGAATGTGAGAAGAAAGCTCGTCTAGTTTCTTCTCATTGTCCTGCACCTGCTCTTCTAAAATGTGAAGCTCAAAATTATTCTTTCTTGAGTTCTCCCACAGTAGATGTACCTTTTCATCTAGGTCTTCAATTATTTCAAGTCCAGCTTGAGAGTTCCTATAATTGTTCAATACATTTTGAAGTGATTGTATCTCAAGCTCCATCTCATCAATGATCTGACCCTTTTCTTCCAGCTGGGTATCTTTTTCTTTCAATATCTTTGACTTCTCTTCCAATATAGACTCTACAAGAAGCAATTTGGATCTGAGCTCCTGCAGGTAGGATGCAACAGTGGGCACATCATCATCCGTGCATGGCAAAACATGACTACTAATCCCAGGCACAACGACCATGGATATGGATGAGATTGTCGCCCATAGAACAATCATCCCTGATGTGTACATCTGTGGAAGCTAGCTTGAAGGCCTTGGCGCGGTGGAGATAGTGGAGCAATGTCAAGATGGACAGGATGCCAAGTATGCAGCAGCAGTTCTTCAGGTTGGGCTCCCAGTATGCACTGTGAACATCAGGAAAGGCATGCAGCTGACTCTTGAGACCCTGTTCAGCATGCCAAAAAGTGCTAGTATAAAACTTTCTGCATTCTGTAGACAGAACAAACAACAATGCACAAGCTTACACTTATTACATTTTCACATGTTTTCTGAAATTTATAGTCATATATGTATTTGTGCAGTATGAGAGAGAGAACTAAATAGATGCAATTAAGGGTGCACAACAGTACACATTAATAGATACATGCAGGAAGCATTCGAACATATATACAGTCTGGACATAGGAAATTCTACAGATATTAATATAAGAGTTTCTAAATTTATGAGAGTTTCTAAATTTATGAGATATGAACAAAGGCATGTGCACATCACCGATGTTATGAAAAAGAACTAGTAAATAAAACAGTGTAGAGAGAACAAGGGGAAAAGGAACTTAAAATGTAAAAGTGTGTATTTGATCATATTAAACAACTATCACGGACAAGGCCCAACTCCAACGAGGACCCCCCCCCCCACACACCTGCTCATGCACGTAGCATGGAAGGATATTAAATTATAGAGTGGTGTACCTTTAAGTATATCTCAGCCATCAGTACAACAAATAATTCTAGAAAACTCTCTTCCATATTAGGCGATACAAAAATAATTATGGATATAGAGGCATGGAATCTTCCACTCACGGCCAATCATTTATTAGATTGAACTCATGTAAAGACTTTTCTTGAGCCTTCATTGTCCAACATGCCTACATATTGAATCCCCCGACCACCCTTATTTATCAACACCAAGGAGAACTGGACAATCTGACTCCTGGAACTAGAGAAGATCCTCATTGTCTAGCGAAGCAAGGTATACCAAATCTGTCTCTAATCCAAGCAAATTAGGAGAAGGGCTTGACGTAGACGGGAGTACTCCCACTTGCTTATAAGTAAAAGAGCCCACGCTTTTGGTACATCGTCAACATCGCCAACCAAGGATCAATAGGATCGTCAACTCAACCATCAATGATATCTCGTTCTATTGTCCAATGGCATTGACTGATGCTTATCCACACTTAGCTGAGGCTGGCACACACATTCCTTGGGACTGGATTTTGCATAATCACTTACAAAACCCAACCCATAGTGGATCAGAACTAGAAGGTAGGGGAGATGACGATGTAGCCTTGCTATGGAGAAGAAGAAAGAAAGAGATAAATTTGCAACAAGCAAATCAAATTCTAATTCATATTCAACTGCCTGGACATAGGCTCCAAGGCTAGCTTATATAAAACTCTACGACTTGACGTCCAAGTCAACAACATAGGAAACTAAAATCCTAATGCAAGCATATAAAACAAGAAATTAAAATTCCTAATAAAGAAATATGGAATTATATAGAACATAAATTTCCTACGTGCATAAAGAACTAAATAAAAGCCCAACTTGAGCCCAATAAGCTCTTGTCACAATTGTCTTGGATCTGGACTTGCTTCCTATGCAAATTCCCTTTCACGGATTGCATCAAATGGTGCTCTGAATTAGAATTGATTAAATATAGAAGCATGTATATCTCTTTTCTTTGAAGAGATAGCACACAGTAGCATCAACTGTTAACCAGCTTCGTGCATATCCACACAATTATTGACAAGAAAGTTTTGAGGGTCACGAGCCTACACCTAAAGTTATAGAAAACCTCCTATAGCCGTTTTCAATTGGTATTGATTGAAAATATTTTTGCATATCCAACTGCATAGATTTCAGAAATATGGCTGTGATAATAATGTGATTCAATTCCCATACAATATCATGTGATACTAGCTAGTAAGATATCATCAAATATGTCAAATACTAAGAAAACAAATCTACAGTATGACCATTGTATTGTTTACGCACAAAATCTCATCATAGCCGTGCCATACAACTCAAATTTGACTGATTTTTTAAGCACGTCCTATCTAAACATGAGGTTTTTTATCCATAAGGTTTTGATCATTCAAGTGATTTTGTAACAATACAAAATGGAATCTGGGTGTAGGAAACTTCTACACCTAGGAGTAGAATATTTCATTCATGTTATGGATTAATAAAATCCACTTACTGTTATTTTTTAAATTCAGCCAAAAAGTATTTCAATGAGATTGATTCTTATTTCGCATAACCATAAACCAAGCCTTTAAAGATTCAATTAGAAAATTTAAGCTATAAATTGATTAAAAATAGACGGACTTCAAATTGTTGAGTAACCGTAGGCATGACTACAACAAATGAAGAACCTAGGGTGAAGGAGCTATGGCGACTGTTACAGAAACTATTTGTAGTGAGAGAGGTTACAGAGCTCCTCTATAATAGTGATGATTCCTGCAATGACAGTGAGTAGTACTACATTCCTTGGGTCTAGTCCGACAATGAGAGGTAGATGCGATAGACATGGATGATGGTTTGGCTGCTATAGCATCTATAATATCAGCCACTATGGAACTTGCTAGACCTGTCAGAGTTACCAGTCTCAGATAGCTCTTGATTCAGCTCACAACCTTCAGCTACCACTTTCAAGCACCACCTTTTCCTGTTACCTTCTCATCCCCAATGGGCAATTGCATGCACTCCAGTTTCTTGATACACCTCATGAAGGTGAAGGGAAAAACCTATTTCAAGAAGCATGCATATTTATGGCATGCAGCAACAGTCTAGCACAGATCAACTGTACAAGAGGAGTTGGTATCTTAAATATTTCGTCCTAGTAAAAAAGGCTGCCTTATAATTTGTCGTATTTAAAGCCACGTTCACTGATTTTTCAAATAATAATGAAGGAAAACAGGAACAAAATAATTGCACATTGATTCATCAAGCGGGGATACAATTTATGTTATTGTCAATTAGTGGTTTTGTAATTTGCACATTCAATCTACTAGGGCCGGCATAGA
The DNA here is from genome assembly GCA_963693085.1 of Alisma plantago-aquatica. Lineage (NCBI taxonomy): Eukaryota > Viridiplantae > Streptophyta > Magnoliopsida > Alismatales > Alismataceae > Alisma > Alisma plantago-aquatica. The sequence goes on from OY856410.1 coordinate 1,179,487,417, forward strand.
TGACTAGCTGAGCTTGTATACATTGATTAGTCTTTTCAAGTTGTGTAAACCACTAATTAGTGGAGTCTTCATAATTTTATGGCATTTATCCAATATTTAATGCAAGGGTTGATGTTACATGTTCTGTCTGGCTATGAGCCTGAGATTCCACAGCATATCAGTCTAGCATCCTGAAGAAGTATCAAAATTATTCGACTATGTGAGGGAATAAACATCATGAGGTGTTTGTGTAACATCCCTGCAAATCTAATACTTAGTAAATTTATTAATTAAATTTGAGTCCTTTAAGTTCTCTATATAGATTCCATCTTTAGACCCCTAAAATTCAAATAAACCAACTAAATAACCCCCTTTTTCCATAGGATCAAAAGCAAAATAAAGGGTAAATAAAGAAGGTTATTTTTTCTCTCTTCTTTTCTTTGTTGGATATTAGGTAAGTTAATATAAAGACACATCCTTAATCTTATAATTTGTTTATGTGTAACAACATCTAAATTGAAGCACTCTTCATCTCTTCTTCCAATAACCACACAAATAACTTACTCATCCTAACACTCCCACAAACGGAAACTTATATCAACTGTAACTACAATTTCATATGGATCTAACCAAATTAATCAATCACAACAAACTCCTCAAGTAACTCGTAAAGGAGAATTCATCTCAACAAAAGTCCCCATAATAACTGATATACATAAATAAGGTAATAGTATAGAAGTTTGAGTAATTTTGAGATAAACATATGAACTACATGTAAATAAATTAGATACCCTAATTAGGTAGTGGTCAAAATTTGAGGTCAATTGGACCTTGTTTGACCTCTTAAATAAAATAGGAAAGAAAATACATGATTTATTACTAAATATAACTACTATTCAGTCAATATAGCTAATTAAGCTATACTTCACATGAAAATGACTTTGTCATGCGGCCTTCCCTTGTTTTTCAGGCTCGAACTACACAATCGAAGACCGAGAATTGTACATTGCTTTCCCATCGGACTCGGGCACATTAGATGGTCGTGAGTTCATCTCCCTCTCCTGACATCTTTGCCTAACAAATGCTACAGGACACGCTAATCCTTCGCCCCTTTCTCTCCCTCTCTGCTCTACCCCATCGAGAGAAAATAACTTCATTAGTTTTGTCTCGTCATCCCGGTGTGATTGAACCCAAATTTGGTATATCATCGTTAACTATATTACCTTAACGAACCTTGACTTCCTTTCTTGCCATATTCTGGCATCTATTGTTTATCACCACCACTCCAGCTCTTCCACTATAAAAGAAACTACCCTAAATTTAAATCCCCAATCATCCAAAAATACCTCAAAACCCCCCAAAAACCAGAAATTTCCTTGTACCTACATCTCCAAGCACCACCTTTGTCGTGCACCATCTGAAGGTTCTAGGCGAGGGCTCTGACCTCCATGGCCACCGCCAAGAGTTGGGATCCTTTCCTTGCACCACCTTGAATCCCTTCCACCCTTCGATTTTTGCCACATTGTAGGTAACCAAAAAATTCCCCTTTATGTTGATTCTGGATAGCCTAGGCCAATTTCGGCCTTCTCAGCCACCTTTGATGATGATTCCATCAAGTCAGCTCCTAGCACATCCCGTTGTTTTGTTCTAAGCACATTTTAGCTTTTAGTCGCCCCCCATCTTCATTTCCCTGTCAGGGACAGATGACCTGTCCATGCTCCAAGTCACCATATGAACCGAGCCAAGGCTCATTAGGACCGAGAGAGGTCAGGGAAGCTCCCACTAATAGTAGTTTTCAATGCCAAAAAGTTCTTTGCAAGTTTTCAATTGGACGTTTACATGATTTCTTAATTCTACAACTTGTGTTCTAAAGCGGCAATTGAGGCACTGATTTTCCCTTTTTGCCCTGGTCCTTTCATTGACCAGTAATGTCGCCATGGGTAAATAAATCCTTGCAATATGTCCTTTTAATGAATCATATGAGTCTTTGTTGGTGGGATAGTAACTTTTTTCCCGATAACACACCCATGTTTACCGTTCCATGCAAGGGCCAATCTGCCTTTGACTATCATCATTAATCAATTTTCGGTTTGTAAATATATCATTAGCCCATTTTTCATTGGTCAGAAGTTGTAAAATTCACAGAAAATAGATGCAATTTCAGGAAAAAAAATAGTCTAATTCTCCCTGGAAAGCCAAAAATATAAAGAAAATTTCTAGCCTAGTTTTGAAGTCTGTTTTGATCACATATTCCCCTGATTTTTTAAGAAACGTTAAACCCTAGAAATTAGGTTAAATGTTTTTTCAAAGAGATAGGAGGCTTTTATTTAGCATACTCTCCTTGTGCAGGAATCATTAATTTTACAAGGTTTGACAATGTTAATGTTATAATGTTTACCACTACGTAGATTGCTACTCATGAATGAAATGAAATCATGGGTGGTCAACTATATATATAGTCCGGAAGATTTGACTTGAGATGCAGTTTTGCTAGTTTGCCTGCATCATCATCAAGGTTTTAAAGTGTAAGGCGCATCGAGGTGTTTTTGTCTCAACGAGGCGAGGCGGTCGAGGCGTAAGCCTCATATTGTACTGAGGCGTAGATATAAATATATATAAATATAAATATATTAATATATATGTATATATTAAATATTATTAGTATATATATTTTCCTGGTTTTATGTTCCCTTCATTATTGTGTTATGGGCCTTTGTTTATTAGCCCATTAGCCTTTTTCCTTTTTCTAGAATATTCTTGTTTCTAGATTATTCTTACTCTCTCCTATATAAGAGAGTCCCCTGTAATTGGTTTTACTCATCTAATACAAACAATCTTTTAGATTTTAGATGGTATCAGCGCGTGATCCATCTTGAGACCCTCCCATCTCAACCCTAATCACCCATGCCTCCTTAAACCCTAGCCGCCACCCTCTCTTTCTCCTCCCTCCCTTCTTCCTCCCACTCCGCCACTGCACCCACGGCCCACAGCCCTGCCCCCCACCTCCACCTGCTCCATCCTCTCCTGTCGCCTCCACCTCCCTCCCTCTCCCACAGCCGCCGCCCGCCCCTCCCACTCCCCACCCCCCCCCAATCTCCTCCCCTCCACGCCACCACTTGTTGTTGTCCTCTCTCTCCCATCCATCCTCTTTCCCCTTCTCTACTTCCTTTTCTCCTTCACCCACCATCCTTTCCTCCGTCTAGCCACCACCACCCCACTTTTTTCTCTTCCGATTAGCCTCTGTACTTCTTCGGTAACTTTCCAGTTCTGGCATGTTGAAGCTGGCTCTCGTTTTTTCTCTGCCTACACCTCATGGTGGAGTAAGTTTTTCCTTCATGTTGGCGTAGATTTTCTATATCTACTGCTGCCCAACCGTGGGTTTCTAGGATCTGATGCATCAGATCTCCTTCTGCTATCTTTGGCCGTACACGGGTGTTTTTAGAACTGCCCCTGAGTTGGGTTTCTAATGTGTTCGTCTATTATGTGCCTACTGCTGCTACGTGCCTGCATGACTACTACGTGATTCCTGCTCCAGCCTACAACTCACGTTCGTCTGATCGTCCTGCATTTTGTGACTTCCCATGGCGTCCTTAGATCCGCTTCGCAATCTCTGTGTGACGACTACTAAGTTGGACGGCTCCAACTATCACACCTGGGAAGCCTCCTTTGAACTCTATGTCAAAGCTCAGGGGTGCTACTCCCATCTTAATACTACAGGTCCGGCGGAACCAACTACTAATGTTGATGACAAGACTAAACAGGCGTATCACTTGTGGTCTAAAGACGACTCTGGAGTTATGACCTAGATAGTCAACAGTGCTGAACCCAAAATCAGCCAATCCCTTTTGTGCATGCGCACGGCCAAGGAATGTGGGATCAACTCTCCCACATCTATTCTCATCAACAGAATCCGAAGGTGTTTGATATATTCAAACACCTGGCCAAGGAGTATTCTACGTCAAATGCTATTGAAGAATACTACAATCACTGTTGTGTCCAATGGGATGAGTTTGAGGTTTATCATCCGCTATCTTCCGATATTAAGGAAGCACAAAGACAACGGAATGAACTACATCTTGTTCAATTCCTAGTTGGTCTACCACCCTCCTTTGCGAGGGAAGTTGATCAGATTCTCTCCAGTGATTTGTTGCCTACCTGGCGTGATGTTCCGAAACGCGTGCAACATTTGCCTTCTGTCTCTCAGGCACCTCCTGAACTTTCTAACATTGCTGCTCTTGTTGTTCGTTCTGGTGATACCTTTCATGGAAGTGGTCGCGGTTGTGGTCGTGGTTGAGGCTGCTCAACTCCAGGTGCTTGCCGTGGTTCGTACTCCTCTGGTTTTGACTCCTCTACTGAACCACGTTACTGCAACTTTTGTAAACGCAATAATCATACCGAAGACAGTTGCTGGATCAAGCACGGCAAACCTACTTGGGCAAATCAAGTTTCTTCAGACCAGCCTGACACTTCTGCTTCTACATCTGCCCCGCCATCTGTTGATTGGCTTCGATCTGAAGTTGAGAAATTGCTCCAAACCCCCCTGGCCTCTTCTGCTGAGACTTCCACTGCTGGCGGTTCCGCTCTTCTGACACAATCTACTCCTCTAGCACAGTCTGGTAAAAATAATTGGGTTATCGACTATGGTGCCACTTCTCATATTACTGGAAATCGCTCTTTATTTTCTACCTTGCATAAAACTACTACCATTCCGCCTGTCACGTTAGTCGATGGTTCTCAAACACCTGTTTCTGGAATAGGGAATATATATACTGTTGGTCGTCTTATGTTGAACTCGACACTGTTTGTTCCTAAATTCCCTATCAACTTGTTATATGTGAGTAGAATTGTTAAGAGCCTACAATGCTCAATTACTTTTGACCAGGATGGTGTCATCTTTTATGATCTGCGCACGAGGATGAAGATTGGTTCGGGCCATGAGGGAACAGACGGACTCTACTAATTGGATGCACCAAAAACGAAGGTTTACCTAACTACTTCTGTGACCGACATTCAGTGGCACTACCGATCGGGGCACCCTTCACCAGCAAAATTGAAGCATTTATTACCTGACATTTCTGAGAGTTTTTCATTGTGAGACATGTCAGTTAGGGAAACAAACTCAATCTACTTTTAGTGAGAAAAAATATATTAGCTTAAAAGAATCAGTTGATATTGTGCATACTGACATTTGGGGCCCAAGCTCTGTTGTTAGTATTTCTGGATTTCGGTACTTTATGAGTTTTATTGACGATTTTTCTAGAACCACTTGATTGTTTTTGTTAAAACACATATCTCATATACTTGACACTATTACAACCTTTTTTGCTGAGATATGTACCCAGTTTAGTAAGCCCATTAAAATCTTTCGAACTGATAATGCCCTTGAACTCATGCAAAAGTCAGTAAATTTGTTTTGTACCAAAATGGGTACTATTCACCAAACCTCTTGTGCATATACACCACAACAAAATGACATTTTCGAACGCAAGAATCAACACCTCCTTGAGGTTGTGCGTACCCTTCTCTTTCACTATCATGTTCATCATGGTTTTTTGCCAGAAGATGTTTCCACTACCTGTTATATTATTAACTGCATGCCATTTTCTGTTCTTGGCAATCAACTACCTTTTTAAATTCTATATCCTGATGCTCCTTTGTTCATTGTACCTCCTCGTATTTTTGGGAGTACGTATTTTTTGAAAAAAATTGCACCTTGACCTTACTAAATTGGACCCTCGTGTCGCACTACCAAGAGTATTTTACTGGGTTACTCTCAGACACAAAGGGTATCGCTGCTTTGACCCGCTTACTAAGAAATGGATGGTTTCGACCGATGTTGTCTTTTTTGAACATATGTCGTTCTACTCTTCTACTGAATCTGCCTTGACGTCTGACTTACCGTCAGACACACCTTTACCTCTTCCTGTTGATACTGCCTCGTCAAATAATACATTGCACATGCTCCTCCTTTAAAAATCTACCAAAGAAGATCGAAGGCACCAACTCCCTCTATGGCCCAAGCAAGACTTCCAACCTCATCAGCATATCAGCCACCATCTCAGGTATTTTCTGACTTAGAGATTCCTATCAGTTTGCGCAAAGGCACTCGCTCTTACACGCAACATCCTATTGGGAATTTTTGCACTACTGCTAATCTGGGAAATAATTTTGCAAATTTCATGTCTACTTTATGTGTTGTTACTATTCCTAAGAATGTTGCTCAAGCTCTCCAACATTCCGCATGGCGTCAAGCCATGGAACTGAAATGCAGGCCCTCACTGATAGACATACTTGGGATTTGGTTGATGCGCCTCCTAGTTTCTCGCCAGTTGGTTGCAAGTGGATTTTTGATGTAGTCCTATTTTAGGGCTCCATCTTGCGCCATTTTGTGCTTTTATCACATCTAAACAAGTTAGATTGCAGGTTAATTCCCCCAATATGTGTTTTACTGTCAAATGCACTTATGGACGTTCCTTACATTATTTACAGGTACTTGGACCATGCTTTGGATGGATGAGAGAGAAGGAAGGAGTTCTAGGATTTCTCCACTCATGGAGGGGTCCAAAGAAGGCCCTAAAGCTCCCTCAACCTATCACTAATGGCCAAGATTCGACATCAAGCAAAGAAGTCCTTTGATTATGAAGATTGAAGCTCATTCTGCCATTGAAGACCCCGGCACGGCCGTGGTGCCAAGGAACGGCCATGCTGGCAATTACACAAAGTTACAGGTAGATGGCCAAATTTTGCAAGCTTCAGCAACTCAGCCACCACGGCCATGCTACCCAGCACGGCCGTGCTATGAAGCCCCCAAAATGGTCGTGCTACCCAGCACGGCCGTACTAGCCAAGAACAGAACGGACATGCTCAAGGGGACGACCTCCTCTCAAAATCCACCACCACGGTCGTGCTGCCCAGCACGGCCGTTATACCTAGCTCCCACCACGGCCATGCTGCCCAGCACGGTCGTGCTACTAGCCTCCATTTCACCTCATCAACCTGTGATTTTGTCATTTTCTTAGAACGGCCGTTCTCTACCACCACAGCCATTTCCACTACTACCCACCACGGCCGTGCTGCCACCTAAACCCTACCATTTTTTACACTATTTTTCCTATTATATCCCCACCTACCCTAGTGCTTCCCCAGCACCTTTATATACATAGGTGGCGGTTGGGGCACTAAGGTTAGACCCCCTAGCTGCTGCTACTCCACCCTACTCACCCCTTGAGCATTCATTGCACCCACCTTGCATTTATGCTCTCCACCCACCATTTCCACCTCATTTCCACCTTGAAAACCTAGTTTTCTAAGTTTTCCTCCATAATCCCCCATAATCTCATGCCCATCTGCACCATTGGAGGAGGAAGGACGTCCCCAAGCTGCTAGGAGGTGAAGGAGGCTTCTACTTCAAGCTTCATGGAGTTCTACCCCCTTCTTCCCCTTTCTTTTGTTATTTTCTTAATCATATCTAGCTAAGCCCCTAGTGGTGGGTTGTTTGGGGTCAAAATGTGACTTTAATACCATGTTGGGGGAAAGTAACTTGTAATGAACATGATTTCTATCTATGATGACTGTTTCTTGCTTCTATCTCATTTCCTATTTTATTGCATGTGGTTTGTGCTTATAACATGGATTGTTTGCTTTAAGGTGTTTGATGACACTTAGCTTCTAGGAGGAATTGGAGTGTATGTGGCCAATCTTAGGAATGGCTCCTAGGTCTAATTAGTAGATCCCTAGCTAGCCCCCTTTGTTCCTACATGCATATCCCTCCTCCTACAAGTGAGTGTGAGATCTAAGTGGCTAGTGTAAGTGTGACTAGTGCAATTGCCTAGGGCTTTCTAAAGGCTAGATGGCTAGTGGCATGAGGTGAAAAACCCTCATCTCTACTCCCATTTCTACCCTTGGCTCTCAATTGACCTAATACCACTTACCCTAAAGACCTAGACTTGACAAGTCCTGCTAGAATTACACTTAACCCTAGTTCCCCAACTAGTAGTATAGGGTACATTCTACTAGCATTTACCCTATTGTTTGGTTTGGTAATCTAGATAGATTTGTGATAATTGCTTGCTATGTTGAGATCCCCCAACTAATATTAAACCACATCCCCAAACGGCCCACCTACCTAATCATCACTGCTTAAAACCCATTTTGCTTTCTTAGCTTGTTTATGCTAATCTAGTTTAACTACTTGTGCTTAATCTAGTTAATTGCTCAGTCTTGCCCTTTAGTGATAACTTAGGTTTTTGCTCACTCTCTTGTGGTTAATCTAGTTCTTAGTGTTAATTGCTCTGCTAGTGTAGTGTAGCTCACTTTTGCTCTTGCTCTGTTAGTTGCTTAATCTAGTTCATTAGACTCGCCTGCTTAGGATAATTTAGGGTTGTGATAATCTAGTTTTCATAATTGCCTTTACTTGCCTATTCACCTAGTTTAACAATCAAATAAACCCTTTTAAACCCTTCAACCCTAATATCCGCAATAGAAACGTAGCCAACGCTAGCCTAGCTCTAGTGCCCCCTTTGTCCATGAGGATCGACCCCTACACTTGCCCTTCACCTATGCTACAATAGTACCCCGTGCGCTTGTGGGTGACCGACCTATTTGGTACTGTGATCGACTTGGTTAGGGCTAATATAAATTCTGAAAGATCCACACGTGTGTCCTCCCTTAGGGTTGCATCTAGCCACCTCTAGTTGGCTAGTGTGTACACCTCTGGCTTGACGCACCAAGCTTTCTGGCGTCATTGTCGGGGATAGAGGCGCTCGGACTAGCTAGTTAGTGTAGCTTAGCCTTTCTTTTTGCTCTCATCATTGCTATTCTTTATTCTTTGTTCACTTTTGCATATTGTCATTCTAACTTGGTTTCTTGTTGTTTGTTTGTGTATTGTGCAGGTGACAGTTGTGCATGCGCCACACGCATTCCACTTGTACTGACTTGGTGTTGTACGACCCCGAGATAGGTAGAAGGAGACGCTAAAGTCGCCGCAACCAACACCGAGAAGCCGAGATGGCAGACAACAACCCTCATGTGAATGCACCACCACCTCCACCGCAGCCCAACCGCCCACTCCACGAGTATTTCACCCCGAGGAACTACAATTCATCCATTGCCACCCTAGTTGACCAAATGTCGGGTCAACAATTCTCCATTCCACCCGCACTCCTTGGAATCCTCCTCACTATGGGATGGAGAATGAGAATCTCTACCATCACATCGATGCATTCCTTGAGACGTGCTCCACTTTCCGTACCCCCGCCGCTACCGATGACTCCATCCGGAGAACCCTCTTTCCGTTCTCCATAAAAGAAAAAGCTAAAGAGTGGCATGTTTCGAAGCCAGAGCTAGTAACCTAGAATGAAGTCAAGAATGAATTCTCAAAAAGTTCTTCCTGATTGCTAAGCTAGCCTATATGAGAAGATGCATCACTTCCTTTGCCCAGAAAGAGAATGAACCCTTCCACGAGGCGTGGGAAAGGTTCCAAAAACTTCTTCGCAACTGCCCCCACCATGAAGTGTCATTGTGGCAACTAGTTCAAGCCTTCTACACCGGGCTTGAAGAACAGAGCCAAAACGACGTCGACTCCTCATGTGGAGGCACTTTCATGGCAAAGCCACCCTAGGAATCGTGGTCTTTGTTCGAGTATCTTGCTAAAAACTCCCGCTATCGAGTTTCTACAAAAGGGGAGCATTGCGGCCGAAGCTACATCCCTCCACCTTCTTCCGTAGCTCCAGCCCGCAACGTTGCCGACCCAGACATGATGAGGATGATGGCGGATATGATGAAGATGATGAAGAACCAAGTTGGTGGTTTCTCCTAGCCAATCCACCATGGCAGTCGATTCTTTTGATGAAGAAGTGCATGCGTTGCACTCTTTTGGCGGCCAAAACAATCAAGGCCCCATGTCCAACACTTAATACTCCTGAGTAGAGGAACCATCCAAATTTCTTTTGGAAGCAACAAAATGAGGATGGGCAAGGACAAGGGCAGCCGAGGTCACGCTATAGTTCAAAGTTTGAAGAGGAGGTGCTTGGAAGATTAAGAAGTTTGGATGAGTTGAAGAAAGATGTGTCCTCACATGGGCAGTCCATCAACCGCCTTGAGCAAAGACTGGATCAGATCTCTCTCTTGCTAGGAGGGAAGAAGAAAGACTTCCGTCTCAACCGATGCCCAACCCAAACAATGATGGTACTTTCCTAGGAAACACTCAAAGTTCTTATACTCTGTTGTCATACCAAGCACCGACGAATCTCTATGCTCCACCACCTTCTCAAGCACCTCTTAACTACCAATACACTCCACCCCCACCTCATTCATACCAATAGCCACCTCCGCAATACCACCCCCATCTACAACAACAACAGCCACCACAACAACCACAACCGCAATTCATCTTCCAAAACCCAAATTCACCTCACCAAAGGCCACCACCACCCCAACAGCCACAACCGCCTCCACAAGCTTCTTCTTCCACTGCCCATGAGCATGTGAAGCCAGTGACTGTTCTGAGGAGTGGCCGGACTTTGGAGCACCCCCATGATACCGTTGTTGTTGACAGAGGTGATACTGAGACTACACAAGTTGATACTGAGATACAACTAGAGGATACTGTGACGAGAGCCAAAGTTGATATTGTGACACCGGGTAGTGATACTGCGATTCTTGTGATTCCCGTTACGATAATGTTGATCCGAGCCATGTGGGATCCCAACTCCCCCCGTTTCCTGAAGCTCTTAAGGAGCCTTCTGTTGAGAGGAGAAGAAAGAAGCATACTGAAGACATCCTTGAGACTTTCAAATAGGTGAAAATCAGCATTCCTCTGCTTGATACAGTCAAGCAAATCCCTTCTTATGCTAAGTTTCTGAATGATCTATGCACCTTCAAGAGAAAGACCACGGGGAAAACCCCAAAGAAAGTCAAACTCACCGAGCAAGTGAGCTTGATTTTGCAGCACACCATGCCAAGGAAGAGAAAAGATTCCGGTGCTCCCATCATCTTATGCTACATTGGGGCACATCGCATAGACCAAGCCCTTCTAGAATTGGGTTCTAACGTTAACCTAATGTTGTATGATGTGTTTGCCGAGCTTCAAATGGGGCAATTGAGTCTGGCTTATTGTACTTTGCAGTTGGCTGACCGATCAGTAAAGACGCCTAGAGGGCGTGTTGATGATGTGCTTGTAAGGCTTGATGATGAGACTTCTGCTTTCTTCCCTGCCGACTTCATTGTCTTAGACATGGAAAAAGATACAAGGAGGGTGCTTATCATCTTGGGAGGCCATTCTTAGCGATAGTTGATGCAGTAATTCATGTGAGGACCGGTACTATGTATGTGACATTATTGCACATGAAGATCCAGTTGAACATCTTTAAATCTTCAGCCACAGCCGAGGTAATAGGGGCCACTGAAGAAGATTGCTATCTTATTAAGTTCCTGGATGAAATTTTGGAGGAATGCCGACCTACGTTGATTCAAACTGCCACTCAAGGTAGAGGTCTAGAGCCAATAGTTGAGTTCCCAGATGATGATGATGAAGTTGATGAAGAGAATGAGCCAGCCTTGGTGGCTGCAAGTGAAGACATTCCTTCTATTTCTAAACCATTAAAGAACTCCCTTGAAGAACCTCCCACTCTAGAGTTGAAGTCGCTTCCAGAAGGATTGAAGTATGTTTTTCTATGTGCAAATGACACCCTCCCGGTGATCATTTCCTCCATTCTCTCACCAGAACAAGATGAGGCATTGATGGAAGTCTTGAAGAAGAACATCCAAGCCATTGGATAGTCTATAGCTGATTTGAGGGGTATTGACCCCTCCATCTGTGTGCACAGGATCTATTTAGAAGACGATGCAAGGCCGACCTGCCAAATGCAAAGGCGGTTGAATCCAAAGCTGAAAGAAGTTGTAACTCAAGAGGTTGTGAAGTTACTAGATGTTGGAATTATCTATCCCATTTCTGATAGTACATGGGTGAGCCCCATCTAGGTTGTGCATAAGAAAAATGGGATCACTATAGCGGAAAATGTGGATGGTGAGCTTATACCGGTAAGAGAACAATCAAAGTGGAGAATGTGTGTTGACTACCGAAAGCTCAATGAAAAGACCAAAAAGGACCACTACCCTCTCCCATTTTTTAACCAGATTCTAGAGAGGTTAGTGGGGCAAAGCTTCTATTGCTTTCTTGATAGGTACTCTGGATACTTTCAAATTGATGTGCATCCTGCGAATCAAGAGAAGACAACATTCACCTACCCGAATGGTACATTTGCCTACCGGAGAATGCCATTTGGGTTGTATAATGCCCCTTCTACATTTCAGAGATGTGACCTCAATTTTTGCGGATATGCTTGATTCATCATTGGAAGTGTTCATGGATGATTTCTCGGTCTTTGGTAAAACTTTTGATGAATGCTTACTGTTAGAGAGTCTGTTTATTAATTATTTATATTGTCCTTGTAATATGAGCCTCACTGTGTCTTGGCCCATTAGGGTTTAGTTAAGTCTGTATGCTTCCCTGTTCTCCTATTTATAGGAGCAGGGTTTCTCCTATCTAATACAACGATTTGCCTTCTTTTATTATTTGACATGGTATCAGAGCAGCCGTCCTAGGACCAGAGCCGCCGTACGCGAGAGAGAGAAAACTAGAGGAGCACCCCCCCTTGTGGGTGGCCGCCGCCCATGGCGTTGCTTGGCTGCCCGCAGGGAATTCCTCTCCTTGTTCCCTGCCACTTTTTTTTATCCCTCTGCTACCGTGCCGCCCCGCGCCCAACCTGCCTCACCGTCGTTGGCCACCTAGACGCAGCGCCTCCCGCCTAACAGCAGGCCGCCGCCGAGCAGCAGGAGCAACCGCCGTCGGCTGCCAGTTCGGCCACAGCCGCCGATTGATCGTTATTCCCTGCCTCTGTCCGCCAACTACCTGCCTAGCTGCTTGCTGCCCGCTGCTGCTTCGCGCGTATGTCGTTACCTGCCCCTGTGACCGCCCTTGCCGGCACCATCCCGAGCCGTTGCCGCCGCCGCTTGCATATGTTGCTCTTGCCTATTCTAGATGAGCCGCCATCGGCTCTTTGCTGCTGCGCTGCCTCTACTACTATGCGCCCCGCCGCTCCTGCTCCATACGCCCCCCACCATTACTGCCTGCTGCAAATTTCTTGGACTGGCCAGCGGGACCCCTAATTGGGGGGGCACGCCCCCCAAACCCCCTGGCAGTGCTACGGCCTATATTTCTTTCTGGGGTGTTCCTTTATCATTATCCACCCCAACCACTCTTAATTCTTTCCATGGTTGGTGTGAGGGGGAGAAATAGAGAAGAGATGAGATGAAGAAGAACAATTTCATTCTATTGTTCTATGGATCTTCGTGCTACATTTACTACTGATATATGGAGTCTTCTGCTGCTATTTGGTATATTTTGCTGCTAGATTGTTTATTCATCATCTACCTCGACTGCTGCTGTGAAGTTGCATACTTGGATGTCATCTTTGCTACTTGTGCTATGATTAGCACACTTTACCTGCTGCTTTGTGCTTTTGCACTTTCTGCTGTCCGTGCTTTATTTGCACGTTGACTTTCTACTCTGTGGACCAGCACTCTCTGGATTTATGACGTCTACTACTGTGATGAATGCTTTATAAAGAGGGAAGATGATGAAGACATTTGTTGCTGACTTTACAAGGAGCTTCGTCTACTGGAGTTATGTATTTGCTTGCTACTCTGCGATACTGGCCTTCTATCTGCCTTCGTCGTTGACTCTCTACTGCTGTGCGCCAGCACTCTCTGGCATGTCCGTGCCTTGTTTGCATGTCGACTCTCTACAACTGTGTACCGGCACTATCTGGCTCGTCCGTACTTTATTTCGCACGTTGACCCGTCCGTACTTTATTTGTACGTTGACCTCTACTGCCTGTGATCCAGCACTCTCTGGACTTTGCTACCTGTGACCCAGCACCAACTGGCTACTACGACGACGACGTTGATGAAGACCTTGGTGCCTATCAGCTATTATATCTTTCTACTCCAGATGATCGAGAAGCTTCTGTGACCTGCTTGTCTGCTTGCCTAAAGTATCTACTTCAGGGGGAGTGTATGAGTATTTGTGTGCTTTATTGTAATATTGAGGGGGAGCAATTTCTTGTATGGGCTTGGTTTATCCTTTTATTTCTGTCTATTTGTTTTCTAGTTTGACTCTCTAGCTGCAAGCTGATTTGGGATTCTCCCAACTTCAGCTTGAGGGAGAGTGTTAGAGAGTCTGTTTATTAGTTATTTATATTGTCCTTGTAATATGGGCCTCACTGTGTCTTGGCCCATTAGGGTTTAGTAAAGTTTGTATGCTTCCATGTTCTCCTATTTATAGGAGCATGGTTTCTCCTATCTAATACAACGATTTGCCTTCTTTTATTATTTGACACTTCATTTGGTTGTTGTCCTTGATAGATGCGTAAAGGTTCGCCTAGTGCTATCTTGGGAGAAGAGTCATTTCATGGTGCCTGAAGGCATTGTTCTGGGCCACCGGTTTTCAAAGGATGGAATTGAAGTTGATAGGGCTAAGGTGGGCCTCATTTCTACTCTTACTATTCCTTCCACCTTAAGACATGTCCGGTCTTTCTAGAGACATGCAGGTTTCTACCGCCGATTCATAAAAGACTTTAGCAAGATCTCGAGACCTCTATGCCACTTGCTTGAGAAGGATGTTGAATTTTATATTGAGGACAAGTGTGTTGAAGCCTGAAACCACTTGAAGGAAAGACTAATTTATGCTCCTATCATGCAGCCCCCGGACTTCTCTTTTGCCATTCGAGTTTATAACTGATGCATCCGACATGGCAGTGGGGGCTGTGTTGGGCCAAAAAGTTGGTCGGATTCCATATGCTATCTACTACGCAAGCAAGACTCCAGATGAAGCCCAAAGAAACTACACAACCACTGAGAAGGAGTTGCTTGCAGTTATCTTTGCTCTTGACAAGTTTAGATCTTATATTCTACAAAACAAGGTGATTGTCTATACGGACCACGCTGCTCAAAATTATCTAATGGCAAAGAAAGATTCCAAGCCGAGATTGATCGGATGGATATTGTTGCTTCAAGAGTTCCACATTGAGATTGTAGACAAGAAGGGAGTAGAGAATTCTGCCGCCGATCATCTCTCCCGGATCAAAGCACCTTATGATGACATGAACAGAATCAAAGAGACATTGCCACATGAGCAGTTGTTCCTTCTCTCATCCGCTCAAAGGCCTTGGTACCAACACATAGCTAACTTCTTAGCTAGTGGGAGGGTACCAAACACTTGGACGAGGGAGGAAAGCCGAAGGTTATTTGCGATGGCCAAAGATTATGTTTGGGATGATCCTCACTTGTTCAAGTATTGCTCCGACCAACTTATCCGAAGATGTGTTCCGGAGATGGAGCACAAAGAAATCCTCTCTATGTGCCATTCCGGAGTTTGTGGAGGTCACTTTGGTGGAAAATGTACTGCCGCCAAGATTCTTCAAAGCGGATTCTATTGGCCTTCATTGTTCAAGGACTCTCATGAATTTTGTAAGTATTGCTTGAGATGCCAAAAAGTGGGCACCATCTCTAAGAGAGATATGATGCCTCTGTCACCCATTCTCGTGGTGGAGGTATTTGATGTTTGGGGGATTGACTTCATGGGTCCTTTTCCTCCCTCTTTTGGATATGTCTACATTTTGGTTGTCGTTGACTATGTATCAAAGTGGATTGAGGCTGTTGCAACAAGGACAAACGATCACAAGGTGGTATGTGACTTCGTGAAATCTAACATCTTTAGTTGTTTTGGTATTCCAAGAGCTATGATTAGTGATGGCGGAAGTCATTTCATCCACCGTACCTTTGAAGGCTTGCTCAAGAAACACGGGGTGAACCATCGTGTAGCTACTCCTTACCACCCCCAAACAAGTGGTCAAGTTGAGTTAGCCAACCAGGAGATAAAGCTCATTCTAGAGAAGACGGTGAGATCGGACCGCAAGGATTGGTCGATTCGTCTCAATGAAGCTTTATGGGCATATAGAACTACATACAAAGCCCCGATTGGCACTACACCGTGCAAGCTTGTGTATGGGAAAAGTTGTCATTTGCCGATTGAGATGCAACACAAGGCACTATGCAATGTTCAAAATTTCGACGAAATTGTCAAAATTTTAGCCGAAATTTCTGATTATGTGGCAATCGGACATCGAAATTGACTGCCGAAACTCTCGAAATAGGTAGATCATCGGGTTTTTTTCTACGTTTTCATATACAATGTATTACCTAGAGCTTTTTTTTTGCACGGTTTTGTGTTTTTAAGTCTACATATTGTGCTTGCAAACGATAATGACTTAATTCATTGATTTCACCATCGAAAATTAACATCAAAAATCCCCATCGAAATGTCCATCGAAACAGTTCAGGGTCATTCACTAAAAAATGATGAGACCCCACCCCCCACATATCCAGTATGAAATATTATTACATATTTGAGTAGATCTACACTAGTAGATTATTCTGGTAAATTTTCATAAATTAATTTGTTTATTTTTCCGTTGAAACGCCAGCAACACGTTTATCGAAATTTCTGTCGAAATTTTTGTTTCTGTGGCCACCGAAACGGCATCGAAATCGGACATTTTCTTCCTTGGCACTATGGGCATTGAAAGCTATGGATTTTGATGGAGATAGTGTCGGAATGAAAAGAAAATTTCAGCTGAATGAGTTGGAAGAAATGTGCCATGAAGCGTATGAAATATCTAAGAACTACAAAGAGAGGACAAAGTTTTTATATGATAAGTTGATTAAGAAGGACTTCGAACCCAGAAATTGGGTGTGGCTATACAACTCAAGGATGAAGTTTTTCCCCAGAAAACTTCGGTCTAGATGGGAAGGTCCTTATCTCATCAAGAGAGTATATCCATCAGGGGTTGTAGTGATTTGTGAAAAAGGAGGAGCAAGTGAGTTCACCGTGAACGGCCAAAGATTGAAATTTGTTGTACAAGTGGGTCCGGACAAGGCAAACCAAAGTTTTGATATAGTGATGTTAGTGGAAGAATGTCAAGTTGATGAAGAGATGTGCTTGAATGCACATGAGAGAGACATATAATTAAAGGATGCTTCGAGAATTCTAAGGAAATGAAAGAAGTCAAGAATCAATAAGCTCGGCTGAAGGCGTAAAATTTAGCGCTAGTGGGAGGCAACCCACCTAGGTTTGGGAGCTTTTTCACCCAACCTTCTCTTTTTGATACTTTTGTTTTCTTCTCCACACAAAACACACACACACACACACTTGTGCTTGATAGTTTTGTTTTAGTTTTGATGAAATGACAGGTGAAACATGTGCAAGTCGAGACATGAGGCACATTCAGTAAAAATGATTGATACAACATCAAAGGATATCGTTCAAGATGATTGGATTACAAGTTTTGAAAAGATTTGTTAAGTTCTAAAGGATTTTGCACAAGCAAGAACCAGAACGGCCGTGCTGGCACATAACGGCCGTGCTAGCTAAGTGAAATTCAACAGGTTGAACTCAAGTTTTGGGCGCGAGCAGCACGACCGTTCTGGCATCCAGCCAGCACGGTCGTGCTGGCCCGGGCCCAGCACTTAAGTTGCTCGATTTTGCCCGAGCCACCACAACCTATTTCACATTCTAGCATTCCAGAACAGTCGTTCCACGGCGCAAGGCGGCTAGGGCGACCCCCATTCACCCCCAAATCGATCCTTCTTGCTACCAAACTTCAGATTTGAGTTCCCCTTGGCCCCCAATCATCTTCCCTAACCTCAAGCTTTGATTTCCACCCTTCATCACCACTGATTTCTCCACCCTCAAGCAAAACTCCACCCCTACAGCAGGAGAGTTCGGCTCTTGTTTTTCCACCTCATTTTCCACCAAAAACCCTTGTCAGCATGAAGAGCACGGGCAAGGCAATAAGGAAGGGAGTGGAGAAGACGATGGACATGCTCATCGGGGGCAAAAGCCGGTCCAAACGGGCTGCTCGTTCACAGCAGTCTGGCAGTGCATCTTCGCCGTCCAACTCGATTTCCCGATCCTTTGGACGGTCGGCATCAACAAGCGGCTCGCGGCACCGTTCCTCCCCCAGCGATCACACTACAGACCCGAGTTACCACAACCCCGAGGAAGAGGAGGAAGAAGAAGAAGAAGAACAACTAGAGAACATCGTGGACTCGGTGGAAGTTGATGCGTCGGCGCGCGAGAGAAGGGCTAAGAGATTAGTCGAGGCATCTTCATCGCGCATACCGCCCCGACCAACACCGGCAAGACACCCCACCTCATTGGCACAACCAAGCGCCACGCATCAGCCCATCAGGCGTCGGTTGGTGATTGAGGAAGAGGTTGCAGATACACCAGTCCATAGGGTGCCCTTGAACTTGGACACGAGTTTGGGGTCACACCTATGCAGAAGGAGAAGGGGATACTGAGAGCGAGGAGTTGGAGGATGAACTGGTGGACATCTTGTCCAGGTTGGAAGAAGACAGGTTGGAATTGTTGGGAAAACAACCACAGGGAACTACCTACGGCAAGGGAACAGCAAGAGGGGTTGTGGCAAGACCTCTCCACCCCGAGTGCATGACGAGGAGGGTGATTCCCACTAGATATGCATGTACGCCTACAATGCAATCTCTAGGGATCAACTTCATGTTCGAGAGGCAAACAAAACGTTGTGGACTGTACAAGATTTTGATGGAAGTTGAGGAGACATATTTGGAGTATACTCATGAATTCTTTGCAACCGTGAAGAAGGTACAGTACCAAGGAGAGGATGCCATCAGATTCAAGATGAACTGCTCAACACATGTACTTAAAGCTTCTCAAATTAATGATATCTTTGCCCCCAATTCAGAAATGGCAAAGAACTTTGATGAGGGGAGGTTTGACAAGAGAGGGAGAGCATACTACTCTAAGATGTGGAAAGCAATCACTGGTCAATCAGGGTCCTAACGAACACCTTGTTTGGCCATTATGACAATCAAGGATGTTGTTCACAGAAAGATTTGTTTGTTATGGCCACTACTGCAAGTAGGGGATTCGTCAACATAGGGGCTATGGTGATTGATCGTTTGAAGACAATTCCCTCCAAGAGCAAAAATCCATTCATCATGGGAGGAATTGTGACCACTTTTACAAAGGCAGTGGGCTGCACTCTAAAGGGACTTACCAAAGTAGATGGGAGCAAATATGTTGATTTAAACTATCTTGCTAGGTCCCAAATGATTTCCCTCAAAGATAACAAAATCTTTTATGTTCTAAACCCTGGGTACCCTGGAGCTCCCATACCACGCCAGACCCCTTCTCATGGATGTGGGACCACCAGGGGACTTTGTAGGGTTGGTATCACAGTATGAGAACGATCATCCTAGAAAGGGATTCAGTGCACATACAGTAGATCTACCTGAAGAAGAGGGAGAAACAGACGTGCCAGAGCAGCGGCGTATACTAGAGCAAACACGCCACACAAGACCTAGAGTGGAGGATTTTGATGCGCAGCCACCTCCAACAAATGCATGACATGTCAGCCATTCATGCACAGTTGGAGGCGATTCAGCAGACACAGCAGTCCATGTGGTTAGATCAGCAGATGCATCATCAGATTAACCACATGTACCACTACCAGCATGCGCAGACACAAAGGAACCCCCAATGGGGGGAGGATTTCTGGGGATCAATTTCTGGTTACCAGGAGACATACACGCCTCCTATCACATATAAACCTAACTTTTAGGGAATCTAAAGCCCTCAGTTTGGGGTGGTAGGGCGGTAAGCCCTCAGTAGTCTCAGCTTATTTTGACATTTGCATGTTCTACCTGATCGTTGTTTGTTTAATTTTCATTCATCTAGTATAGATTTTCTTTTGCTTGCATTTTTGCATACATGTAGTTTAATTTTATGCATTTTTGTGTATTTTTCAAAAAAATTGCCCTTTTTTTACCATGCATTGCATATCATGTAGATTTTTTATAATTTTTGTATGTTTTAACTAGGATTTTCTATTTTATGCTTTAGATTCCCTAAAAGTTAGGTTTAGATGTGATAGGAGGCTGGTATGTCTCCTAGTAGCCAGAAATTGATCCCCAGAAATCCTCCCTCCATTGGGGGTTCCTCTGTGTTTGCGCATGCTAGTAGTGGTACATGTGGTTAATCTAATGATACATTTGTTGCTAATCTAACCACATGGACTGATGTGCTTGCTGAATCGCCTCCAACTGTGCATGAATGGCTGACATGTCATATGCATTTGTTGGAGGTGGTTGCGCATCAAAATCCTCCACTCTAGGTCTTGTGCGGCGTGTCCGCTCTAGTATACGTTGTTGCTCTAGCACGTTTGTTTCTCCCTCTTCTTCAGGTAGATCTACTGTATGTGCTCTGAATCCCTCTCTAGGATGATCGTTCTCATATTGTGATACCAATCCTACAAAGTCCCCTAGTGGTCCCACATCCATGAGAAGGGGTCTGGCATGGTATGGGAGCTCCAGGGTACCCAGGGTTCAGAACATAGAATATTTTGTTATCTTTGAGGGAAATCATTTGGGACCTAGCAAGATAGTTTAAATCAACATATTTGCTCCCATCTACTTTGGTAAGTCTCTCTAGAGTGCAGCCCACTGCCTTTGCAAAAGTGGTCACAATTCCTCCCATGATGAATGGATTTTTGCTCTTGGAGGGTATTGTCATCAAATGATCAATCACCATGGCCCCTATGTTGACGAATCCCCTACTTGCAGTAGTGGCCATAACAAACAAATCTTTCTGTGAACAACATCCTTGATTGTCATAACGGCCAAACAAGGTGTTCGCTAGGACCTTTTGCAGGTATCTCAGGAAGGGATTGTAGATTTTGCTTGTCTTGGATTTCCCTACAGCAAAGGTAATTTGACCAGTGATTGCTTTCCACATCTTAGAGTAGTCTGCTCTCACACTCTTGTCAAACCTCCCCTCATCAAAGTTCTTTGCCATTTCTGAATTGGGGGCAAAGATATCATTAATTTGAGAAGCTTTAAGTACATGTGTTGAGCAGTTCATCTTGAATCTGATGGCATCCTCTCCTTGGTATTGTACCTTCTCCACGGTTGCAAAGAATTCATGAGTAAGCTTAAAATATGTCTCTTCAACTTCCGTCAAAATCTTGTACAGTCCACAACGTTTTGTTTGCCTCTCGAACATGAAGTTGATCCCTAGAGATTCCATTGTAGGCGTACATGCATATCTAGTGGGAATCACCCTCCTCGTCATGCACTCGGGGTGGAGAGGTCTTGCCACAACCCCTCTTGATGTTCCCTTGTGTAGGTAGTTCCCTGTGGTTGTTTTCCCAACCATTCCAACATGTCTTCTTCCAACCTGGACAAGATGTCCACCGATTCATCCTCCAACTCCTCGCTCTCAGTATCCTCTTCTCCTTCTGCATAGGTGTGTGACCCCAAACTCGTGTCCAAGTTCAAGGGCACCCTATGGACTGGTGTATTAGCAGCCTCTTCCTCAATCACCAACCGGCGCCTAATGGGCCGATGCGTGGCGTTTGGTTGTGATGATGAGGTGGAGTGTCTTGCCGGTGTTGGTCGGGGCGGTAGGCGTGATGAAGATGCCTCGACTAATCTCTTAGCCCTTCTCTCGCGCGTCGGCGCATCAACTTCCACCGAGTCCACGATGTTCTCTAGTTCTTCTTCTTCTGCTTCTTCTTCCTCCTCTTCCTCGGGGTTGTGGTAACTTGGGTCTGTAGTGTGACCGTTGGGGGAGGACCGGTGCCGGGAGCCTCTTGTTGATGCTGACCGTACGAAGGATCGTGAAATCGAATTGGACGGCGAAGATGCACTGCCAGACTGCTGTGAACGGGCAGCCCGTTTGGACCGGCTTTTGCCCCCGGTGAGCATGTCTATCGTCTTCTCCACTCCCTTCCTTATTGCCTTGCTCGTGCTCTTCATGTTGGTAAGGGGTTTTGGTGGAAAACGAGGTGGAAAAACAAGATCCGAACTCTCCTGCTGTAGGGGCGGAGTTTTGCTCGAGGGTGGAGAAATCAGTGGTGATGAAGAGTGGAAATCAAAGCTTGAGGTTAGGGAAGATGATTATGGGCCAAGGGGAACTCAAATCCGAAGTTTGGAAGCAAGAAGGATCGATTTGGGGGTGAATGGGGGTCTCCCTAGCCGCCTTGCGCCGCGGAATGGCCGTTCTGGAATGCGAGAATGTGAAATAGGTTGTGGTGGCTCAGGCAAAATCGAGCAACTTAAGTGTTGGGCCCAGAACGGTCGTTCTGCCCGCGCCCAAAACTTGAGCTTAACCTGTTGAATTTCACTTAGCCAGCACGGCCGTTCTGGTTCTTACTGGTGCAAAATCCTTTAGAACTTAACAAATATTTTCAAAACTTGTAATCCAATCATCTTGAACGGTCTCATTTGACGTTGTATCAATCATTTTTACTGAATGTGCCTCATGTCTCAACTTGCACCTGTTTCACCTGTCATTTCATCAAAACTAAAACAAAACTATCAAGCACAAGTGTGTGTGTGTTTTGTGTGGAGAAGAAAACAAAAGTATCAAAAAGAGAAGGTTGGGTGAAAAAGCTCCCAAACCTAGGTGGGTTGCCTCCCACTAGTGCTAAATTTTACGTCTTCAGCCTGGCTTATTGATTCTTGACTTCTTTCATTTCCTTGGGATTCTCGAAGCATCCTTGAAGTATATGTCTCTCTCATGTGCATTCTAGCACATCTCTTCATCAACTTGACATTCTTCCACTAACATCACTATATCAAAAGTTTGGTTTGCTTTGTCCGGTCGGACCCACTTGTACAACAGATTTCAATCTTTGGCCGTTCACGGTGAACTCACTTGGTCCTCCTTTTTCACAAATCACTACAGCCCCAGATGGATATACTCTCTTGATGAGATAAGGACCTTCCCATCTAGACCGAAATTTTCCGGGGAAGAACTTCATCCTTGAGTTGTATAGCCACACCCACTTTCCGGGCTCGAAGTCCTTCTTAATCAACTTATCATGTAAAAACTTTGTCCTCTCTTTGTAGTTCTTAGACATTTCAAACGCTTCATGGTGCATTTCTTCCAAGTCATTCAGCTGAAATTTTCTTTTCATTCCGGCACTATCTCCATCAAAATCAATAGCTTTCAACGCACATGGTGCCTTGTGTTGCATCTCAACCGGCAAATGGCAGCTTTTACCATACACAAGCTTAAACAGTGTAGTGTCAATCGGGGCTTTGTATGTAGTTCTATATGCCCATAAAACTTCATTGAGACGAATCGACCAATCCTTGCGGTCCGGTCTCACCGTCTTCTCTAGAATGAGCTTTATCTCCCGATTGGATAACTCAATTTGACCACTTGTTTGCGGGTGGTAAGGAGTAGTTACACGACGGTTCACCCTGTGTTTCTTGAGCAAGCCTTCATTCAAAGGTACGGTGGATGAAATGACTTCCGCCATCACTAATCATAGCTCTTGGAATACCAAAACGGCTAAAGATGTTAGATTTCTTGTGATCGTTTGTCCTTGTTGCAACAGCCTCAATCCACTTTGATACATAGTCAACGGCAACCAAAATGTAGACATATCCAAAAGAGGGAGGAAAATGACCAATGAAGTCAATCCCCCAAACATCAAATACCTCCACCACAAGAATGGGTGACAGAGGCATCATATCCCTCTTAGAGATGGTGCCCACTTTTTGGCATCTCAAGCAACACTTACAAAATTCATGAGTCCTTGAACAATGAAGGCCAATAGAATCTGCTTTGAAGAATCTTGGCGGCAGTACGTTTTCTACCAAAGTGACCTCCACAAACTCCGGAATGGCACATAGAGAGGATTTTTTGTTGCTCCATCTCTGGAACACATCTTCGGATAAGTTGGTCGGAGCAACACTTGAACAAGTGAGGATCATCCCAAACATAATCCATGGTCATCGCATATAACCTTCGGCTTTCCTCCCTCATCCAAGTGTTTGATACCCTCCCACTAGCTAAGAAGTTAGCTATGTGTTGGTACCAAGGCCTTTGAGCGGATGAGAGAAGGAACAGCTGCTCATGTGGCAATATCTCTTTGATTCTATTCGTGTCATCATAAGGTGCTTCGATCCAGGAGAGATGATCGGCGGCAGAATTCTCTACTCCCTTCTTGTCTACAATTTCAATGTCGAACTCTTAAAGCAACAATATCCATCTGATCAACCTCGGCTTGGAATCTTTCTTTGTCATTAGATATTTTAGAGCAACGTGGTCCGTATAGACAATCACCTTATTTTGTAGAATATAAGATCTAAACTTGTCAAGAGAGAAGATAACTGCAAGCAACTCCTCCTTAGTGGTTGTGTAGTTTCTTTAGGCTTCATCTAGAGTCTTGCTTGTGTAGTAGACAGCATGTGGAATCCGGCCAACTCTTTGGCCCACTAGCACAGCCCCCACTGCCATGTCGAATGCATCGGTCATAATCTCGAATGGTAAAGAGAAGTCTGGGGGCTGCATGATAGGAGCAGAAACTAGTCTTTCTTTCAAGTGGTTTCAGGCTTCAACACACTTGTCATCAAAATAAAATTCAACATCCTTCTCAAGCAAGTGGCATAGAGGTCTCGAGATCTTGCTAAAGTCTTTTATGAATCAGCGGTAGAAACCTGCATGTCTCAAGAAAGATCGGACATGTCTTACGGTGGAAGGAATAGTAAGAGTAGAAATGAGGCTCACCTTGGCTCTATCAACTTCAATTCAATCATTTGAAAATCGGTGGCCCAGAACAATGCCTTCGGGCACCATGAAATGACTATTCTCCCAAGATAGCACTAGGCGAACCTTTACGCATCTCTCAAGGACAGCAGCCAAATGAAGTAAGCATTCATCAAAAGTTTTACCAAAGACCGAGAAATCATCCATGAACACTTCCAATGATGAATCAAGCATATCCGCAAAAATTGAGGTCACACATCCCTGAAATGAAGAAGGGGCATTACACATCCCAAATGGCATTCTCTGGTAGGCAAATGTACCACTTGGGCAGGTAAATGTTGTCTTCTCTTAATCCACAGGATGCACTGCCATTTGAAAGTATCCAGAGTACCCATCAAGAAAGCAATAGAAGCTTTGCCCGGCTAGCCTCTCTAGAATCTGGTTAAGGAATGGGAGAGGGTAGTGGTCTTTTTTGGTCTTTTCATTGAGCTTCCGGTAGTCAACACACATTCTCCACTTTGATTGTTCTCTTACCGGCATAAGCTCACCATCCACATTTTTTGCTACAGTGATCCTACCTTTCTTAGGCACAACCTGGATGGGGCTCACCCATGTACTATCAGAAATGGGATAAATAATTCCAGCATCTAGTAAGTTCACAACCTCATGAGTTACAACTTCTTTCAGCTTTGGATTCAACCGTCTTTGCATTTGGCGGGTCGACCTTGCATCGTCTTCTAAATAGATCATGTGCACACAGATGGAGAGGTCAATACCCCTCAAATCAGCTATAGACTATCCAATTGTTTGGATGTTCTTTTTCAAGACTTCCATCAATGCCTCCTCTTATTCTTATGAGAGAATGGAGGAAATGATCATCGGGAGGGTGTCATTTGCACCTAGAAAAACATACTTCAATCCTTCTAGATGCGACTTCAACTCAAGAGTGGGAGGTTCTTCGAGGGAGTTCTTTAATGGTTCAGAAATAGAAGGAAGGCCTTCACTTGCGGCCACCAAAGCTAGCTCATTCTCTTCATCAACTTCATCATTGTCAATTAGGAACTCAACTATTGGCTATAGGCCTCTTCATTGAGTGGCAGCTTGAATCCACATAGGTAGGCATTCCTCCACAATTTCATCCAGGCACTCAATAAGATAGCAATCTTCTTCAATGGCCCCTATTACCTCGATTGTGGATGAAGATTTAAAGATGTTAAACCGGATCTTCATTTGCATGAATGTCACATACATAGTACCGGTCCTCACATGAATTACTGCATCAATTGTGGCTAAGAATGGCCTCCCCAAGATGATAGGCACCCTCCTTGTTTCTTTTTCCATGTCTAAGACAATGAAGTCGGCAGGGAAGAAAGCAGAAGTCTCATCATCAAGCCTCACAAGCACATCATCAACACGCCCTCTAGGCGTCTTTACTGATCGGTCAGCCAACTGCAAAGTACAATGAGTCGGACTCAATTGTCCCATTTGGAGCTCGGCAAACACATCATACGGCATTAGGTTAACGCTAGAACCCAAGTCTAGGAGGGCTTAGTCTATGCGATATGCCCCAATGTAGCATGAGATGATGGGAGCACCGGGATTTTTTCTCTTCCTTGGCATGGTGTGCTGCAAAATCGAGCTCACTTGCTCGGTGAGCTTGACTTTCTTTGGGGTTCGCCCCGTGGTATTTCTCTTGAAGGTGAATAGATCTTTCAGGAACTTAGCATAAGAAGGGATTTGCTTAACTGCATCAAGCAGAGGAATGTTGATTTTCATCTGTTTGAAAGTCTCAAGGATGTCTTCAGTATGCTTCTTTCTTCTCCTCTCAACAGATTGCTCCTTAAGAGCTTCAGGAAACGGGGGGAGTTGGGATCCCACATGGCTCGGATCAACATTATCGTCAACGGGAATCACAGGAATCGCAGTATCACTACTCGGTTTCACAGTATCAACTCTGGCTCTCGTCACGATATCATCAGGCTGTATCTCAGTATCAACTTGTCCAGTCTCAGTATCACCTTTGTCAACAAAAACGGTATCATGGGGTTGCTCCAAAGTCCAGTCACTCCTCAGAACAGTCACCTCCTTCACATGCTCATGGGCAGTGCAAGAAGAAGCTTGTGGAGGCGGTTGTGGCTATTGGGGTGGTGGTGGCCTTTGGTGAGGTGAATTTGGGTTTTAGAGGATGAATTGCGGTTGTGGTTGTTGTGGTGGATGTTGTTGTGGATGGGGGTTGGTATTGTGGAGGTGGTTGTTGGTATGAATGAGGTGGGGGTGGAGCGTATTGGTAGTTAAGAGGTACTTGAGAAGGTGGTGGAGCATAGGGATTCATCGGTGCTTGGTATGACGGCAGAGCATAAGAACTTTGAGTGTTTCCTAGGAAAGTACCATCATTGTTTGGGTTGGGCATCGGTTGAGACGGAAGTCTTCCTTCTTCCCTCCTAGCAAGAGAGAGAGAGAGAGAGAGAGAGAGAGATCTGATCCAGTCTTTGCTCAAGGCGGTTGATGGACTGCCCATGTGAGGACACATCCTTCTTCACCTCATCCAAACTTCTTAATCTTCCAAGCACCTCCTCTTCAAACTTTGAACTATAGCTTGGCCTCGGCTGCCTCTGTCTTTGCCCATCCTCATTTTGTTGCTCCAAGAGAAATTTGGATGGTTCCTCCGCTCGGGAGTATAAGTGTTGGACACTGGCCTTGATTGTTTCGGCCGCCAAAAGAGTGCAAGGCATGCACTTCTTCATCAACAGAATCGACCGCCATGGTGGATTGGCTAGGAGAACCACCAGCTTGGTTCTTCATCATCTTCATCATATCCGCCATCATCCTCATCATGTCGAGGTCGGCAACGTTGCGGGCTGGAGCTACGAAAGAAGGTGGAGGGATGTAGCTTCGGCCGCAATGCTCCCCTTTTGTAGAAACTCGATGGCGGGAGTTTTCAGCAAGATGCTCGAACAAAGGCCACGATTCCTAGGGTGGCTTTGCCATGAAAGTGCCTCCACATGAGGAGTCAACGTCGTTTTGGCTTTGTTCTTCAAGCCCGATGTAGAAGGCTTAAACTAGTTGCCACAATGGCACTTAATGGTGGGGGCAGTTGCGGAGAAGTTTTTAGAACCTCTCCCACGCCTCGTAGAAGGGTTCATTCTCTTTCTGGGCAAAGGAAGTGATGCATCTTCTCATATAGGTTAGCTTAGCAATCGGGAAGAACTTTTTGAGGAATTCATTCTTGACTTCATTCCAGGTTACCAGCTCTGGCTTCAAAACATACCACTCTTTAGCTTTTTCTTTTAGGGAGAACGGAAAGAGGGTTCTCCGGATGGAGTCATCGGTAGCGGCGAGGGTACGGAGAGTGGAGCACGTCTCAAGGAATGTATCGATGTGATGGTAGATATTCTCATTCTCCATCCCATAGTAAATGGGGGAGTCCAAGGAGTGTGGGTGGAATGGAGAACTGTTGACCCGGCATTTGGTCAACTAAGGTGGCAATGGGTGAATTGTAGTTCCCCGAGGTGAAATACTCATGGAGTGGGCGGTTGGGCTGCAGTGGAGGTGGTAGTGCATTCGCATGAGGGTTGTTGTCTGCCATCTCGGCTTCTCGGTGTTGGTTGCGGCGACTTTGGCGTCTCCTTCTACCTATCTCGGGGTCGTACAACACCAAGTCGGTACAAGTGGAACGCGTGTGGCGCATGCACAGCTGTCACCTGCACAATACACAAACAAGCAACAAGAAACCAAGTTAGAATGGCAATATGCAAAAGTGAACAAAGAATAAAGAATAGCAATGATGAGGGCAAAAGGAAAGGCTAAGCTACACTATCTAGCTAGGTCGAGTGCCTCTATCCCCGACAACGGCGCCAGAAAGCTTGGTGCGTCAAGCCAGAGGTGTACACACTAGCCAATTTTCACAATCAAATATCAACCAGATGGTACTATTGAACGACTCAAAGGTCGCCTGGTAGCCAAGGGCTACACTCAGACATATGGAGTTGATTACTTCGAGACCTCCCATGTGGCTCAGTTAAATTTTGTTCATATCCTTATTTCTGTGGCTATAAATTCTGATTGGCCTTTATTTCAACTAGATGTTAAAAATGCATTCTTGTATGGCGACCTGCATGAGGAGGTTTACATGGAGCAGATACTTGGGAAAACACTTTATTATCAAAGACTTAGGCAAATTGAGGTGTTTTTTGGGCATTGAAGTCTCTCATTCATCTTCTGGTCTATGTTTGTCTCAGCGCAAGTATGTTTTAGATCTTCTTTCATAGACAGGAATGCTTGGGGCTAAGCCAGCTAATACACCCCTAGATCCCAACACTAACTGGGATGACGATACTTCTCCTTATCTTGACCATCATCAGTATCGCGGAATGGTTGGAAAACTCATCTACCTTACGGTCACTAGGGTTGATATCACTTCTGTTGTCGGTCTCGTCAGTAGATATCTGGATAAACCTCGTCAATGCCATTGGGATGTTGTCTGCCATATTCTGAAGTTTTTGAAAAGTTCTCCTGATAAAGGTCTGCTATATAAGAAACATGGCCACTGTAATCTTATTGGCTACTCTGATTCTGATTAGGCTGGGAGCAAGATAGATCGTAGATCTACCTCTGGATACTACATTTTTGTAGGTGGTAAGTCACTTGGCGAAGCAAGAAGCAAACTGTAGTTGCTCGCTCAAGTGCTGAAGCAGAATATCTAGCCATGGCTCACACCACCTGTGAACTCTTCTGGGTACACAATCTTCTGCGAGATTTTGGTATTTATGTTGCTCCATCCATTCCAATGCACTGTGACAACAAAGTTGCTATCTTCATTGCAAGCAACCCCACCTTCCATGAACGCAACAAACATATTAACGTTGATTGTCATTTCATTCGAGAGGTTGTCTTATCTAGTCAGATTTCTACACCTTATACACATACTACGGATCAAGTTGTCGATATTTTCACCAAAATTCTTCCGAAAACCAGATTCACTACACTGATGTCCAAGCTGGGCATTATTGACATCTACGCTCCAGCTAGGGAGTATTAGTATAAATATTTTTGTGGTTTTATTTTCCCTTTATTATTGTGTGACATATAAGTATAAACATATATATACATATTTATAATCCCATATATATAATCTCATATATTTATATATGAATATGTATATGTACATACATATAGTTATATATGCAGATCTACATATACATGTGTATATACAATATAGACACACGCATATAGTCATAATATATACATATATATATATATATATAATAGAAATATATATAGATATACAATTACAAATACATACATATATATAGATACATATCTCTACATACAAACATAGTTATAAGTATACATACATGCATATATATATACACACACACAAGAGTATGTGTACATACATGCAACATATAATGGTATAAGTAGTAGCAAATCCATAGTTGTCAACAAACAAACATACACATACATAGATATGCACATACATATATCTATGTGAAACAACATGTATCCCCGTCGATACCATCGACAAGAGGTCGATGGTATCGAGATTATCACAGCGACAGAACATCATTCTGTCGATACCATCGACAGTCCTGTCGATGGTATCGAGATTACTACAGCGGCGGAAATCTGCAATCTGCCTCTTGGTTCTATTTTCATTATATTATTTGTTTTATTGTTTTTCTATTATTTTCTCCTTTGTACCACAATGTATCTTACCCTAATATATAAAAAGAAGTGAGACGGCTATTGCCCTCTCAAGAAAGCTGCTCCTTGCAGCCGACAAATCTCTCGGTGTTTCGTCTCCTCTCCCCCTCACCTCTTCTCACATGGTATCAGAGCAGAGCTCGATCTAGGGCATCTCTCTCCTTCCGCCACCGCTTCTCCCTTTCTCCTTTCTTTTTGCCGACAGCGCTCCTCTTTTCTTTCTCTCCGTGCCGACGGCGCCGTCGAGAGGCAGCGGCGGCAGCAGCAGGGCCGTCGTCTGACTGCAGCCCATCCGCCGATCTGGAGCGAGGCATCGGGCTTGCAGGGTTATCTCCTTCTACGTTGGGTCTTCGGTAGATCTCCAACGCTGCCGTAGACTCCACCACAAGTTGTTTGTGGTCTTCGGGAGATTCAACAACCGTCTAAAATCTAAATCGGAGGACTCGTCACCCGACGGTTGGACTCCTAGTCACATCTCCTCCATGTGTGACTAGGAAAATCGATTGGAGGCTGTGAATGCGTCAGTAACGCATTTATCCATTCCTTTTTGGTCGTGACGTGTATCTCTCTGTCACCCCATCTATCTCTGTGACGTGTATCTCTCCGTCACCTCAGCTTTCTCTGTGACGTGTATCAATCTGTCACTGTGTTCTCGTCTACAATGGAGGACACCAAGATTCCCTACGGCGAGGTGTCTCCTATCCCCTCCATCAAACTCAACGGGAAAAACTATCTACTATGGATGAACGCAGTTCACACTGTCTTAGAATCTCACGATAAGGCGAGACATGTTGACTCGGGTCCCCTGGATACTACTGATAAAGGATACGCTGAATGGAAGCGTCATGACGGTCTTGTGAAGACTTGGTTATGGAATAGTATGGAGCCTACAATTGTGGCTAGGTTTATGTTCTATACTAACAGCTAAAGAGATATGAGACGCAGTGAAGCAGCACTATTCCCAGGAGAAGAATGCTCTTCGGCTATTCATGATATATGATCGTCTATTTGCTGAAAGGCAGGGTGATAGGTCCCTTGAGGAATACTTTGGAGCTATTCAGGCTCTTGCTCAGGAGTTGAGCTATTATCATCCTGTGACAGTTGCTGCACAGATCAAAGATAGAGACGACTTGATCACTGCTAAATTTCTATCCGGGCTTAATTCCATTTGTAGTTCTGCCCGGAGCGTCATTCTGGCTTCTGATAAATTGTCAAGTTTTGTAGAAGAATATTCGAGAATTCAACAGTCTATTTTTAGTCTGTTAATCCTGTCTCTACTATATCCTCTGGGGAGTCTCATGCATCCGTAGTTGTTGCGGTGAGAGGAGGACGACCTGGTACAGGCAGAGGATGTGGAGACACGTCTGAAGTGTACCTTCTGTGACAAACCAGGACATACAGTGGAAAAGTGTTGGAAGAAACCTGGAAGACCTGCTGCACCTCCTGTGGGGGCAGCACATTGTGTCACTTCTACAGATTCCTCTCCGTCTACAGCTGTGGGCACCAATTCTAGGACCGGCATCACTCTTACTCAGGAGGAGTATGATCGGTTCATTCAGGCTACACAGCACATGAGTGTGGGATCTCCGTCTTCATCATCAGCAAACCTGGCATCTACTACGGGTAATCAGGCTACATCTCTCATAACTTCTGGCTCTACTACATCTTGGGTAGTTGACTCTGGCGCGTCACAACATATGACTGGTATGAAGAGATTGCTCCAATCTATTGACTCATATATTCCTCACCAATCTGTCACACTGGCAGATGGTTAAGTGAGGAGAGTGCTAGCTAGTGGATCTGTCTCTCTAACACCCAAAATTGATCTGAAATATGTACACTTTGTGCCTGAGTTTCCTTTTAATCTTCTTTCTGTTGCAAAGTTGGTTGACACTGTAAAATGTACAGTAACATTTGGGCCTTCTTGTTTTGTTTTACAGAATCTCAAGAGTATGAGGACAATTGGTGGGGGGCCTAGGAAAGGTGATCTCTACCTTTTCCACGGTGACAGTCTGCCTTGCCCAGTATCTGCTCCAGCTCCATCCATCATGTTGTGGTTCCCCCTTACTATGGCATTGTAGATATGGACATCCGTCGTTAGAAAGCCTGCGGAAGTTGGAACATGAGTTGTCCTAAGTGTCATCTTTAGAGTGTCAGTCATGTCAGCTGGGAAAACATCATAGGTTGTCTTATCCCAGTCGTGTCAATAAGCAGGCATCTTGTCCTTTTGAGTTAGTCCACAGTGATGTATGGGGTCCTGTTAAAGACCAGAGTTATAATGATTTTTGTTATTTGATTTCCTTTGTGGATGATTTTTCCCGCATGACATGGGTCTACCTTCTCAAAAGCCGAGAGTCTGTGCTATCTATTGTGAAACATTTTCATAAAGAAATAAAGGTTCAGTTTGATTGCAATATAAAAACTCTCCAATCTGATAATGCTTTAGAGTATGTTCAAAAGGCTATGTCTGATTTTTGTAGTTCTGTGGGCATGATTCATCGCACGTCTTGTCCTCACACCCCTCAGTAAAATGGGGTGGCTGAGAGAAAAAATCGTCATCTTCTTGATATTGCTCGTTCGATCATGTTTCAATCCAATGTGCCTAAGAAATTCTGGTCTGAAGCTCTGTTAACTGCTTGCTTCTTAATCAATAGACAACCATCATCCGTTCTCAAAGGATCTGTGTTACGGCCCATGGATCAGCCCTTCTCTGTTCCCCTCAGAGTGTTTGGTTGCACTTCTTTTGTCCATAATTTTGACACTAAGGCTGACAAACTTTCTCCTAGGTCTATTAAAACCTTGTTCCTTGGTTATTCTAGTACTAGCAAAGGATACAAGTGTTACTGTCCTAGTCTTTGTCGCATGCTTGTGTCTAGGGATGTTACCTTCCATGAGACCACTCTGTATTTCTCCGATGCTATGAGTAAGGGGAGCAGTTGAGAGAGGGAGTGCCACCAGATTTTCAGAGTGAGAGAGTGGCACCATCTGTGCAGAGTGAGGGAGTGCCACCCATTATTCCTGATTATACTTTTATTCAGGATGAGCAGGCAGCTGACAGGCCTGTTATTCAGCAGTACCCATATGTTTATAGTAGGCGAGGCAGACAAGATCCAGAAGAGGTAGCGACACCAGTCTCTAAGCCTTCCTCATTGTCTTCTACTCACAAGATTCATGCAGAAGCATCAGATCTTGACCTTCCTATTGCTGTTCGGAAAGGTGTTCGTTCTTGTACTATTAGACATCCTATTACAAATGTGTGTTGTCTGTCACACTTATCTAAGCAGGCCCGCGCATTTGCTATTGGGATTGATTCTGTTGATATACCAAGGGATCACTATGATGCTATGAAGGACAGTGGCTGGAAACAGGCAATGCAGCTTGAGATGTCAACCCTTTTGCATAATGGCACATGGGATCTTGTTGACTTACCTGTAGGGAAGAAAGTCGTGGGTTGCAGATGGGTTTTCACCATCAAACATAATCTGGATGGATCTGTTGAGAGATTGAAGGCCAGATTGGTAGCAAAAGGCTACACACAGACCTATGGAGTTGATTTCTTTGAGACCTTTTCTCTAGTAGCTCGTCTAAACTCTGTCCGGATTATTATTTCTCTGGCTACTACCTTTGATTGGCCCCTATTTCAGCTTGATGTTAAGAATGCCTTTCTACATGGTGATCTACAGGAAGAAGTATATATGGAGCAACCTCCTGGGTTTTTTGCTCAGGGGGAGTGTTAGAAAGTGTGTAAATTGAAGAAAGCCATATATGGGCTGAAACAGTCTCCTCGAGCTTGGTTTGACAAGTTCAGTGAGGTTGTACTCCAGATGGGTTTATCTCGCTCCATGACTGATCATTCTTTATTCTACTCTAGCTCTTCTTGTGGCTCTATCATTATTGTTGTATATGTTGATGACATAGTGATTACTGGCAGTGATTCTCCAGGCATATCTCGTGTGAAGGAAGGGTTACAGAAACACTTCCAAACCAAGAATCTGGGTAAACTGAGATATTTTCTGGACATTGCGGTGCTTAGATCTCATGCAGGTGTCAACCTATCTCATAGGAAATATGTGCTTGACTTCCTACATGAAACATGCATGACTTAATCTAAACCGGTATCTACTCCTATGGATTATCACATCAAGGAGACGGTTGATGATGTTGAGTACTCAGATCCAGGATATTACAGGAGAATAGTTGGCAAGCTAATATATCTGACTGTTACAAGACCTGACATTTCTTTTGTTGTAGGTGTTGTGAGTCAGCATATGTACTCACCACGACAGTCACACTGGACAGCAGTTTGCCGGATTCGAAGATATCTGAAGAGTGCTCCTGGTAAGGGGATCACATATTCTAAACCCAAGGTGACTCCATCTATTTTGACTCTCACAGGGTATTCAGATGCAGATTGGGTTGGTGATCATATTAATAGAAGGTCTACATCAGGCTATTGTACTTTCCTAGGTGATCATTTGATTACTTGGAAAAGCAAAAAACAGCATGTGGTAGCTAGATCCAATATTGAGGCTGACTACCATGCTATGGCCCATGCATCTTGTGAACTGCAATGGGTCAAATCTGTTCTTTCTGAGTTAAAAATCACTATCATGTCTTCTATGGAGCTCAAGTGTGACAATCAGTCTGCTATGCACATTGCCAGAAACCCTATCTTTCATGAGCGTACAAAGCATATAGAAGTTGATTGCCATTTTATTCGTGATCAAATCAAAGATGGCACTATTGTGACGCCATACGTCAAGTCTGAAGATCAACTGGCGGATATCTTGACAAGGACTTTGGGTCCAGCAGCTTTTCAAAGATTATGTGGCAAGCTGGGCATACACGATGTGTACTCTCCAGCTTGAGGGGGAGTGTGAAACAACTTGTATCCCCGTCGATACCATCGACAGGAGGTCGATGGTATCGAGATTATCACAACGACAGAACATCATTCTGTCAATGGTATCGAGATTACTACAGCGGCGGAAATCTGCAATCTGCCTCCTGGTTCTATTTTCATTATATTATTTGTTTTATTGTTTTTCTATTATTTTCTCCTTTGTACCACAATGTATCTTACCCTAATATATAAAAAGAAGTGAGACGGCTATTGCCCTCTCAAGAAAGCTGCTCCTTGCAGCCGACAAATCTCTCGTTGTTTCGTCTCCTCTCCCCCTCACCTCTTCTCACAATCTATATACATACAATTTTGGGTTAGTTAGCACCCAATTAAGCCCAAAATAGGATAATCTAGTCTTTTTTAGACACGAGTCTGAGGCTTACGCCTCACAAACGCCTCAGCACCTCTAGCGCCTCGATACGCCTCGCACATACTGAGGTGCACACCTCTCACTATCAGACTGAGGCTTAAGCCTCGAGGCGTATTGGAAACCGCCTTGCCTCGAGGCGTACGCCTCTTAAGATTATTAGTTATAAAATCGGTCAGCTGCTATGCTAAATCGGTCAATTGGTTGAGTAGAGCAGTACTTTAAACACTGATCATATGGCTATCATTGATAAAGGTGTCGGTCTTCGACCAGCAGGCAGGGGCTTTATATAACATGATAAGCAGTAGTCCTGAAGGGTGCTGAGGGAGGATGCTTTGTTACAGGGTAATAGGAACTTCTTTGGATCACTGTTGCTTCTACATGCCTCTTTTAAGAAGGGTGTTGGGAGTTGGGACGATACCTCCCACAGGATAGGTTTTAGGGATGGGAGGCATCAAGCATTTGCTTGCTACATCTTTTTCTTTTTTGGTAGTTTTCTGATTATAGAGATATGTGTTTTCTTGAGCGTCATGTGCTTAGCATGTGCTCCACTTATTCTTTCTCTTATGTTGTTTAGTCCCATATGGGTTGCATCTTAACGAGTCTCTTTTTCTATTTGTTATATAAGAGACTACAATGTACACTGTTTTATTCATTCAATAAACAACAATTCTCCATTCTACATGGTATCAAGAGCAGGCCTCCATTTTCTCCCACCCTAATTTCCCACCCATGACCTAACACCCCCCCAGCCGCCCCCCCCCCCCCCGCTGGCGGCAGCCTCCTGCCCGCTTCTCTTCTTCCCTTCTCTCCCTCATTCCCTCACCCTCATCCTCCCTAGCCGTCGCCCCCCCCCCAACCACCACACAGACGCCCGCCGCCCCACTCCATCCCTGCCGCCGCTGCTTTCAGCAGCCCTCCACCTCCAAACCGCCACCACCACCGGCCTCCACCACCACCCTGTGCCCTCTCCTTCTCTCTTCCTCTATCCTATCTACCCATCCATACTCTCTTCCACCATATTCTCCACCTAAAACCATTTCTCCACTCCTACGTAAGACCTGAACACTTTCTAATTTTTTTACGTCTACGACCGGGCTTCCGTCAGTTCTTGCTCGAGTGTCTGCTGGCCATCTAAATTGAGAGTCCTCTTTGTCCGTGGGAATTTCTGCCTGCGCCTCATGGGGGACCGTTGAGTTTTTCTCATGCAGGCGTAGGTTTCTATGCATATTCTGCCCGTTTTCGGGTTCTTCTGATCTGCTGCGTCAGATCCCTACTACTTCTGCCCGTTTCGGGTTCTTCTGCTCTGCCCATTAAGGGTCTCTACTGCTTCTACGGCGTCGACGTCTACTGCTGCTATGGCTTACTCTGAGCCCCCCATATCTCTGTGTGTCACTACGGTGAAACTCGACGGCGGGTCCAACTATCACCTATGGTCGGCGTCGTTTGTTCTCTATGTCAAGGCGCAGGGTAGATATCACCATCCTACGGCGGATTCTGATGACAAGACTACACAAAGCTACATCCAGTGGTCCAAGGATGATTTGGGCGTCATGTTTTGGATCCTCAACAGCTCTGAGCCCCGGATCAGTCAATCTCTTCTCTGCCATCATGATGCCAAGGCGATGTGGGATCATTTGGCACATGTGTACTCACATCAGGAGAATCTAAAGCGGGTCTTTGAAATCTTCAAACAGCTCGCCAAGAAGGAGTTCTCCACTGACACGTCTATTGACGATTTCTATAATCAATGTTCTACTTTGTGGAATGAATATGAATTGTATCACCCTCTAACTGTTGATATCAACATTGCCCAGAAACAAAGAAACGAACTTCAACTTGTGCATTTTCTGGCTGCCCTTCCTGCCTCCTTCTTGGGGGTTGTTGATCAAATTCTATCAAGCGATCCACTACCCACTGTTCGTGATGTCCTCAAAAGAGTTCAGAGACTGCCTTCTCTGACTCCCACACCTGCTCCTGAGCATCCTGCACTAGTTGCGCGCTCTTCTGACTCTAGTCGTGGTCGTGGTCGTGGCCGTGGTCGCGGTCGCGGTGGACGACCTCCTTCTGGCTGCCGAGGATCTTCTACACCAGGTCGAGGTACTTCTCAAGGCCCACGTCACTGCAACTGGTGTGGCCGCGACTGAGGACCGATGCTGGATCAAGCACGGTAAACCTGTTTGGGCTAACCAAACCGCTGATGATGCTGTCGTGGCTGAATCTCCTGCTGAAATATCACCTGCACCAACCAACACTGATTGGCTCCGCTCAGAATTCGAGAAAATGTTTCAAGAACGCCTTGCACAACTACCCTCTACATCATGCCCATCTGCCATGATCACCTCATCATCTTCTGGTAACAAACAGTGGTGCATCGACTCCGGTGCTTCCACTCATATGACTGGTGCTCTTCATTTATTTTCAAAACTTAGTACAACAACTCCAATATCATCTGTTACTGTTGTAAATGGATCTAAAACTGCTGTTCACGGCACCGGCACAGTTCCTCTTTCACAAAAGCTGCATCTAAATTCAGTTTTATACATTCCGAAATTTCCTGTTAATTTGCTTTCAGTCGGCAAAATGATTAAACAACTAAACTGCTCTGTCAAATTTGATCCCTCTGGTTGTATTGTGAAGGATATCCGCACGAAGACGAGGATTGGTTCGGGCCGTGAAGGACCTGATGGGCTGTACTACCTGGATGGACCACCTGCTCCGAAGGCGATGATCTCTACCTCTGTGTCAGGTCTACAGTTGCATGTTAGGCTTGGACATCCATCTGCAACAAAATTGAAGCATCTTTTTCCGCACTTATCAGGCGATAAATTTTCCTGTGAGACCCTATGTTATGGGCAAACATTCTAGATCTGTTTTTCCTGCTAAAACGTTATTTCTTCTAAAGCACCTTTTGAATTAGTACACGCGGATATTTGGGGACCATGTTCTGTGCCTAGTAATTCTGGTGTGAAATATTTTTTGACTTTCATTGATGACCATTCTCGTACCACTTGGTTGTTTCTGCTCAAAGGTCGAAATACTGTGTTAGATTGCATTCGTACTTTCTTTGCTGAAATTAAAACACAATTTGGTCAATCTATTAAAACTCTTCGCACAGACAATGCCCTTGAATTTATGCAACAAGTTGTTACTTCTTTTTGTGTGTCCCAAGGAACTATCCACCAGACTACTTGCCCATACACCCCACAACAAAATGGCGTAGCGGAACGGAAGAACTGACACCCTCTTGAGGTTGCTCGCACCCTCCTCATTCATTATAAAGTACCTCATTGTTTTTGGCCTGATGTTGTGTCCACCGCATGCTATCTTATCAATCGCATGCCATCCTCTGTTTTGAAAAATCAGGTTCCGTACGCCCTTTTATTTCCTGATAAATCTCTATACTCTGTGCCGCCTCGTATCTTTGGGTGTACATGTTTTGTGAAAAATCTTCGCCCCGGTCTCACCAAGTTAGATGCTCGGTCTGTGAAATGTGTGTTTTTAGGATACTCTCGCACTCAGAAAGGCTACCGTTGTTTTGATCCAGTTACGAAACATTGGTATGTTAGTGCGGATGTGATATTCTTTGAACATATGCCCTATTACTCTGCTACCGGGAAAAACTTGACTCCTGATATTTTGGCTACCACTCCACTACCGTTGGTAGAAGATCTGCCTCCTGCTACCGTGCCTCCAGAACGCCCTTTACAAGTCTACAAGCGAAGACCGAAGCCCATCACTGCCCCGGCCAACCCAACTCCTCCGTCTGCGGATGATCCACCACCGGCTGAGATACTTTCTGACTTGGATATTCCTATTAGTTTACGGAAGGGTGTTCGTTCTTGTACTCAGCATCCTATTAGTCGCTTCTGCTCATCTGCCAATCTCAGTGATGACTTTGCCTATTTTACATCTGCTTTATCTGTTGTGACTATTCCTAAAACCGCTAAGGAGGCGCTCTGTCATCCTGCCTGGAAACATGCTATGGAACAGGAAATGCAAGCTCTGAATGACCAACATACCTGGGATCTGGTTGACCGACCAATCCATCTTCATGCCATCCTGTGGGTTGTCGCTGGATCTTCACCATTAAATATCAGCCAGATGGTACCATTGAACGTCTGAAAGCTCGTCTCGTGGCAAAAGGATATACCCAGACCTACGGGGTTGATTATTTTGAAACCTTTTCTCCAGTAGCTCGTCTCAAT
This sequence comes from Alisma plantago-aquatica, assembly GCA_963693085.1. NCBI lineage: Eukaryota > Viridiplantae > Streptophyta > Magnoliopsida > Alismatales > Alismataceae > Alisma > Alisma plantago-aquatica. The sequence continues at coordinate 1,179,527,238 of OY856410.1, forward strand.
TCTGTTCGCATTCTAATATCTGTTGCAGTCAATAAAGACTGGCCTCTTTTCCAGCTTGATGTGAAAAATGCTTTTTATATGGCGATCTACAGGAGGATGTCTACATGGAGCAACCCCCCGGATTTGTTGCTCAGGGGGAGTCTGCTTCAAAAATCTGTAAACTTCGCAAGGCGATATATGGCTTAAAACAAAGCCCACGAGCATGGTTTAACAAACTTAGTAAAATCTTACTTTCTTTTGGCTTTCGACGATCGCAGGCGGATCACTCTGTCTTCATACGAAACACTACATCAGGGCTTGTTATTCTAATTGTGTACGTTGATGACATTATCTTATCTGGCAGCGATAATGCAGGGTATCAAGCAACCAAAAACTATCTAGCACAACATTTTATTACGAAGGACCTTGGTAAATTACGATACTTTCTGGGTATTGAGGTTGCTAGATCTTCTGCAGGATTGTGCCTATCACAGCGGAAATATGTTATGGATTTGTTGCATGAGACAGGCATGTTAGGCTGCAAGCCAGCCAACACACCTCTGGATCCCAATATGGATTGGGACAGTGAATCTTCTCCCCCATATGCTGACCGACACCAGTTCAGGAGATTAGTAGGCAAACTTATCTACCTGACTGTCACTCGAGCTGATTTAGCTGCTGTTGTTGGGTTTGTTAGTCGATATCTTGATAAACCACGCTAATGTCACTGGGATGCTATCTGTCACATTCTTCGATATCTCAAAAGTGCTCCTGGGAAAGGACTATTATACAAGAAGCATGGCCATTGTGACCTATCTGGTTTTTCTGACTCTGATTATGCAGGCAGTAGATCTGATAGAAAATCCACATCTGGATATTGTACTTTTGTGGGGGGCAATCTGGTTACATGGTGCAGTAAGAAGCAAACCGTTGTTGCACGATCTAGTGCTGAAGCAGAATACAGAGCGATGGCTCATACTACATGTGAGCTTCTGTGGGTCCGCAGTCTTCTGAAGGAATTTGACATCTCTCCGACTAGCCCCATCCCTATGTTTTGTGACAATAAGGCATCGATTTTTATTGCGAGCAACCCTACTTTTCATGAAAGAACCAAACATATTGAAGTCGACTGCCACTTTGTACGAGAAAAGGTTATGTCTGGACAGATTCACACTCCATATATCAACACGGAGAAACAACTTGCAGATATCTTCACCAAGGTGCTACCCAAAAATCGCTTTCAGACGCTGATTGACAAGTTGGGCCTCTTTGACATCTATGCTCCAGCTTGAGGGGGAGTATAGAGATATGTGTTTTCTTGAGCGTCATGTGCTTAGCATGTGCTCCACTTATTCTTTCTCTTATGTTGTTTAGTCCCATATGGGTTGCATCTTAACAAGTCTCTTTTTCTGTTTGTTATAAAAGAGACTACAATGTACACTGTTTTATTCATTCAATAAACAGCAATTCTCCATTCTACACTGATCCAACAAATTCTTTCTTCTTATGCTAATGAATTGAAGTTTTTGTTGGGATCCTTCATATATCTCAGATAATCTTTGGAAAACTCAATACAACCATAAGATTTACAGTCTTTTTATATCACTGTCAAGTGTCAATCTTTGCAAGTACATTGGTTGTCATGTAATGTATTTATTCAACTTCTGAAGCATATTTAATGATCCAGTTCTTATATATGCAAATAAATTGTGTGAAAGTGCTCTTCCACTGTTGAAATGAAGGGGTAGTATAAACCCACACCTCTGAAGTAAAACACCCTTTTTCTATAAAATTATATTAATGAACAGTGTTGAGGGTTATCATTATATGTCTTGCGATACATACATGATGATGCTAGTTCTTTTCTTGAGCTTCATAATGATTTTCTTTTCTACCATTTTAGTTCAAAGGAGGTTTGTGAAAATTAGTGTGACAAACTAAACACTGGTAGCATATAATGTTAGTCAATTTAATAAATTAAAATTATCTTATGTAGGAGGTTGAGTCCAATCAGCAAGTAGAGTCAGATATCTTACATTATTAGTTGTATTCGGGTTTCTCCCTATAAATAGGGCCCTGGGGCATTATACATGCATTCATAGATATGAATTTGGACTAGGGGTAATGTAGTATGGCCCTAGTCCCAAAGGGAGCTTGTCTCTGACGTTCCTCCTTATTCCCAATCAATAGCTATTAGATTCAAACAATCCTAAACATTTGATCAAAGCTTTCTCATCCTAGCCATCATCGACTTCTATCTTCCTTACCTGTTGTCTTTTACCCATCCATGTCTCAATGCTCACCTGTCAGTCTGCTGCTAGGTCACCTCGCCGTGACAGTCATCGGCAACCATCCACGCTCAGGACACCCTTCCCCAGCCATCACCATTTCTTGCAACAGGATTCTCTAATCTCACCCCCCACCCGGTTCCCAAAACCACCACCATCACACATACAAAAAAATAATCCACCAACATAATTGGCCTCTGTTCCATGTTTATGCTAGACAGACGTCAACCTCTATACCTGACGCTCCTTCTAAGGGTTCCATTCCATGTTAAGCTCAAGGATGCTGATGAAGCAACAAGGGTTGCATGCGTCTGTACTTTTGACTAGTTGGCCTGCTTCTCTTGGGGCCCATATTTGGACCACGACATCCAAGCTGTTTTGACAAAGAGCAAGTCCAACTTATTCATCTCACAGGCTGTCTGCACGTTTTACACCCAAAATTGGCAATTTTTTTCTTCTTGAAATGACATCAGAATTTCTCAATAACTGAAGTTTTTCTAAATAACTATTTGCTTTCCCACCATTTGTACGGTCACATCAACTGACATGTCCTCTGGTGCTGCTATCGTGCTTTGACTCAATGTTTACTGCTTTTGGGTGCATATAAGCAATGGTAGAACAGGATGATGAAGCTTCGCAACCTTAGCTGGAATATGAGATAATTTTGACTATATAAAGCATACTCCGGAGCCGGAGACAACCAAAAATAGCAGAGGACCTAAAGCCACAAACTGAGCCAAAGCCTGTTGAGGTAGCAGTGTTTGAGCATGAGTATGATGATCATTCAGTTGACCGTAGATGGAGTTAGGTGTGATTGATTCAAACGTGCATGTTCAAATGGGTAAGTATTGAACTCTCCCCTTTTTAGGATGATGACAATGTTCTAATTGTGATGGGTCTTCTACTACTACTAACTTGCAGCTGACTCCATCCATTATATTTTCAGATGCCTTGTTCATTGCTATGATATAGTCTTATTAGTTCATTGGTTTCAATTGAAACTCTTATTGAGGTTATTGGGATGAGATGATATGCTATGGACGTGAGATGTAGGAAAAGACATTTGACTCAGGCTTTTCATTGCAATTTTGTTCTAGTAGGAGAATAAGTTATTGAGTTCCGTCTTATTGTTAGTCGAGATTTTAATTAGGGGTCAACCCACACCCATTAATATTGATGTAACTGGCTTGGATTTCCAATATTAAAAGCTTCTAATACGCTCTAATTAGAAGTTGCATACCTTGATTTATAGGCTCACCTGAAATTTGACCTGAAGCCAAACTCCTTTTTAATAGTTTAATCAGTCTGATAGTGACCAACCAAATCACATTATTATGTGAGTTTTCATATGCATGGTGATGTTATATACTTCCAAGGTTTATCTGTGATTACTTCTATTTTCCTCTTTTAATAAAGGGTTACTTATACCAACAAGCACTGAGTATGCTTCATTACCAGATCTAACATGAACTTATGAAAATAACTAAATTAGATGCTTCAGTTGGCATTAGTAGTAAACATTAGAGATGCATTTAGACTGCCACTGTTAGTTGACTGTGTGGTAGCTGATTTGGAAAGCCACTTGCATTGTTGACTACTGCCAGCCCTGTCGCCTCCCCATTCTGTATCAGCCTTCTTTTTGTGCAGCTTCAGCTATTATTTCCTGTAGAGTAACCCTCGCAGCCACCATTGCTACAAGCAAACAACAAAGAGCTCCTTCCTCAGACCCAAAGGACTTGATGGCTTCACTGGTTTCTGTGCCATCCTGGGTTCAGCAGGTCAGCATTGACCACCAGCTCCTCCCCCATCAGTTGCAGTGCTTGCAAGGACCATCTCAGACCACCAGCATCCTTTACAATGACCCTTGTTGTACTTGGCAATTATGCCTGCTGGCAGAACGTGATATCACTTCTCCTTCTTGGGTGTTTAGGGTGATTCTTACTGGTCAAAAAGTGTGCCATGAAGGAACTAGTGTTCTTTCCTATGTAGATGAAGGGGATAGTGGTGATGCAAGACGCATGTAACATTGTATTCTCTTTATTATTTATTTACAATTATAGTTAGAGACCTAAGTGCAAATTATCTAATTATTTTATTTAGTTGCAAGTCTTAACAATTTTATTTGATTTGTATATTTATTTGGCAATTTGTGCAATTGCCCCAGTTCTAGGATTTAGCTTCCATCTGTTATAGATACTAGTCTTGGGGGCTTGTCCTAGGCGATTGAATATTAATTAGAAATTTTATATAATATTGTTTTTAGTCATCTTCCTTCTTCACGATGTGGTTCGGCATCAAGTGATATCAAAGCCAAACCTAAAATAGGGTACAGCCCAGTCCATCTCCCCTTCTTGTTACTGTTCATGAGGAAAAAAATTCCCAATGTTCACCTCTTCCTCAACTTCATTTTTTTCTCACCCACCTTCCTCAGGCTCTCCCCCTCTCGTCATACTTCTTGCTCACGACTCATGCAGTACAGGCAGCGGACAGTGCAGCTAACAGGACTGTATTGACGCCTTCTCTAGGTCAGCATCAATCCCACACCGCCGCCCCCTCCGTGGCTTGAGTCTGCCAGTAGAGCACCATCCGTCGGCCGATGCCTCCTATTCCGACAGCCAACGCCTCCTATTCCGACAGCCAACGCCTCCTCTTCCAAATAGACTGTTGTTAGCTGCCCGAGCCCCTATTCCCCTTCACCACCCACACACCAAATGCCTCTCTCTCCTCATTGAGTGCATCATCCACAACCCCTCCCCTTTTATGTCCCACAACCACATGCCCCTTACCCATGCTTTGTACACAACTGCCCCCCCCTTGGGTGATCATGTGCCTATCCCCGCCACTAAGCCACCCATTCCCTCATGACGCACAACCCTCCAACCTCACCTCTTCCATTCCACCCACTTATCCACTAGTCGGTCCGCTCCCAGCCACTGACCCTAACCCCCTGTCTAAAAGTCATTGTTCTTTTTTCCCATTGTTGTCTTTTTTCTCCTAATGTTTGCATGCCCCCATCACCCCTAGAGCACGATACACCCCACCCACAGCCCCCATGTACCACGTCCAACACCCCCACACCCCCAGTACCACACCCTTCCTAATCAATTGACCGCTAACTCCCCACCCCCAACCTCCTCCCTTGTTCTAGCGTGGAACTGGAGCCCGCCCCTTTTCTTGTCTCTCGTTCTCTCCATTCAATCACAACAGTAGTCCCATAGCCCCGTATCCCGCTCTCAATCTCCTGGCAACTAGCTCCTTCAAACCTCCTTTGAAATCATCCATGTTAGAGCCTCTTTTCCTTGCACACTACTACCCAGTTATTAGGGGAAGATGGTGAACAAAGAAGAGTTCAATGATTTTCAAGACCACCATGTAGACACACTTGTCAACTATCCTTCGACGCCTTAACTTGCACTTGTTGAGTTGTGCTTATCAGCCCCCCCCCCACTGATTGTGAGCCACGTAATGACCATTGTCATCAAGCATAAGGAGGACGACATCAAGACTATGGACATATCCCCAGCCAATGAGATCGGTGACAATGAGTACATCGAAGACGTGCTCCTACCAATGATCGAGGAACTAAGAAGGACGAGCCAACTTATACCTCTTTGCTTCTCTCAGAAAATGGTGACGTCAATGTTGCATCACGCCACTCGTCGATGTCCTCATTCTTCCAGCTCCATGCCAACATTGGCACAATTTATAATTTATGGGGTCTACACCATCACCTTGTTGTAGACAAATCTAGCACAGGTCCCAAAAAGATAAAAGGAATTGCTATTTTAACCCTATTGACTTTGTCGAATTGACTATTCCCTAGATCTGGTCGCTCGAAAACCCTGATCCATTTCTCCTAGCACTAACCACTACTTTGATAGGCCATTTCGAGATTTGTACCAAACTCATTGTTGTCTCGTCTTTCGAACCCTGGGGAAGTTGATGCAGGACACATGTAATATATTATTCTCTTAATTTTTGCTTTACATGTAAGTTAAGGACCTAAGTGTAATTTACCTAATTGGTGTACTTAGTTTATAAGTCTCAACAGTTTTGCTTGATTTTAATATTTTTTTTGCATTTTGCCCGAGGTCTAGGTTTTTACGTCTGTGGTTATAAATACCAACCTTGGGGGCTTATCCCTTGACAATTGAATATGAATTCTGTCAAATAATAAAAGAAAGCAAATCGTTGTATTAGATAGGAGAAACCCTGCTCCTATAAATAGGAGAACAGGGAAGCATACAGACTTAACTAAACCCTAACGGGCCAAGACACAATGAGGCCCATATTACAAGGACAATATAAATAACTAATAAACGGACTCTCTAACACCCCCCTCAAGCTGAAGTTGGGAGAATCCCAAATCAGCTTGCAGATAGAGAGTCAAACTAGAAAACAAATAGACAGAAATAAAAGGATAAACCAAGCCCATACAAGAAATTGCTCCCCCTCAATATTACAATAAAGCACACAAATACTCATACACTCCCCCTCAAGTAGATACTCCAAGCAAGCAGACAAGCAGGTCACAAAAGCTTCTCGATCATCTGGAGCAGAAATAAGTAGCAACACAATCATCTGGAGTAAAAGATATAATAGTTGATAGGCACCAAGGTCTTCATCAACGTCGTCGTCGTAGTAGCCAGAGTGTTGGGTCGCAGGCAGCAAAGTCCAGAGAGTGTTGGATCACAGGCAGTAGAGGTCAACGTACAAATAAAGTACGGACGGTTCAACGTGCGAAATAAAGTACGGACGAGCCAGATAGTGCCGGTACACAGTTGTAGAGAGTCGACATGCAAACAAGGCACGGACATGCCAGAGAGTGCTGGCGCACAGCAGTAGAGAGTCAACGACGAAGGCAGATAGAAGGCCAGTATCGCAGAGTAGCAAGCAAATACATAACTCCAGTAGACGAAGCTCCTTGTAAAGTCAGCAACAAATGTCTTCATCATCTTCCCTCTTCATAAAGCATCCATCACAGTAGCAGACGTCATAAATCCAGAGAGTGCTGGTCCACAGAGTAGAAAGTCAACGTGCAAATAAAGCACGGACAACAGAAAGTGCAAAAGCACAAAGCAGCAGGTAAAGTGTACTAATCATAGCACAAGTAGCAAAGATGACGTCCAAGTATGCAACTTCATAGCAGCAGTTGAGGTAGATGATGATTGAACAATAATAGCAACAGAAAGCACTAAATAGCAGCAGAAAAATCCATATATCAGCAGTTAATGTGGCATGAAGCAGCATAACATAATTTTTCTCTTTTTTTTTCTTCAACTCTCCTCCATCTCATCTCTTCCCTCTACTCTTTCTCCTCTATTCTCCCCCTCACGCCAAGCACGGAAAGAGTAAAGGAGTGGTTGGCGTGGACAGTAAAAAACAATGGTAGAGGCAAAAATTTCTATAGGCAAATAGGTGGAGGAGGCAACCGATAACATAAATCAAGGTAGAAAATGATCCGGACAAATACATTGCCTTTGGACAGCAACTGTAGACCAGAAAAGGGTCGTGCTACAGTACTCCGCCGGTGACATCGGCTAGGAAGAATTACCAATGCTCCCTCTTTGGAGTACCTTTGCCCTTGACCTTCTTGGGCAACGTAGCAGGGTCTGAGGCGCCCCCTTTTGATCAGATTTAAGAGGGGAAACAGTCCTCTGCACCTTGTTTGTTGAAGCCGTAATCTGCTGCAATAAGAGGTTGTTGACAGCAGCCCATACTCTTGTTGATTTGAAGAAGAAAGAGGGACATAGCAGCTAATCGCAAGCACCATATGGCAGCTACAACCAAGGGAAAGGTCATCCCAGAAGGGCATGACCTAATATAAACCGGTGTGGGAGCAGCAGCCACTACAATGGCCGTCGTGCTACAGTACGACACTGTAGCGGCGAATGATAAACTCCAAGTTGTTGTTGTTCCACATGATTGTAGACCTCAAGAAAACTTCCTTGGAGGGATTGATGGCTCTCCTCGGGTTTCCCCTATGACTTTGATGTGGAAGACAATTGCGGAAGCTCGAAGAGGACCGAACTGATTTGGAATGATGGGAATTCCCTGCGGGCAGCAAGCACCGCCAAGGGCGGCGGCCGCCCGCAAGGGGGGCGCTTCTACTTTTCTTGCTCTCTCTCACGTAGGGTTTTGGTCCCTAGGACGGCTGCTCTGATACCATGTCAAATAATAAAAGAAAGCAAATCGTTGTATTAGATAGGAGAAACCTTGCTCCTATAAATAGGAGAACAGGGAAGCATACAGACTTAACTAAACCCTAACGGGCCAAGACACAATGAGGCCCATATTACAAGGACAATATAAATAACTAATAAACGGACTCTCTAACAAATTCAAAATTTGATATTCCATTGTCTTCTTTCATCTTCCTCTTTACAATCTGGTTCCATATCAGATTGTCTGTCACAGACTCCAATAATTTCCCTATTGACAACAACACCACAAGGTAGTTGTTCCTTCTCTAACAAACTAGGTTTGGCGTTCCTAGTGGAGTTACAGACAAATATCAAGAGAAGTTTGATTGGATGTTGTTGGAGGATAGTTATGACAAGTTGATGTCATTCACACGGCCTTGTTGGACACTGTAAGGATGATGGAGTTGAAGAAGGCGACAACCTAGCATTACTTAAATGATGACCCTTCCCTATATGGCCATCCATATACCATTAGAGAGGTTGGTGTGGGGGACGACCGATCTGATGGTGGTGAAGGTCATACAGTTGTTGCCATCCCTAGACTTTGGGACATATCAATGAAGCCCATATTGACCATATAACTTATAACCCTTTGAGAAGAAGTGGGTGTCTATGAGCTAGCCTTGCTATGTATCAAGCCCTTTCCTTCCTTGCACACACCCTTCTAGGGCCTGGCAGGGTTGACGGAGCTCTCACTCTTCTATGAGGCCCCAATTTCAAGGAACTTGTTGCAGCATAGAGGAGATGAGAAGAGGAGAATGATATGAGAAGAGAAGGTAAAGATTTCATAACATAAAAGAGGAAGAGATGAAAGAAAGAGTTTAGAGAAAGAGAGAAGAGGAAGATAAAGAAAGGTCAAGAAAGAGTCCTGGAAGAGAAGAGAATAAAGGGAACAAGAAAAAGGGAAGAGAAAAAAAGGGGATACTTTTAGGGAAGTGGAGGAAGAGTGAAACGGCTAAGAGGAGAGACAAGAGCAATATAGAAAGAGGAAGGGGAAAGACACCAAAAGGTTTTCGGATGTAGGCATGTAGTCATGACTATTGGCCAATTGTAAGCAATAAGCGACCCACAAGAAGGATGGAGAAGGGGTGGTGTGTGCATGCAGACTGCTTTTACCTCAAGCATTAGCTTTATATTCTTTTTTATCTGATTATTTCATAAAATGTCATTGAGTGTGGTTTATCGTCTTAGTAGTAAATTTGATCGAGCTTGAGTGCCAACAAATACAGACTAACAGATGACCTTGTCTGGCATCGGGTCAGGCCAGTAGGGTCAAGCCGAATAGTGGTTTAGGGCCTAACTTTGACTTTATTTGTATGCTCTTCATAAATAATTAAGGCATCATTTAGCTCAGCTCATCTAAAATCCTATTTTGTATATGTAAAATGGAGGTCAAATCAGCTACTTATGGTATTCGTTGAATTATTCAAAGTTGGATCTTAGCATATTTATGATACTAACAAATCACATCAAATTTGAGGATACCAATGGCTCGTACTATCCACTCTTGGCAAGCTTTGTTTGCATGCTCTTCAGCTAGCTTGACAGCTCAACCACACCTCTTCTACACCAGCTTTACTAAAATAATACGAACCATGCATATGACTCCCGGATTAGCTAAGCGGGCCCGAAAAATACAAGTATTATTGGACATGGGAGTGTAGTAAAATTGTGATTGCCTAACAACCTCATGAGTGGCATGCAAATCGGGACAATTACATTTTTGCTAAATTTTATATCCAATTGCACAACATGTTTATGTAAACGTTGATGTCACAAACTTTCAGGATATCCCATGTTTCTCTCCTTAAGGCGCCTTGACGCTTGGTACGCCAAGGCCTCACCTTGGCAACTTGAAATAAATATATCAGTACTTATTCACTCATGTATATACATATTTTATATAAATTCCATTGACATTTCCCCCCTTGTGTACGTATATTATGTGGTAATATATGTAGGTTTGCATATTATAATGGTTATCAGCTCATATATACATTCTTTATGGTACAAAAAATACTCTAATTTACATTTCTAAATAATGTTGTTTAATAATCATCAAGTGTCAAAATAGGACGAGAAAAAATATCTAAACAATGTAAGTGATAGATAATGGATAAGTGGTTTAAGATTTATTGTCATAGCTCTGCATTTTCAGCAAGCTAATGTCTGTCCCTCGTATCATAGTCCCAAAAACAAAAAACTAAATGAAGGGCAGAACAATACAACTATGGGAAGTTGCATTAAACATAATAAATCCCAAGTCAAAATGATATTTGGCGCATTAAATAGACAATTATATATAAGTTCAGCAGTAGGATAATATAAAACGACATTAAAAGACATTGTATGATGTAGGATCCACAAAATAACCAAAGGCGACAGTTTAAGCAAGGCGCAAGACAAGGTGTATACCCTAGGGGTGCCTTGCCCTCTAGGTGGCTGCCTAAACGCACACCTCAAGAAGTATGCTTCATGTCCCTCCACTGAATCAGGTGCTTCGGATGTCTCTAATGGTGTATCCACTTCTTCTCTTTGAGTTTATGAACCACCCAAGGAAACACGATACCTCCTGAAGTATCACCTACTAGCAAGTTACCTCCTCCTATTGATTCAGCAACAGTGAAGAAGTTACGACACTTATTTACCCATTTCATTACTTAGGAATGCGCACAGTCACTATTTTGTTTCTCAGGTTGCTTCTACAGCTCACCTGAATTCTCTTATCGCTAAATATACTATGGCTATCTCCTCTAGTTTGATACGCCACAATACCTAGAAGCTCTTACTGACCTAGGTTGGAAAGCTGCCATGAACAAAGAAATGCAAGATTTAACCACTTAACAAACGTGGGTACTAACTAATTTGCCTCCATCATGTAATGTAGTAGGATATCGTTGCGTATTCACGATTAAGTACCTTCCTAATGGTTTAGTTGAGAGGTTGAAAGCTTGTATTGTTGCCAAATGTTACACTCTGAAATTCTAAGTGGATGTCTTTGAAACTCTGTCTCCTGTATACGACTTTATTCTGTACACATTTTACTTTTTGTGGTTATTGATCAAGGCTTTCCTTCTCACCGGCTTGATGTCAAGAATGTGTTTTTATGTAACAACTTATAAGAAATTGTTCTATGGAGCAACCTTTTGGTTCCAGACTAAGGGCGGGTATGGGAAAATATGTAGGCCCCAAAAGGCTATATATGGACTCAAAAAAAGTGCAAGAGCTCGATTTCATTAATAAGTTGAGACGTTGAGTGTATTTGGCTTCACTTGGTCTCATTGTGTCCACTCAGCATTCACAATGAAAACCTCTATAAAAGTTGTGATACCGGTTGTATACATGGAACGGGACTTCAACTTCGAGTCGACTTCGACATGTATGGAAGTGGAAGTTTGTAGAAACATCGAGGAAACTTCAAAGATATTTACAACCAAACTTCGACGCATATTTGACAAAGATTTCATAATGAAAATTGATAGATTTCATCAAATCTAGCTTTAAAACAAAATGTATGTGTATATATAGCTATCCATACTGGTTTACGTATGTCGAGAAACACAGTCACATGCAAATGTACAAGACGTCGTCATAGTGTCAACTTAGACAGGCATGAAACTGGAAGTTTGTGGTAAATGTAAGGAAACTTTGAGGAAGTTGTGGACTAACACTTCGACAGAAAATAAGGTAAAACAATAGTGAGATTGTGAGGGAATTTGACATAAACATCAAATTTTGGTAACATACTACATCTATAATCTTCTATATGAAATGTTTAGAACTTAAATATGTTCTATATATGTGGTGTTCTGTATCTACCTAAACTCCAATTTATTCACATTCTAGAATTAAAAAATATGAATTTATTTCTAATTACTTTAATTTATAAGAGGGGGAAAAGTAAGAGAGGTGAAATGGTATTAGATCTACACCAAAATTTGCAAAACTTGTGGAAATCTAGTAGAAAAATGAACTTATCATTCCTCACTAGTTAAAAACCAAGGAAACGGTCATCTCAATGTCAAAAATGGTTTCCTACAAGTTTCTATATGCCTTCACTATGTGCGCAACAATAATAACTACAAATATCATCAAGAAGATGGGAGGTTTTGAGCTAGTTGGGTCGATTTCATCACTAACTAGGTTGAATCCATTGACACGTGGACAAGTAGGCAACCAATGGGGCATGGAAGTTTACCATGTTTCGACATCGACAGTCATAGACATATGTAGCATCGAGGATGTATCGCCAGATGTCGACGATGTTTAGTACCATGGTTGTATATGTAGATAATATCATTATATCAGGTGTGATATTGAATAGATTGACAAAACTAGACAACATGTCCCACGTCACTTTGTTACAAGGATCTAGGAAAACTGCAATATATTTTGTTGGGATAGGGTCGCCTACAACAAGAGGGGTAGTCCTTACCTCAACGTGAGTACAGGCTAGATCTTTTAGAAGAAACTAGAATGATTGGTTGTCAGTCTACTAATTCACTGGTGGATCAAATCGATGATTCACATTTTGATTGATCGACTTTGTTGAACGACAACCAGAAAATTCTTTTGCATTATGAGTCCTTAGCCACTTTATGGACACTCCTCATCAATGTCATCTTGATGTTGCCCATCGCGTCTACGACATCTTAAAGGTGTGTTGGGTCAAGGCCTCGTTTACAAGAGAAATGATCACATGAAAGTTGAAGGTTTCTCAAATGTTGAATATGCAAGTAGCCATTCTAATAGGAAACCTACTTCGGATTAACTTTGTTGTACGGAACCATGTGACCTAGATAAGTAAAAAGCATATTGCGGTTGCTTGGTCTAATGTTGAAGCAGAGCACAAAGCTATGGACCAAGATCCTCTGAATTATTATGAGTCAAAACACTACTGTAAGAGTTTGGTCGCTTTGTTTTCTATCCTATTCCTATGAATTGTGACAACGGGGATGTCACTTTTATCACAAATAATTTTGTATTCCGTGAGAACCAAATATATTGAGAATCATTTTAGACGTCATTTGTCATGGACTATAAAAATAAAATTACTATTGTCTTTTCAGACGAGCAAAATGTTGATATCTCAACAGAAAGCCCTGATTGGGAAATATATCAAACACTTGTAATGCGGGTGGGGTATGATTAACCCTATTGTTCATGGATACAGATATTGATATGGATATATTGATTTTTGAAAATCTAAGATACGGGTACAGTGGCGGATACTACAAAATATATATATATATATATATATATATAGAGTCAGGCTAGAATACACTCGAGTGTACGGATCGCATGAATACACTCAAGTGTGTTTGCATATCAATACTATTTTTTGCAAAATGTAAACCGTTGATCTTCACCGTCATACTATAACTAGGCTACATACAAATTTTGAGCCCATTTGGATGAGTGTAAGTCACTCATCCAAGGGCAACAAAATCGACGCGCGAAACTAATTTGAAATGCATAATTTTTGCGGTCTTCATAACATGAGCTATACATATCCAAATGAGCTCAAATTTTGTGTATGAGTTGTTCATGAGATGTTTAAGAAGGTCAACGGATTAGATTTTCAAAAAAAATATTGCATCATGAAAAACTACTTGAGTGTATTCCGCTCCGGATACACTCGAGTGTATTCTAGCCTGACTCTATATATATATATATATATATATATATATATATATTCATTTTATATTCATATTAAGACAATCTAATTGCATTCAAAGATATATACAAATGAATTAGCATCATAATGGTTCAAATACTAACAAAGAACCATATTGAATTGATATCATCAACTTGATATGGCCATCATCATACATTTGATCCACAGTCTAAAAGGGGTTTATTTAAATAAAAACTAAGTTTATAAAAGTATGCGTCTATAGATTTATAATTAACATTCAATCTGATTTCACTATAGCTTGTAGTTCATTATTTAATATGGGAACTAAAGAGTTCTAGAAAAAATTGAACTGGCATTAAGTTACCAAAACAATTTGAAGAATCTGGAACTAATAGTAAATTATTAACATTAGGTAATCAATGATAAGTAACAATAAGTTACTTTCGGTAACCAATTAACAATGGCTTTATTAGAATGTCAACTTGGTTTGTAAAAGATTTTGTCTAGATCCACAATTACCATACACACTGATTTTCGGGGTAGTCCCACAACTCTCAAGTATTATTTGAGAGCCAAGAAAGAAAAATTATAATATATATCGAGCTAACGGTAATTGTAGGCACATACTGATTTATGATGCATCTCTATATAAGTGGGTCGAGTCGTATCCACGAAGTATCCAATGTGTATCCACGAAGCATCCACTCTTTTAAAAGTGAAAAATAAAATATGGATATGTTTGGTGAGGTGTGTATCAAGGCGTATCCAAGGCCTACTAGTATCCAATGTGTATCCGATATGCGTACGGCACCTATTTCAGAGTATTCGTGCTTCCTAGAGTTAACTTCTATGCTCTAGCTTGATAAGTGTTGAGATGCACATCTATATTATTATTTGAATTGTGTTATTTTTTCTTCTTTAGTTATCTTATGTTTAGTCCCATGTTAGGTTTTGAAAAGCGCGAAGCCGGAAGCGAGCATTCAGCCTTCCCTAAGCACGTAAGCATGAAGCGGCTAATTAGGTGCTTTTTGAAAAAGTAGATCGTGTAGTGAAATAATGTAGATATTTCAATTTTAATAATACAATAGTACTAAATTATTAAGAAATCACGCAACTGACTGTTGGACCTATGGGCTCCAGAAGAGGTGTTTGAGCTAAAATCATTTAATCAAATTTCATTAGACCTTCAAATCCATCTCAAGATAATTATACAAGTATTAAAAGCAAGGAGGAGACATTGAACAAACCACTATGAGAAGGTTATATTACAGGGATTTCATCTCTAAAGGATGTAGTTATACTGCCTAGAGAGGTCAACTTCTAGGATTTTCAAACATTGAGTCACTCCTTATATTCCATTATAAGAGTTACGCCAAGAGACCACTTTTTTCAAGATCAAAGGTTAAACTAATGTCTCTTTTCTAGGCAAGGGAGCTAACAACCCTACTAAAGGACTTACCCACCCTTCGCAAAGTTCTTTTGCCTTGAACTTCACCTTCACTAAGGAAAAGCTTTGACCACCAAAGGATGCCTTCCCTTGCTACGGGGCCACCACCCTCCAACTCCTCTATGCCAAGAGACCGACTCAATCTTAAAGTTGATATAGAGAGGTTGGGAGGTAGAGAAGTAAGAGCCTCATTAAGTATACATGGTAGGGTTAGCTCTCTTACAAATCCCCAATGCATTCTAATAGATTTAAGCAAGTGACTGAGCTCGTGAGAGCGGAAGGGGTTCTCTGAGGCACAATCTCTCAACTATGTCATAGGGGCTCAATGAGGCATCTAGCAACCTTTGGAAGCTCCAACATAGGTCCTATTTATCATTGAGGGTGCCTCCTAGCCAGTAGACTCAACTAAGCCAAATTCTAGCCTTTAATGGGAGAAGAAATACCAACGAATCTATTTTAACTTTTTCTCTCTCTCTAACGGCAATATTGCACTCTACAACTACAATGTCGTCAGCCAATTATGGTGCCAAAACTCAACCGATGGCACTAAAAGAGAAGACCAGATAGGTCATTCGGTTGAGTTTGTTGTCCAAAATCTCAGCCGAGGAGCAGCTACAGTGTCATCGGCCGAGATTATGGTGTCAAAACTCGACCAATGGCACTAAAAGACAAGACCAAGACAGGTGAGTCGGAAAGTTTGGTGTCCAGAATCTCAAGCGACAGATGTACTAAAATCTAGACTTTTGCTAGTCGCCCGAGTTTCTTATTAGTAAGAACTCGGCCAATGGCATTTAGTTGGGAGCCCGAACAGTGTTGTCGGCTAAGATTAACTGAAGCAGACTCGGTCGATGACATTATCTGATTTGGAAATTTGCAATTAATGCCAAGTGCAATATCAATTCATTCTAATTAATTCCATTACACATTTTAACTGAATTACAAGTCTTAATCAATACAAGTGATTACAACAAAGATCTAAGGAGAAATATATATTCTTTGATGTTGATCTTTGCGCATGTATGACTTGCATTTGTTAGATAATCCTGTTACATTGTTTATTTCTTTTATCGTTACTTAGCAAATAAGCGGCTCTGTAGCCAGCGCATAGCTCCCCCCCCCCCTTTTCCGGTTCAGTTATTTAGCTAGTTCCGTCTTGACCGCGTCCTGCAACGTGATCATGGTTGCCGTAGGGTTCGCGCACGTCCAGCGCCATGGGAGAGCATGGCTGGTGAGCTCGGCATGCAACACCACTCTCCTCCTTGTCTTTCTTGTAGTTCTGTCTATCAAGCTCGTATAAATAATAGAGCAAACAGAAAATGCTGCAACGCCTTGCAAGCAGCGCCAAACATCTGGTGTTAATTGTGTTTAAGTGTTCATCCCTGTGTGAGCTATCTTCCTAGTGATCATGTACATTAGATCAAGCAACCACAAGTGGTATCAGAGCGACAGGTGTTCGATCCTTCCTCTGTTGCCGCACGGTGTTCGATCCGCTGCGGTGAAAGACTGATCTGAAGACGACGGTACCAAGGGGAAGAAGGAGCTCGGCACACTATCAAAACCCATGGCGCAGGATCTCGGTGATCTGCGTGTCGTAGAAAGAGTTGTCTGGGAGAGCTACGGGGACATGCACACGCTGCAGCTGACGCGGACAAACTACACCGACTGGGCTCTCCTCATGAAAGTGCAGCTGGAGGCGCAAGGCCTCTGGGACGTGGTTGACACCTGCGAGGGTGAGCACCGCGATGACAGGCGTGCACTATCGACGATCCTGAGAGGGGTTCCGCCAGAGCTAGTGCGCACGCTGGCGACCAAGGAGACGGTGAAACTCGCTTGGGACACTCTCAAGACAATGCGTGTCGGCGTAGAGCGCGTACGGGAGGCGAAGGCACAGACACGGCGAACCGAATTTGACAACCTCAAATTCAAGGACGGTGAAGGGATAGAGTCATTTGCAATGCGGCTCGGTGCCATTGTCAATGACTTAGAGACACTTGGTGATCCAATTAGCGAGCATAAGGCGGTCTTGAAGCTTCTCAGGAGCGTGCCCAAGCAGTACAAGCAGATGGCTCTCACTATTGAATCCCTTGTGGATACGAAGACGCTGTCACTCGAGGAACTCTGCGGGAGGCTGCACGTCGTCGAGGAACGGAGCCAACAAGAAGATTCTGAATCCTCCGCCAGTCGCTTGCTTCTCACAGAGGAACAATGGCAGGCGCGACAGTAGAGCCGTGAACGTGGCTCGAACTCGTCCGGAGGCAGCAACCGGAAGGGTAAAGGCGATCCCAAGAACAAGGTGCCCACTGGCGGTCGCGGCGGCATGGCTCCACGGTGCAAAGGGGATTGCCAGTACTGTGGCATAGAGGGCCATTGGGCCAAGGAGTGCCGAAAGAAGAAAAAGGACCTGGAGCGGCAGGAGAACCAGGCTCACATCGTGCAGGTGAGGAGCCTTCGGCACTACTGCTTGCTGCGTGTGGCGATCTCTCCATTGCCGCGGGTAGTGGAATGGACGCACACAGCGAAGATGGCATCCCTGTCACCGACGCGCAAGGCGTGGCTGAAGTCTGTGACACGACGCACACGGGGGTGCAGCACGTGTTCTTGAACGAGGAACGCGTGGTCCCAGTCAACACAAACGATGAACATTGGTACCTCGACACAGGGGCAAGTAACCACATGACCGGCAGCCGCGGCATGCTGGTGAAGATCGACGAAGCTATTCGAGGTACAGTTAAATTTGGAGACGGATCTGTTGTTCAAATTGAAGGTCGCGGTGTTGCCCTGTTCACTTGTAGGAATGGTGAACATCAAGCATTGTCAGATGTATACTACATCCCTCGGCTCCGAACCAATATCATGAGCTTAGGCCAGCTGGACGAAGGCGGGTGCAAGATTGAGATTGAAAATGGCGAATTATCTCTGTATGATCGACAGCGGCTTCTCCTGGCACGGGTGCGGCAGACGAAGAACCGCCTCTACACCGTGACTCTGAACCTCGCTACTCCTGTGTGCCTACTCACCCACAGTGACGACATGGCATGGCGTTGGCACTCGCGCTATGGACACCTGCATTTTCGCGCTCTACATGAGCTCGGAGCTCGGGACATGGTGCGAGGGATGCCGACAATTGATCGCCTAGAGCAATTTTGTGAAGGATGCGTGCTCGGCAAAATGCATCGCACACCGTTCCCGCGCAAGTCGGCGTACCATGCAGCTAACGCCCTTGACCTTGTACATGACGACCTCTGCGGCCCCATCACGCCAGCTACCGCCGAGGGTAACAAATATTTCCTTTTAATTGTTGACGACTATAGCCGTTACATGTGGTTGGAGGTCCTCAGGAGTAAGGACGATGGATTCCATTTCTTCAAGAAGATTAAGGCCCTTGCCGAGAATGAACGCGACGTCAAGCTAAAGGCCTTCCGCACCGATCGGGGTGGGGAATTCAACTCAATTGAGTTCACCCGCTATTGTGATAAGCTGGGCATCAGGAGGAACACGACTGCACCATATTCCCCACAACAAAACGGGGTCGTCGAGAGGCGAAATCAAACCGTCGTCGAGATGGCCCGTAGCCTCATGAAAAGCATGGGGGTGCCGGCGATGTTTTGGGGGGAAGCAGTCAAGACTGCAATTTACATCTTGAACCGGTCACCGACGAGAAGCCTACAGGGCATAACGCCCTATGAAGCCTGGAGGATAAAGAAGCCAAGGGTGGATCACTTCCGCACTTTTGGCTGTGTAGCGCATATGAAGATCGTCGGACTGAACGTGACGAAGCTCTCCGATAGATCACGCCCGGGCGTGTTCGTAGGGTACGAGGATGGCGCCAAGGCGTATCGGGTATATGACCCGGTCGCGAAACGGCTGCACGTTACTCGCGACGTTGTGTTCGAGGAAGGGCGCAGGTGGCAGTGGGACTCATCTGCTACCGGGACTGGAGACGACGAGCAATTCACAGTTGTCTACGTCGATGACACTGTACTAGACACGCTCACAACACCAGCTCTTGGCGTGGAGTGCGGCACGCCTGTTACGCCTGCGGCACCGGCTGTACAATCCTCACCAGCAGCACTGGCAATGCCGAGAACTGTGCCGACCGCAGCTCCGCCACCACTACCAACGCACCCAAAGGAGACGCGAGCTCGACGGGGCATCTACATGCCAAGCTCGAAGTACGCTGACGACTACGAATGTAGCGGTCTCTGCCTTTCAGCAGCAGAGGAGCCCGCAAGCGTGGAGGAGGCTTTGAGCAAGTCGGAGTGGCGGAGCGCCATGGAAGCTGAGATGGCTTCGATTCGCAAGAACGGCACATGGGAGCTGTCGTCACTGCCAGCCGGACATCAAGCAATCGGACTAAAATGGGTCTTTAAGGTAAAACGTGATCCTACAGGCAGCCTTTTGAAGCATAAAGCGCGCCTCGTGGCGAAAGGCTATGCACAGCAGCAAGGCATGGACTTCGACGAGGTGTTCGCCCCTGTTGCTCGGCTCGAGACTGTGCGATTGCTGCTAGGTGTGGCGGCGCACCAACAGTGGAAGGTTCATCATATGGACGTAAAATCCGCGTTTCTCAACGGCGATTTGGTGGAGGAGGTGTATGTGCACCAGCCTGTCGGCTTCATCGATGAGAAGAATGAGCACAAGGTGCGCAAACTCTGCAAAGCGTTGTACGGTCTCCGTCAAGCACCACGCGCCTGGAACGCCAAGCTGGACGCTTCTCTGATGTCGCTTGGGTTCGAGCGATGCCAGCTGGATCACGCACTGTACCAGCGAGGCGATGTTAATGAGTTCATGTTGGTCGGTGTCTATGTCGACGACCTGATCATCACTAGAACTAGTGGGGGTGCTATTGAGTTGTTCAAGAAACAGATGCACGACCTTTTCCAAATGAGTGATCTTGATCTCTTGAGTTATTACTTGGGGATCGAGGTCAAATAAGAAGACGGCGTGATCACCGTGTGCCAGTCCGGGTACGCGGCAAAAATCTTGGAGGCAGCTGGGATGGAGGCCTGCAATCCGTGTCATATTCTAATGGAAAATCGTCTGAAGATTGGAAAATTGAATGGCGAAGAGCCTGTGGATGTAACCAAGTACCGAAGATTGATAGGCAGCTTGCGGTACTTAGTGAACACCAGACCCGACATAGCCTACGCAGTCGGGATTGTAAGCAGGTACATGGAGGCACCCGGCAAGCAGCATTGGGCGGCGGTGAAGCAAATCTTAGGCTACGTGCGCGGGACGGCTGGATATGGATGTGTGTATCGCGCTGGAGCAAAGGACGTGTCGATTGTCGGCTACAGCGACAGTGACTTAGCGGGAGATATTGACGATCGGAAGAGCACAACCGGGATGGTTTTCTTCCTCGGCTCGAGCGTCATCACTTGGGCGTCACAAAAGCAGCCAAATGCGGCATTATCGTCTTGTGAGGCGGAATATATTGCAGCTTCAACATCGTCATGTCAGGCGGTGTGGCTTAGCAGATTGCTAGCAGAGGTGCTCCGGCAGGAACCACAGAAGGTCAAGCTTCGTGTGGATAATAAGGCGGCGATTGAACTCAGCAAGAATCTGGTGCATCATGGAAGGAGCAAACATATAGATACTCGGTTCCACTTTATCTGTGAGTGCATCGAGCAGGGCAAGATAGACATCGACCATGTTGGGACTAATGGACAGCTGGCGGACACACTCACCAAATCGCTCGGGCGTGTTAAGTTCATGGAGATGAGGCAGATGCTCGAGATGAAGCAGGTGAAGACTGTGCAACAGGATTAGGGGGTGATTTGTTAGATAATCTTGTTACATTGTTTATTTCTTTTATCGTTACTTAGCAAATAAGCGGCTCTGTAGCCAGCGCATAGCTCCCCCCCCTTTTCCGATTCAGTTAGTTAGCTAGTTCCGTCTTGACCGCGTCCTGCAACGTGATCATGGCTGCCGTAGGGTTCGCGCACGTCCAGCGCCGTGGGAGAGCATGGCCGGTGAGCTCGGCATGCAAGACCACTCTCCTCCTTGTCTTTCTTGTAATTCTGTCTATCAAGCTCGTATAAATAATAGAGCAAACAGAAAATGCTGCAACGCCTTGCAAGTAGCGCCAAACATCTGGTGTTAATGGTGTTTAAGTGTTCATCCCTGTGTGAGCTATCTTCCTGGTGATCGTGTGCATTAGATCAAGCAACCACAGCATTCTCCAAACTATGGTTTGTAGGTTTTGGCATTTGGAAAGTGTCTATCTAATCAGAAATCACTCAAGCAGAAGCATTAGGCACACATAAATAGCATGGTTTAGTCATCATCAAAACATGGGATTAGGCTATGTAGCCTTTCCAGTCAACAGTGATCTGATTAATATTCATCAGAATAGGGTAGGTAATTAAATATGTAAACATTTGTATTTGTTACAGTTTCATGGACTTCTAATATAAAAGCACATTATGTTACTACCGTACTTTTAACTATTAAAACGTACTAGTTATTAGATAATGAACTCAACATTAGATTATATTAGGGTGTCCTATAGCACATTTTAGCAGTCAACCGACAAATTTAGGACACGTGGATACTGTATTTTACATTTTACATTCTATCCAAAATTAACAATAGTATACACATATGTTTTAGTTTGTATAATGTAGATTGTACATTTATATATTTATACACGTATAGTACTTGTGCAATAATTTTACATGGTCTTTAACGATACTGACACAGAACTTTTATAGGGTGGAATTAATATAGGTCCTATAGACTATACTCACTATATCTATAGCATGCGGTGAGCGGTAGAAATGCATACAACACCGGTGCACAAGTTTAGTATAGGTATAAGAAGAAAGTAATACTATGGTTTGCTTCTTTTAGCTTTATAGCCTGCAATACATAGTAGGCATCGAGCAATCCATTTGTCTTTTTTATGTTTTTGTTGTTTGACCATGTCGGACCTTGTTTCAATTAAGCGGTCCTAAGCGGGTGATTAAGCGGCCCATATAAAGCGTGATAAAGCGGTTCGAAGTGGGAAAAAGTGTTCGCTTAACAACAAGATGCTTAATTAACTACGTCATCTAAGATTCCTCTAGTAGATGGGTTGCCACCGCTTATGCGGGCGCTGAAGCAGCGAAAAGGCCAATGCTGTTAACAGGGGCTTGCACATTTATCTAGCTCCTATAAACAAAACATGCTTTGATATTTCAAAAGTATCCCTCTTTCCTGTATAATGCAACAAGTTTATCAAATAAGCACTAAGCAGCATGCCTGCAACAAATGAAGGAGCTAGGGGGAAGGCAGCTGTGGCAACTGTTTCAGCAATTACGCAGTGAGGGAGGCTACAGTGCTCCTCTAATATGGTGGTCATTCCTGCACCTGTAGTGAGTAGTGCTAGATCTCATGTGTCTAATCAAACAAAGAGGGATGGAGCAACAGGCAATGGATGAGGTTTAGGCTGCTGTAGCATCTATAGCGATGGTACTGTGGAACTTGTTATACCAGTCAGACTTACCACGCTCAAGTTGGCTTATCATTCAGCTCACAACCTTCCACTGTCCAGTCTCAAGGACTAGCTTTCTCTTTCACTCTAACTCATTTTCAATGGGCAAATCCATGCCCTCTAGTTTCTGGATGAAGACCTTATGAATGTGAAGGGAGAATTTATTTCAAGAAGCATGTATGTGTATGGCATCCAGCAGTGGTCTAGCACAGCTAATAGCTTAGAAAGGATATACGTAGTTTGTACATGAAATTACATAAACTGACAAGGACTAAGTCCATTGCAACCAAGAACCGAGAACATATTATGTATGTGTGTTTGAATCATAGGATAGGTTTTGGATGGAATGAACATCTACATGTTGAATGCCTGCCTGCTTGCTTGTTAGACAGTTTCAGGCTTCTTTAGATAGAGATATTCCAACCAAGCAAGAGACAAACACGCATAATTTTGAAAACTAGAAGTTGGAGGTGGTAGTGGTTTTGTTGGACCTTACGGGTGGTCTGACCTGGGGTATAACCACCAAAGATGCCCTTCGCAGAAACTTCCATCACATCGTTTCATTAACTGATCGGAAACTGGTTCCACCCTTGAACCCGATTGCCTCACACTATAAGATCACCAATCAGCCCATAAGATTTAAGAGAGTATTAACAGATAAAACATCGACATGCTAAAGTTACAAAATTGGAAATATGCAGGTGGGCGGATGCCCCCTGACGACTAATCACTGACAGAGGACTAAAGGAAGAGGATACTAATACGGAAGAGGGAAACGGTTAGGTAGAGAGGCAAGAGGTATACAGCAGGAGAAGGGGGAAGACACCGGAAGGCAGGGTGCGATTGAGGAGGAGCTAAAGGAGAAGGCTAACCTGGCCGCCGTGACCCGTGAGGAGTGGCTGGCTGCCTGGTGCCGGTGTCACTCGAAGATCAGCTGCTACTGTCTGCTGGCTGAAGGCACGTCGTCGTGTCTGCTTGCCGACTTGGGGCCTGTTCGACAAAGCGTCAGCGCCGATTCGTTACCGCATAGTTTTGTCGCGGTGAGAATATTCAGTTCTCCTACCGCAAGTCGACTCAAAACCTGAACATTCTTAATACCACTAGCTAAAAGCACGTGAGAATAGCAGTTGAATTAAACACACTACAAATTTCTAATTTATACTATTACACATGATAAAAATGCTTAATAATTATTCAAATTCAATTTTTACTCTAGATTCATAATTAGTAATAACAGTAATTACATACACTTGCTAAAAGAAAATAATTTAATTAATATCCAGTTGACTCTCTCTAATGTGCATAACATAAATTATAAATTATAATGAAAAAAGATTGTGATTTACAAAAAAAAGTTGACTAAGCCACTAAGAGAGGGAGTAGCATGACTAACATCCAGTTGACTCATTCTAATCTATAAGCACAAACATTCTGAATTGATTAGCATACATATATGATGGATTGATTAACACGCATACATGTTGCTAGAACACGAATAATAAATTGGGGAATGAGCAGATAGTCAAGCTACTGGAACTTATGCACATGCATTTAGTTAGTCAACTAATTTACTTCATCCGAGTAGTAACGCATCATTACCAAAATCTAAACTAAAATTATTTTTCCATTACACTCAGAATAATCACTGCATCAACATGCGCTAATCTATATAAAATATACTAAGAGAAAGCATCTTGATTAAAAGTTAACTGACTTTGTAAGCACACTAATAGATTGAACCAATATTAAGGTGAAATATTTGAACACATAGACAATCTAAACTCATTAGTACTGAGATAGACTGGTTGAATAAACAAATAAACTGGATCAATGAACAAAGATAATTAATTGAAACTCTCTTTAAATAAACTCATGATGTCAAACACATAATTAGATTAGACTGATTAATTTGCAAATAAACTATTGTAACGCATAGACTAATTGGAACAATGAGCATACAACCAAATTTGTAAAACACACACATGCTAATATGATGGAAACACATACCTAAAATCCAACATGTACTAAGTACGTGCACGTGATTTTTTTAATTAGAATTAAGATCGTCTAATTGTACTCATGTGTAGTGACATTAACATTCAATAATTTATATACAATCCGATAAGAAAGAACAACTTGATTAATAATCAATCGATACCCTCCTATAAATAAGCACACAGAAACACTGGATCAATTAGCACACATACAGGTTGTTGGAACACATAGACAGGGTGAACCAATAGTCACACACATATTGTAAAAAAATCCCTTTGGACTCCAAACTATTTTTCTAATCAAATTCAAAATCAGTATTACACTGCGATATGCAATAATTTATATTAGAGAGAGTAGTTCGATTAACAACGAGTTGACTCCCTCTAACATTAAATGGCACAGACAAAGCAGACTATTTAACGCACAGATAAACAATTAGAACACATTGATATGAGCACAGGGCCAAGTAGTTATAACACATAGACATCTCGGAATAATGAAAATACATACTTGAATTGTGTTGTATCTATAGCAAATGTATTGCTCGTTGGTATGGAAGTAGAATATTAGCTAAGAAGCAAGTAGACATGAATGTAAGATTGATAAAAAAAGAACATTCGAGCAAAAAAAATATCAAAGTAAGTTGCAAAAAGAACATAAAAGAATAGCTCAATTAAAGCCTGTTGAATCCATCCAACATTTTAAACAGACAGAGATATAAGACAAACTAGGTTTCTCCGCTCTGGCGACTCCTCGAGGCGGCTAGGGCATGGAAGCTCACCCAACTCGGGGGAGGGGGAGATGCGGCTTGGAGGCGCCTCCCCACTCCCCCTGGACCTCAGCTTGCTTGCTTCCCTACGGAGGTGTCTTTAGCTGGTCGGGATCCGTTCAAATCTGGCCTCTCCTCCCTTTCAACGGTGTGTTCCAGACCTGTGTCCTGAACACCGTGTCGGTCGGAGAAGGTTACTCTAGGGCAATGGTGTATACTTCATCTGGGACTTGGCCCTTGAGACGGTTCCGTTTTGTAGTCTCTTACCAGTCGACAACTTTGTTAGGATCAAGTTTTCTTTTTCTTGTTCTTCTGGTACTATTTCCTTTCTGATGTGTCATTTTTGTTCGTGTCTCATCTTGTTTTTGTTGGGGATAGGCTACTACCATCGTCATCGCGGGGCATCAACGCTTGTTTGTCCCTTTGTTTATGGGTCGTCAATTCTTCCTTTGTGAAGGTCCACCCTGTGAGGAAGAGGTCGAAGTCCCTGTTCCCCCAATTGCTTCGGTGTGGGAAGGGGTTTTCCCCCTTTTTTGGTTAGTAGTTGTTTCCTTGTTCGCCTTCCTTACAGTAAGGTTTGGAGGTCGAATGTCTTCTTCTATGAAAATGTTCTTACTTGCTTTGAACTTAGTAGTAGAGATCCGCGCTATACAGATGCTACCCAGAATTGTGGTTTGATTCTGGTTGAAATCTGCTTTTACAAGCACAAAAGGGAGGAATCCAAGTTGAGGAGTCCTATTTGTATCTAATCCAATATGTTAAAAGTTGTTCTCTCCACTTGGATCATGAGTTTGTTCATATCTTTTTTTATGTAGATGTTGTATGGTTTTCATCAATATAATGACCATGTTTCTATAAAAAAAGAGACATTGGACAAACTCACATGCATACATGTTTCTAAAAGACACAAAGAACCTAGACCAATAAGCACACATGTTTATATAACTTCCTCTTAACTCCAAACTATTATATTATCGAATTTATAATTAACAACGCATTGTCATACAAAATAGAGTATATAAGAGATCTCACTTCAATTAGCACTGAGCTGACTCTCTTTAATATTCATGCACATAGACAAAATAGAAAGATTAACACAAAGACAAACTATTGGAGCAAATAGATTGACTAATGAACACTCAATCAAACTATTATAACACACACAGATTGGATTGCTGAAAAAACATAATGGAAATGTGACAATTCTATGGGTCACGTATCTTGCTCTGACGTGACAATAAAGAAATAATTTAGAATCAAATAGACAAACATCAAATAAAAAAACTCCGAGCAAGAAAAAAAAGCAAAAAAATAATAATAACTGAGCAAACTGCAGGAAAAAACACACAAAGAGAGCGGAGATGCTTTTTTCTGTAAGGTAATAGACCACAAAGAGTTTGCAGTTGGATTAATATCTAGTTGACTCTCTCCAACGATAAACATACATGCATACTGGACTAAATAATACAAATGTACAAGCATCATACATTAAACAAACAAATAATTACATCCAATTAGAAGAGAGTAGCTATATAAACATTCAACTGACTCCCTCCAACGTATAAGACTATAAATACAAAGACAGATTGAACCTATTAATACACAAACACTAAGTCAGAATGCGATGTCTAATTGGATTGATGAGGACACAATAAAAATGTTAAAATATATAGACAAAATAGATCAATGACCCCACATACTCAAAATGTGGTGGAAGAAAAGGTCAAAAAAAGCAAATACCCATAAATCAAGGTACGTTAGTTGCTCTTAAATTGTCTATTTTATTGTATATATAGAATATAGCGAAAAAAAACTAAAAAAAGTAAATACTTACAAATTAAGGTCTGTGTAACTGCAGCGCTTATTCTCTATTTTATTGTATATATAATATATTGTCAGTGAAAAGTAGTGTAAAAAAGTTAGAACAACGAATGTAAATGCATGAAGCAGATCGAGTAGATAAGTGTGTAAATATAGTCAATATAATAATATAATGGAAAAGCAACCAAGCAAGTTGCTCGAACACCTAACACCACATTTGACCTTACTTCTAGGGTTAGAGATATAAAAAAACCACAGGTGACCAGCCTGTTCGTTGTTGTTGTTTGCCTGAGAGCTTGCCTTTACAGTTTTTTTAATCCTTCGGACTAATGAGTTGCTCCTTACTTGGTTTCTTATTTATTTGGTTTTTCAAAAAAAATTAAATCTCAATCCAAAGGAAGATGGATGTGTTACAAAAGCGTCAAGTTTCGAATCTGTTATACATCGATCTAATTTGTAAGTTCAAACGGTATTGTATTTCAGTAACATGTCTAGTTGTTAATTGAACTTCTTCACTTACGCTATATTTGGTACATGATGAATGAAGGGGGAGGGAGGGAAGGGGACGCTTATGTTATTCTGTTTGGTTAGTATGGGGAGGGAAAGGGAAGAGAAGGACAACATGAACGATAATGTAAATATAAAGAAATTCTAGTGACAAAAAATGTTGGTGATATTTAAATAAAACTACCATTATTTTTTTAATTCATTTTGATTATAGAAATATCTGCTTCATATTTGTGAATTTGTAAAAAAAATCCTCCGCGTATCCAAGTACTTTCCGCTACAGTACACTATATTTCCTCCAATTATCAGTTTTTCTTTTACTTTTTATGTTTGTATAATAATATCAAACTTTTAAAAATCTTAATGAAAATCTAAAATATTTTAAGTTTTTTAAGCGGACAAATTTATTTTAGTTACCTTCATTTTATTTTTATTTGTTTACTAAAAAATTCTCTATTTTTTAGATAACCACCCATCATTCCATATGTCCCTCCAAGTGATGTAGATATACGTGACATACTACATTTGTTGTATTCCCATTAGTTATGGGTTGTACTATTTTGTCGTAATATTTATATTTTCCTTCCCATATTTTATATTTTTCTCCACCATTTCTAATATATTTCATGTTAAGTCTTTTTCCTCCCCCTTATCTCCGTTCCAATTTGGTGGGAAGAGAATGGAGAAGAAATGACAGAAAATACATGTAACACCCCTGACCTGGGTTATGACCTAACCCTGGAAGTTTTGCCTAAATATGTAATTAATATACTTGTGAACACTCCCTGGCATGTAATTAAGTTCCTCAGGAACATTTACTTTCAATATTGCTCCTTTTTGTATAAAATTGTAGCATTGTGTTGTATGCAGGGACCTATGTGCAAATTACCCAGTTTAAGGGTTGAACTTGCAAAATTCACAAGATAAGATGTTCCTTTGATGTTGAGACATCATGAGAATGGTTATGGTAAAGTTTGAGGGATTTCCCAAGCTTGAGCACCAAGGTGCAGCTGTGGAAGCAATTCCCATGCTTAGAAACCCTAATTTGGGGTAAAGTGCAATTTACCCAAATTGAGGGGTCCAAGTGTAATTCTTAATATCTAGAACATCTTTTATGACTCTTGTCATCATTTTGAGTAGAAATGATGAAAGGGATACATCACTTAATAATCAGATGAGAAAAATGACCTTTGTGATAGAAATCACCTAAAATGGGTATGAAACCCTTTCATGTATGTACCCTAGTTGAAGGTTGGATTCCTTTACCCCTAGATCTTGAGATTTCATGAGATTTGCATAAGGATAGATAGGTTTGGTCGTGCCTTTGAGCAAGGAGGGACCTAGATGTGATTTCCAATCTTGTGAGGTCCTTAGGGTGTAAAAGAGGCTAAAGTATATAAGCCCTTTTCCCTTGCAATTAAGTGAACGGACTTTCTTTCCTTCACTTCTCTTCCTTTCTTGCTCAAACGACCAAGGGTAGCTCTGGAGCTCAGGGGGGGCGACCAACCTGTTCAAGGTAAGAAAACCCCACCTTCTAGCTCGAATTCATGGAGGAATTCACTTTCTAAGGTTGGTTTTATGGTTAGCTTACTTAGTCTTCTTGTTCTAGCCGACCAAAGCAACGTTTCCTTGGAGAATTCACCTCTGACCAAGTTGTGGAAGCTCAAGGACACCATTAAAGCTTGGAGCTTGAAGGCTTGGAGCTCTAAGATCAACCGTTAGGCGGGTTTTATAACTCTAAACTTATGCTTTATATGTATGCTCAATTCTTGCAATTTACTTGGTAAATTCTCCTTCTACTACCTTTCTTCCTTGCACGTTTGCAAGAAAATCAGTGGAGAAACCGACCTTGCAAGAGGTTGAAGATGAGGGGCATGATTCCCTATGTTACTTTTTCAACCGACCTTGGACCCTTTCGGTCCAAACGGTTGCAAACCGTTTGGGTTCAAACGGTTTCAAACCGTTTGCTCTCAAACGGTCTTGCAAGACCGTTTGGATTGAAACGGTCTCAAGACCATTTGAAAGAGTTGACCAAGGGACGACCGTTTGAGGGTCTGTTCCTAACATGTTGAATTTCATCTCTGCAAAGAATCAAAGTCTAATTCTTAACCAATTGAGAGTTGAAGGTACTTCAACATGGAACCCTAATCGGGTGAAAGAGTGCTGATTTGACATATAGATCTCGTTGAGTTTTGGGTTGAGGGACCCAAACGGTCTCAAGACCGTTTGGGGATTTCTCCAAACGGTCCTAAGACCGTTTGGGCACAACCCAAGACCGTTTGAAGGTCTAGGGTTAAGTTAATCTAATGGTTTGAGGGTCCAATTGTAGGAAATTGATGAATTGATGAAAATTGCTGATTTTGACCTAATTGGACTTCAACCTTAGTCAAAACGACTTGGATTTTGGTCAAACTTTGGGCAAACGGTCTCAAGACCGTTTGGATGATGTCCAAACGACCTCAAGACCGTTTGGTCCAAGTTTGAGCCCAATTGGAGGTCAATTGATAGGTTCAACCTCGAATTGATTCACATTGTTGAACATTGATGACCAATCGAATTAAAACCCTAATTGAGGAGGATTGAACCCTAATTGGCTTGTAATTGAGGGTCAATTGGATATCTAAGTGGTTAAGGCTAACCCTAACTTACTCAAATTATAAGTGGTTAGCATAGCTTTGACCATTTGAGGACTTCAACACACATATCCATGAACATTGGTAACCTTTGAACCACTTTGGAGGTCCAAACGGTTTGAGCCCTTTTTGGACCAAACGGTCTCAAGACCGTTTGAGACCAAACGGTCTCAAGACCGTTTGGGGCCAAACGGTCTCAAGACCGTTTGGGGCCAAACGGTCTCAAGACCATTTGGGCTCAAACGACCTCAGGATCGTTTGGTCCAATCGATCTCAAGTAAGTTTGATCAAACGGTCTCAAACCGATTGAAGCTCCAAACGGTTGGGAAGTCAACCCTTCCAAACGGTCTTCACCTCCAAACGGTCTCAAGACCGTTTGGATCCAAACGGTCTCCAGACCGTTTGGGGTCAAACGGTCTCAAGACCGTTTGGGTGGTTGAAACCGTTTGAAGGTTGAAACCGTTTGGAGATTGGTGATGGTTTGTACTTAACCATTTGATGATGTAATTAGTTCAATGATGATTCAATCTAAACCCTAATGGTAACCTAGGTCATTAAGGGACTATGTGATTAGTGAGTTAACCCATGATGGTAATCATGTGGCAAATTACCAAAATACCCTTGAGGGGTCTAAAGGGGTAAAACCTTGTTCTAATCAAACCCTCATCACATGATGTTGATGTTTTGGATCATGTTAGTCAATGGAGACTTATCTCAACCTGATCTAGAGTGGTATTGTCACCATCTACCAGTGAAAGGAGAGAGAAAGTATTTCTAGAGAGAGAAAGTATCTTAGAGAGAGAAAATACCCTTTTTAGGAGGAAACTCTAGTGAGATACTTCATTTACACATGAATGTGCATGATTAGGGAATGACCCACTTATGTGAGGTCATGGAAACCCTATTTATAATATCTAATGGATCTTAATTCTAATTAAGAGCCTTAATGATGATGTTTCTCTTACATAATGATGTAATGAGTACAATTCACCATGGAGTGAATAGTAAACCCTAATTTTAGGGTGGTAACATGAAAGATGAACAGTAAACCCTAATTGACAGGGTTATTGAATTAAACCCTAGTTGAGGGTGATTCCAAGTGAAACCCTAATTGGGAATGCATCCCTAATTATTGAATTGTTTATGATTATCTGTTGAACTAACCGTGCAGGTTATTATGAGATAATGGTCATACCCAGGTATGAAATACCATGTTATATTCATTGAAAGCATGTCTTAAGCTTTATGAATAGTGAATCATCTTGATGCACTGCTAAGTGACATCTTTTGTGATTTATGGGTTGTAAGAGCCATAAACACCATCAAGGTCATGCTTGACAGATGACTTGTGATGAGATAATTGAGAACTGGTAATTGAAATGGGTTAGGCCTGCTACATTTTAGTATTCTCATATATAGCTGTGTTGTTGTATGATGATAAGAATACTGAATGTACCTAACTAATCAAGTGAAATGTAGAGCCCTGATCATAGATCCATCATTGTCAGAGTCTAAATGATGGTGAAACAGGTTTTCCTCAGGGAACTCCTGGATCACATACTTTTGAGTATGTGGGGTACATGGATGTGTAGAACCTTACATCCTAGTGTAGGTATTTGATGTAGATTCTTGTAGTCCGTCATACCTTCACTATAAAAGAAAAGGTGAGAGGATGATGTAGATTCTAGTAGTCCATCAGACCCCACCATAAAGTCCTAAAGGTGAGATGTATATCTACACTCCCTTAAAGACACAAACACCGCATCGATAAAAGATAAACAAGAAATCTTCCGATGACGAAGAGAGTACAGAACGCCACTGTAACTCTAAAATAGCGAAGGTCCAGTTTACCCTGGAGAGCTATAACAAAAGATATCCCGCCAGATATCTAACATTCGATCCTCTAACTGACTGAGGAAGATGAGGTCATAAGAATCCGGCTCTTTTAATGACCTATGTATGATACTGATGTGACTTTTTAGCGATCAGTTGGAGTATGAGTGGTAAGCCTCATCTCCACAGGGCATAACAATAATGTTTGAAAAACATAATCAACAGCGTAGTATATCTGTTAGAGTTATCTACGAGATATTTGATTGATGTTATCTTGAATAGCATAGATGTTCTCATATTTTAGTATTGATTGAACTCTTGCTCATCATCAGAACTGCTAGTGAATATCTTGAAGGCTCTTATTGCTTTAGTTATTCCTTGCTTTGCTTATAAAGCCTAGTGGAGAGTTATAACTCTCGCTGGGGAAATTATGTATAATTGTCTCACCCCGTAGACTTCTACTTTTTAGGTGGTCGTCGAAGACGGAGGAACAAGAACACAGGTGACCAATCCCAGCAACAGCAGCATCAGGAGCAGTAAATATCTCAGGTGGAGATCTAGCCTGCTTCATGGTGTAGTTAGAGTCAAGTCCTATGTGTCCTCTGTACTCTCAGGTCCTGGAGTGTTTTGGAGTATGAATTCTTGATAATTTTGGTATCATGTTGTATATAATTACTCAAGAAGTAATTGTCAGTGATGTAAACAGTTAAATCCTTTTTCTATGGAAAAGGTTTGTGGTTTCAGGCTCTTGTCTCGAAAAGTTTTAATTTCCCGTGATTTTTGTCTTCCGATGTTTACCGATTGCTTCCGCACATGATTAAATCGGGATTAATTCGTGGTTTGGAGATCGGAGCCCACAATACACTTATTTCTTTCCCCTTCATTCCCCTCCCTTCCCCTCCCCCTTGTGCAACCAAACAGCCGAAGCACATTCCCCTCTCTTCCTCTCCCCTCCATTCACCGCGTACCAAACAGACACTCAGGGACAATCGTGTTCCAATTCTTGCAGTTTCAACCCAGCTGTTCCAACTTCTTGAGTTTAGTTGGAAGGAAATGGAACCCGTAGCTGGAAAACCAACTACACACAATTCCCGCTCATGTGTAAAAATCTAGAAAATTGACCGCCCTGTTTTAGGGTGCGGTTCGTTTGCGAGCCAAAGTATGCTCTCGTTTTGTCATGATGGCGATGAAGCTTGTCAATAAACTATGTTCACACCTCAACACCAGTTCAGTAATTAGAGTCATAATTGTGGCCCTAAGAACATATATTTGTGGGGAGGTATATTCACCACAGGTAACTACAACATCAGACTATGTAGAACCAAACGTAGGAAAGCTAATGAGCAATTTGGTTGCTAGAAGTTACAACACGACGGAGATTTTAGAAATAGGAAATGGAATTCATGGAAATAAAAGTACAACTGCTATCGTTTGGTTGGACGTTACCGCTTTGCATGAAGATTGTCAATAAACTATGTTCACACCTCAACACCAGTTCAGTAATTAGAGTCGTAATTGTGGCCCTAAGAACATATATTTGTGGGGAGGTATATTCACCACAGGTAACTACAACATCAGACTATGTAGAACCAAACGTAGGAAAGCGAATGAGTAATTTGGTTGCTAGAAGTTACAACACGACGGAGATTTTAGAAATAGGAAACGGAATTCATGGAAATAAAAGTACAACTGCTATCGTTTGGTTGGACGTTGCCGCTTTGCAGCGGCTTGGTTTGCATCCATTTGGTTTGGTGTAGATGCTCAGGCTATCTAAAGGATAATTTATCAATAACTGTAGTTGCTGGGCACAGGAAGTGGGGTAGAGACTCAGAATCCGGCTTTTTGTTGCGAAACGCGCCAGTGGAAAATCAGCCCAGTTTTGGTGCGGCTGGTTTTTCCAAATTTTGTACAGATCATAGCATATCACACATTTAGAATTCTACATATGAGTTGACGCTGCACTCAACCAAATACAGGAATTCGAACACACAATTGTAACATGATGAATTGATTTTCAGCCCAACTAAATGAGCCCATAAGGGTATAGTTCCATTGCACTGTTTTACATTTTCTGTTATTAAATTCACATGTTGCCTTCCAACCACTAGGAACCAAACGAGCCTTAGTAAGTTGTGTATAAATCAGTATTCTAAATTCAAACTAGACCGGTCACTCTGACCACTCAAATCGGTAAACTGGTGGCTGATGGGTTTGAAAGTCTAAAAAACCAATTATGTAACAACCTCATTTCTTGGCAACCCCCAATAAGGTTAATTCATATCTCCGGGGTAATTGAAGCCTGAGTCGAGTTCATCGAAATCAAACGGAGGTGATCATCTTTACTTGATGCATAGAAGGTCAGGATATCAGAGTCAATTGGCGTGTTGACTGGTTGCTCACGCGAGAGGATCGATACGAGGTTGAAGAAGATTTGTCATGAAAGGACCAAAATATCCTCGCCCCTCTTTAGAACTGGTCAGGGCTTTTTAGTCCTTTCTCCCTCCCTTTGTTTAACCGAGCGCGCGTCCACACAGGCTCACTCAATCTAGATGGTGCGAGCCCATTGGTTGGTTCAACCCATTTGGTAAGGTTGGGACCAGGGTGCGTTGCCTAGGTGGCGGCATGTGATTGGTCCACATATATTTAATTTGTAAAACGATAATAAATCATAGGATGATCCAATGATGGTATATACTATATGAAAAATGATCCAAAAAATATAAGGAATGCAACAAAAATAAGAGCTTATTTTGTCTCTAGTTCAAAAGTTCCCAAAGATGCTATCTTTAATGTATTTAATGCATAAGAACCCTAATTTCTAGGTTTTGATGATCCTAATATGTTTAATTGAGCTTACAAATTAACTTACATGATGGACATATGGAATCACTTGAATACATTGATGTACATGTAATGTGGGTATGATAATATACATGTAATGTGGATATGATAATATACATGTAATATGGAAATAATAATGTACATATAATGTCGAAATAATAACGTACATATTAGGTGGAAATATAATGTACATGCAACGTAGAAATGATAAAAAAGTAAAGAAAAAAATGTCTTATGGGTTTTCTTTACGAGGGTAGCCCTAGATGGAACTAGAGTTGAGTTGGGAAAGCCTTAGTGGGTCAAGGGACATAAAAACCCTAAGAGGCAGGGTGTCACTACTACAGAACCTACCTTTAGTGTCGGTTATTTAAAGCCTTTAGTGTCAGTTTCTAAGCGACACCTATGTGGGCGACACTAAAAGTCCACCCATCAGGCGTCGGTTCCAAAACCGACACCCAAACTCTTCGTGCGCCACCGAAAATGCGCCATCATGAGACTATAAGCGTCGGTTATTAGTTAAAAATTGATGCCCAAACCCTTCGCGCCACAGAAAGGGCGCCATCTTGGGAACTATCAGTGTCGGTTATAAGTAAAAAACCGACACCATATATCTTCGCCCCACGGCCGTGCTGTCCAGCACGGTCGTGGTGTTAAGGACATAGACGTCGGTTTATTGTAGGAACACCGACACTATATCATTATGTGTCGGTTATTTACAAATAACCGACGCCTATTGGTTTTTTTTCCTGTGAGTCTGCAGACCTGCTGTGGCTGGTCGCAGGATGAGAAACCTGTTCAGTTCAGTTATGAACTGCAGGTTTTACGACATCCATTGATATCAGCCGACAACAGGCCGCAAACCTGCAAAATTAACAATAAAAAAGTAGCACATGCATTTAGCAATGCAACCTGCAGTTCCATTTTATTTTCACATATTTATAAACATTCACACATGCTAGCAATTTGTAGTTCCATTCATTCACATTCACACATGTAGAAACATTCATATAGCAACCAACACTTTCATTCATTTTCACTCAGACACATGTAGAAACATCCAGACATGTAGAAACATTCACACATATATTATAATTCAGAAATTCATTTACAAAGTATCATTGTTTAGTCATTATTCACTATCAGGATCCCAATTATATTTTAAAGCCCCCACTAATTGTATGGTTGTTGCCCATTCTTCTCTTACTTCATTTAATTCTCCCATTGTATAGGGAGCATTAACATTTGGTAAGTCCTTTCCTGTAATGGGGTCAGCTTTAAACACATGTAAAGAGAATGATGTATATATATAATTAATGAGCTATAAATAAGATTGATATATTTCGATCATATTATCTAATGAGACTATATAATACCTGAGCAATACAATCGATGTCCATTGCGGCATATTTGACAAGCATGTGCATATATCGCATGACATAGTATCCACATGCCCATCCGTTGTCTTGTGTAGCACACTATAAATTCAAACATACAAAATATTAAAAAATACAACTAATTAAGCATTGTTCACATAAATAATATATACATATATTGCAGTCGGGAACTTACTTGCACGTTCTTCCAAATTATTGGCTGGTTCTTTTTCGTGGGGACCTTTCCTCCAGCCTTTTTGTACTCCTCAAAACCCCTACATGTTAATGTAACACAGAACATTGTAATTAAATAGTAATGTAATAACATATGTTAACGAATATGAAAAATGAAATATTTCTCACCGAAATATTGCCATTTTCATTATGTGTCCAAATCTTGTATTCAATTTACCCCCCCTTAGGATCTAGATAATACACAGTGAACGTCTCGGGGGCAATAACCAATAACTCCCAATGCCTACCCCTAGAGGAAAAAAAGTTAAAAATTAATAACTCAAAATCCACAATAAAATGTAATTTTCTTAAGTCCAAATTATAATAAGCAAAGTAAACTTACTCTACATTGAATGGAGCCATTATCACCGTCTTCTTTTTTACAGCAAATTTGAAAAAGACTCACAGCAGTATTGTTGAACTGATGTAGGGTCTTTAGCTACTATACTAATCAAGGATGGAATCAAAAACCCTACATGTTCGAATCCAAAATCTGCACATATGTTGTCTAAGTAGCTGCAAAATATGTATTAATTACGCATGCATTAATAAATAAGAAACCAGATCACCAGATCATACACAAGGTATATGGATGTATAAAGAATATCTCACCTTATCCATAGCTCTATCACAGATGTATTTAGCCAATCATATCGAAACAACTCCAATATATCTTGTATAAATAGTTTTGTTTCGTATGACTGACCTGTAGAATCTGAATCAAAAGAAACAGTTATAGGAGAGTTTATATCATGTTCCCCTAACCATACTGCCATACCCCTACAGTTAGGACCTAACGGGATAGGTAGGTCCTGTGGAACCCAACTAGGTAATGCAGGAGGTAGAAGTGGAGGCCTAGATGTTGTGGGTGTCTTCTTTTTAACCTGTATATATATATAATTTCAGATCAACTGCCAGCATATACACACACTAACATTTGAATGTAATGTAAATTTACCATACCTTATCAGTAAAGAAGACATCCGCTTTTAGCCACAATATCACTCCGCCTACTGCCTCACCAAGCGTTTCACAATCTGGGTGGGCATATGGCAGTGGAAGTTCCAGAAATTGGGGGAATATATGTATCGGGCTCACCCGAATCCAACCAGCTGGTACTGGAGACCCGTGACACGTTTCCCCTGGTAGGGATGGGTAAACCGACGCCTCTGCCACGACATATTCTTTACTTTTTAGACGGCATAGCTTCAACCCCTACAATTTTTTGTGTAAAGAATGTTATATACATATATACATATCATCTTTTTTTGAAACGACTACAATTTCATATATACGTATCATCTTGAATTAAAAAACTAGTTACTATGTCATAAAAATACTTACAGTGGATGTGCTAGGTGGTGGTTCTACAGGATTACTCCCAACCTCTGCAGTAGGAGTAGGAGTAGAGTCTGCAGTAGGTATTGTCTGGTAAGTGGCAGTCTGAGATGCCTGCCACTTTTTCATTGCTTCTTCGAGTTTCCTATCAAATAGCTTATCCACCTATACATGGATAAAAGAAACGTCAAATTCTAATTTTTGAATTCTCTTTTACAGTAACATTATAAAGAAAGAATATGTTACCTCTTCTTGTGAAAGTCCCGCTTTTGGGACATGTTTACGCTGGGATGACCCAAAAAAAGATTTGATGCCCACACCAGCGCCTGCAACCCTAACACGTCCAGGATGCTCTGGGTTACCCAGAGCAACTGTCAATTCATCCTTTGTTCCCTCAGGGATGAACTTTCCTTGTTTCCTCAGCTCGTGCAGCTCCCGCTAATCGCCAAAACAAAATTTTGTACTTAAGTAAACAACACAAATAATCAATATTCGAATGATTGCTGTAAGAGTTGTATTTTACTATTTTTGCAGCCGCCTCAGCAGTTGCGGCCTTAGTTATTTCTCCCTTCTTATTTTGCCTCCCAGCTATCCAGACATCATGGCGAGGCAGAGGTGTGCTACCTATGGTAGAGGACTCCTGAGTAGAAGCAGACTGAGCAGCAGTAGCCTCAGCCTGTAGTCTTTGGCGAACGCCTGCATACCCCTTTGGACCCATTCTGTGGTCATGCACATTCAGTGCACGCCTTGATCTTTGTGCCTCACTGAGGGCCTAGTTAGTATGCAAATTAATGATTTGGTTAGTAACACTAAATGTTAATCTTGAATAAGTGAATACAACATATATTAATTAATGAGATTGAGACTGATGCCTAATACCTTGAATTCATCAGTTTGTCTTGAAGCGACAAACGCGTCCCATTCTTCTTTGTCCAGGAAGTTCCACTGTTCAGTGGCTGTCTTCTTCCTCTTGTCGGCTTCTTTTATGTATTCTCTGGTGAGATTTGTCCTATAGTTCCTTAGGACTCTCCCACAGCGTTGCATCACGCATTTACGATGCAGCTTTTCATCCAATTCAAATATACTCTGCAAAATAGAATTGCTATTAACTAGTATCCAAAAAATTAGTAATCTACAAAATAGAATTGCAAATTAATAATAACTCACACATAAATCCCTCCATATTAAAATTTTCTTCTCCTTAGAAACTTTATGCCAAGAATCTAAGAGACAACCGCAATGGCTACGAGTAACAAACCCAAGATATGAAATAAATGAATTGCGATTCACACCACATGCATTTCCTGCATTATCGAAATCCACAACAAGTTTGGGTCCATTGCCCTTTTGCGCAATTAACTTCTTCATCATAGTGATGCCCCTTCTCTTGTCAACTTTTTGGTGTTGTTGATCAAGTGCCTCAAGTGCTTCAGATGGTACCTGTGCATCATCAACCTAAAATTTGATAAAATAATTCACATTTATAAGATATAACTATAAATGGACATATAGATATAAATATATGATATATTTTTAAAACTTACATTGTGAGGCGGCGCATTGATGTCCTCACCCTCACGGTAGTCATCAGCACAGTCATCAAGAGAATGGTCAACCATCTGCAAATTCACATTCAAATTGTAAAGTTCGCATTGTAAAGTAGTAATTCAAAGTGTAAAGCTCACATTGTAAAGTTCACATTATTACAACAAAGTATATATCACAACAAAATTGTAAAGCTCTATGATCAAAGAGAAAACAAGTATATATTACAATAAGATTACGGTCTAGGGTTAACAAATACATGTGATGTCATTCTTATATATAATAAATGTACATGTACCACCTATCCCATCCTTGAACACCTAATCTCACTAGTAAGTGTATAATGTGTATTGGGTTTTCAAGAAAATTTCGGCACCATTTCCCCGCTATTCTCCAAGTACATATGTACTTAGAGAACAAACGGGGAAATGCTGCCGAAATTTTCTTGAAAACCCAATACACATTATACACTTACATCCTAAGCGAGATTAGGTGTTTAAGAACAATCCCAACCGGGGACTATCCAAGATTTACTCCTAATGAGTAAATCTTGGACGGGTTTCTAGGCCAACAAATACATGTGTTGTCATTCTTATATATAATAAATGTGTACCACCTATCCCATTCTTGACCACCTAATCTCACTAGTAAGTGTATAATGTGTATTGGGTTTTTGAGAAAATTTTGGCAGCATTTCCCTGCTATTCTCTAAGTACATATGTACTTAGAGAACAAACGGGGAAATGCTACCGAAATTTTCTCAAAAACCCAATACACATTATACACTTACATCCTAAGTGAGATTAGGTGTTCAAGAACAGTCCCAAACCGGGGACTATCCAAGATTTACTCCTAATGAGTAAATCTTGGACGGGTTTCTAGGCCAACAAATACGTGTGCTGTCATTCTTATACCTACAATCCTAGTTTCATCATTCATATCCTAGTTCTTCAAGTTAGGTGATTAACATTGTCAATATACTCAAAAAGGAAACAAGTTACCAATTTCATAGTTAGGATGGTAGAGATACCCTAAGATCTAGAGATACCCTAAGATCTAGGAAGAGATACCCTAAGATCTAGGCAATTTAGGGAAAAGTTCATCATTTACATTCCAAGCATGTCACATGTGTGGATTACAGTTCATCATTAAGCAAGAAGGGTGATTAGGATTCTCAATATACTCAACAATGAAACAAGTTAAACATGTGTGCATTACAGTTCATCATTTACATTCCAAGCATGTCACATGTGTGCATTATAGTTCATCATCAAGATATCTATAACTTACTTAAACATTCAATTATGAAGTAAATATACACTTAATTCAGAATAGCATGACGCACAAAGTTGCAGTCAACATCATTATGCTTTGTTCTATCATGGACTATCAGATTGGTATAGCACATATGTATCAGTACATAATTAAATAAACACAATCAGTAAATAAATTTAAAAAAAATCCACTAGCTTGGTGAAATTAGTACATAAATAAACACAATCATAATATTTTTCATGGCTTTTGGGGTGACTTGGTGAAATCAGTGCATGTTTTGGGCATCCAGTAGATGAATCCAAACCCCAGCAACAGCCTAAACGTGCCCTGGCGCCGCCCAAGCATCCGCTCAGAGGCCTAGCTAGGCAGGGCACCTGGTCTTTGGACCCTAGGCGTGCCCAGGCACCTACTTAGGCGCCGCCTGGGTGAGTTCCAGGTCGGCGGCGGCAGAGAAAAGCAAGGCAGAGGAGAAAAGGGGGTGAAGCTTTTGTGGGTTACCTTGCAGGAAGCTGGCGGAGGAGAAAAGTTGCTTCTACCTGCGGGGGCGGCGGTGACGAGGAGAGCACCGTATCTGCTTCTACCGGCGATGGCGACGAGAGGACAGTCAACGACCGGCGGCGGCGACGACCGGCGACGAGAGGACAGCAGCAACGTGGCGGCAGCACCGAGCGGTAACGAGCAATAATCGCCGGACCTAACTGAAATTGGGAATGAAACAGAGAAAGGGGAAGAGTCACTCGTGCTGGTGCTATTAAGTTGACCATAAGCGTCAGTTATTCAAAAAAATCGACAACAAAACCAACAGTGTCGGTTCTTTTCCAAAAACCGACACCTATACTATATTATAGTCGTCGGTTTTTAACTAAAAGACAACCGACACCTATTTCTGTCTCGCGAATAACCTTTAGTCGTCGGTTATTTATTTATAAACCGACGCCATATGTCAAATTTTGGAGGTAATTTTTATTAATTAACCGACACTTAATAAAACCGGTACCCGTGTCTGGTCGACCTTCACAGATTGGATGTCGGTTTATGTTATAAACCGACACTGTAGAGTTTAGGTGTCGGTTTATGTATACAACTGACACCTTGAAAAGTGACTTTATAATCCATTTCTGTAGTAGTGTGTAGTCTCTTCAACCCAAGCCCAAAATGCTAATCCTGGGAAATGAGAGTAGAATGGGTAAAATTAAAACCCTACCCATATGAAACCTAATTAGGATAAGAATAATGAGAAATAAGAAAAATGTAAATAAGTCTATGTGACTCAATCTTCCATGCAGGAATATGGAAAAATCATGCATGATGCATGTGAAAGGATTGGAATATACATGAGAAACACAAGTAACCAGGGTTATACATGAAAATGAAAATATGAATATAACCTGATCATTGCCCTATTACTATCTCTAGAGGAGTGGATGGATAAAGAATACCCTCATCTAGGGGCAGATCCAGAACTTTGTAGTTGGGGTGGGGGCAAAAAAAATATAAAATTCTCTTAAAATGTACTATATGAGAATGGAACCCATGACCACACAGTCAAGAGAGCACTACAAGGATTTTGATCTACCAAAAGACTACTAATAATTTATGATATCACTTATCTATAAGCGTGTTTTATAGACGAGGGTATAAAAACTGATAAAGTGATGGATTTTAACAAAATCTAAGACGGTAGGATTCGAACCTGCATCAGGTCAGAGAGTCCCCCTTAAACGACTGTCACACTCCAACAAGCTAGCGAGCTGTTATTGATTTGAATAGGATGCGCACACACATATATATCATAACTATATATGTATATATATATTATTTGCATATGAATAATGAAATTTAAAATTTTTTTAGGGGTAGAGCCCTCGCTTGACCCTGGCTCTGCCAGTGCCCCAGTGAGTGGGTTTGCTGCCCCCAACAAGTGGGTATTTATTGAGATTATCTCTAGAGAATGAGTATGCTACCCCCAGTGAGTGGGTTTGTTGCCCCCAGCAAGTGGGTATTTATTGAGATTATCTCTAGAGAATGAGTATGCTACCCCCAGTGAGTGGGTAATCTATCGAAATACTCCTAGTGAGTGAGTGTGAACTTGTGAGTGGGTATGGATAGAGATCATCTCCCAAAGAGTGGGTAGATCATTGAAATATTCCCAGCGAGTGTGTAACATACCGAATTCTGAAATTTTGTCTTTTGACCCTCTTTCCCATCTTTTCCTTTCATTTCTATCCTTATTGGCCTTTCTATTTAATTAATGGAATTTATAGTGGTTTAGTGAACATTATTCACTAATTGTACCAATACAAGGGTTTATGCACAAATACCTCAATGAAAGCTTAATTACCATAACTAAGTGCTCTAAACCTTAATCTAACTTTTTGATGTGATTTGAAAACATAACATATGCCGCATAACTCATTTTAGTGGTAATATGAAGATAAGAAACTTAATCGGATGAATAATTTAGATAATGGGTCGTTAATGGGCCATATGACATATCTCATAAAAATAAGTCTCAAAAGAGGAAACAAACTTCAAATTCGAAATCTACATATCAAAATTAGCCTACATGTCAAATTTCATCTAATTTGGACAACCTTGAAATATTAGGATAAGTTTAGGAGAGAGAAAATGAGTAAAAGGTATAAGTAATGAATAATGTAATTATATAACTTAAAAATATGTAGATAATGGCAAATTCATATTCTACACATCAAAGATAACTTGTGGATAAAGTTTGGTCCAATTTGGATGTTGTTTGTGCAGGTTATGCAATTATATGTACATTCTGGACTTTTATGCAATTTACCCAATTGGGAGGTTTTCTTTGCAAATTATCAACTTAATTTTAATCCTTAGATATTCCCTTACCATTAACGAGATTTTAAACCATTGAAGAACCTAGTTTCACCTTGGTTTGATGGTATTTCTTTCCAAGGGATTACCCTCTTTATAAAGATGCTTATCCTTAAAAGTCATCAACCAATGAGGTTATTTCTT
Source organism: Alisma plantago-aquatica (assembly GCA_963693085.1). Classification (NCBI taxonomy): domain Eukaryota; kingdom Viridiplantae; phylum Streptophyta; class Magnoliopsida; order Alismatales; family Alismataceae; genus Alisma; species Alisma plantago-aquatica. The sequence continues at coordinate 1,179,571,428 of OY856410.1, forward strand.
TCTTGCAAAATGGTGGGGATGGCCTAGAATAATATATGGGATCTTAGGACCGGCTTTGGATATGCATGAAGCCTCTATGAGCTATCCTCTTGCATGGACATAAATCCCTAGGCTAAAGACACATGGAAAGTCCCTTAAGACTCCTCATGCTTCACCTCTTTCTATATATAGCCATACATACCCCTTTCCCAACTCACAAATTCGAAACTCTTGGTCTCCTTTTCCTTACTCTAGCTTAGATAATAGTTCCTTCTATATTTGGCCACAAAGTTGCTGCCCCAAGGTAATAGAGGGAGCCTACCTTGGTGAAGAAGGCTCCTAGGGCTTCCAAATTACTCTATTAGGGTTTCTAAAGCTCCTCCTTGGTGAATTCGACCAAAACTAGTAAGTTGCCTCCCTTCCTTCCCTATTTCCATACTGTTAGTCTTCCTTACACCCTATTACAGGTCGTAACCATGGAATTCCATGATAAAACTCCACTAAGAACCCTAAAACATCTCATCTCCATGCTCTTTTTTTCTAGGGTTTATCACCTCTAAGTTGAGAAGGAGATCTTTGTTCAAGAAAGGGGCTAGGCATGGAGCAACCAGACCTTATAAGCTCGGTATTATTGCTGTTTGGACCTTATTAATTTCCCTAGGTATGAGATTCATAACCCCTTCCCATATATTTCTTATTACATGCTTAAAACTCATGACCTTATGTTAAAAATTGACGATGTGTCGATTTCTAATTGGTCGATTTTCAATAATTCATAACTTTTGATTCGGTTGTCCAAAAATTAAAGTAAATTATGTTATGAAATCAGAAAAAAAATATTTTTAATAAAAATATTTCCAAGTATTGGTTTTCAGATTTGTCGAAAAGAGTTTTTAGAAAATTAAATACCTAAAAATAACCAAAATACACTTTAACCTTCATAACTCCAATATATGCAAAATTATATGTTTTCTTAATCAGAAAAATCTAACTAAGTTAGTGGTGATATTTTTGAGGTCTGAATCGAGGTTTTGTGTAAAAATTTCATATATTAGTGTTTCAACTCTTTAATGTATATATGTTATTCTAATACATGAATATGAAATTGAAAATAGGACAAGTGGACCTTGATTTCCACTAAAGGTTTGGAAAAGAGGTTAATAGGACTCTAAGTAAGATGTATGTGATATTCCTATCTATGTATGTGCTATCCCTATCTATGTATGTGCTATAAATCCCTATTTATGTATGTTGTATCCCCTATTCCTCTATATTGAGCAATTCACCTATGCTTATTCATTCTATTTATCCTATGCACATTAGCCTATACACAATGTCTTTTCTTTTGAAAACCATTGTTCATGTGAAATACCTTATTTGATGTTGAACATGTCATCATGGATATTCTTTTGAACTTTTATCTTATGCTTTGTTCATGATGGAACTCTAAAAGATGACATGTGATGTCTTTTGCCAACTTATGAGGTGGATGTATATGTTGGTCACTTATGTGGTGACTAGTTTATATATTCTGACTATACTTTCTACTTGTCTTTAAATTTAACATGCTATGTGATTCAGTAGCACTAGAGTAGTGTAATTGCATTGGTTTTTATGGAAATTGTGTTATTTCCTGCCGAACAGATGTGATGTTTCCTGCTCTTTTAGGATGGAAAGGAACCTCATACCCAGGGCAAGATGTGTGATTCTTGGCCCATGTTTTATATATTTGGGAGATTGGAAGTATTCCTTTATCTATCAGGTTTCAAGTTTATGAGACTTGGCCTCCTTTGTCTTTATAATATTCTAGTGTTATGCTTATCTCACATGCATGCATAATGATGGTTATGATATGTGCTTATGTGGCACCACTCTTTTATTTAATAATGGAAAGTATTCTTTTGTTATCATATTATTTCAATTCCTCTTCTCTTGATACCTATTTGGGTGGTCCTTATCTTTTATATGGGAAGCCTTTTATATTTGATGTCCTTTATTCCATATATTGCTCAATTTCCTATTTAGTATGCACATACCAACTTTTGCTGATGTCTCCTGTTGTTTCTTTCTTTTGTGGGGTATGCTTCCAACCCCAGGTTAGATCAAGGAGTATATAGCTTTTGGCATGGACCTAGCTCTTGGAGATTTTGCTTTGGAGACAAGATTTGAAGTAGTTTGGACTTACCTCTATCTAGATCCTGTTTTGTATGTTGATGTAACCCTAAATGGGAGAATTTGATGTATTTTTGTAAACCTTTATGAAATTGAATACAGTCAGTTATTTTTTTTATTCCGCTGCTTTCTAATGGTGTTTTTTTTACCATATTTTAGTAAGGGGGTGATTTCATTCGCCTCCTTAAAGAGTGAGTATGAATACCCCCTACGAGTGGGTATACTACAGAGATTGGGCAGATAAAGTTTGAGAAGTTATTAATTGAAATTTATGTTCAACATACTATGGTTACAAACAAATGTATAAATATAAATGAGTTAGGTGAATCAATGAAAAAAATTAAGAAACATATGCAACCTATGAATAACACATTTTATGTATGCAACCTACTCAAACCCTGTATCAATCTCTAGTGAGTTAAAGAGCGGGCATGGGGTGAATTCATCACATGGGGATGACTTGTGTCCACTATAGAGACCAAACCCTTAGAGAGGGTTCCCCATAAAGAGGCTCCCCTTAGAGAGGGCACACCATTGAGAAAAGAGGATAAGGGTGGCTAGGTTAAAATAAGAAATACTTATTTAGGTTGCATAAAAAATGATAATATGAAACCCTCAGTTCAACTTTTAGGGCTAGTGTCTCGACCTGGGATGGGTCAACCCAAGAGTGGGAAAAGGACCTATGGGGGAGGCAAAACCTTAGACCTTGAGGTCAGGTTATGGCTAGAGAGCCTAACTTCCTCCCGTAAACCAAGAAGACACCCTAAGTTAGGACCTTCCCTAGAAAGGTAAGTTGACTAAATCAATTTAAAGATTGAGGTAATCTTAAATGTCACCTAAAGGGTGGATAGTTAAGGATATAAAATGTGAAAGCACATGTATTGAGTATGATTCTTTGAACCCAAGTATGCCATCTCTGAGGAACATGAGGAAAAGTCACTATGGAAGTGGCTGACAATATGTGACCAAGCCCGGAAGAGAAAGTCACCATGAGGCTAATGATGGGACATAAAATGAATAATGAGCATCATAAGAGATGGAGGAAATTTGGTTTAAAGAATTACATATGAAAATAATGTGCTTGAAAAGGGTCAAAGTTGTAATATCCCAAAGAAAACCCTTGGGAAGGGTAGAGCCCTAAGTCAATCCTAAGGTCAAGTAGGGAGTATTAGAAGAACATGGCATCGATGGAATTTTGATTGTTCCCTGAATGCACAAGATCATATGGTCGGGAGGTAACAACAATGTTTGCTCGAGGCCCACGTGTCAGGAGATTGGACACCTTCATGAGTTCCATGTAGCCAATGGGTGAATGTGAGAGGCACTCCCTAGATGCATAAGGATGAGATCACCCCAAAAAGTACATATACCCCTAGAGACCTCAAGGAAGTGGATAAGGCTCATAATAGATGAGATGTAAATGTAAAAGATATAGAGAAGTCATGCAATAATGAAATCTTAAGAGGAGTTGTTCACAAACTCTAGAGAAAAAAACATTAGACTTCATGGAATATAAGAATGGTGTGGAATGAAAAGTATGTATGGTAAGGAATCTTGTGAGAATGATTCAACCTAAAATATAAAATTTTGAGATAATGTGTGGGTACACCATCTCCGCTCTTAGAATGGGATGAATTTTGTGTTGGTTTGTAGTCAAGTGCTTATTTCATCCCATGATGAGGGAGACAGATTGAGTATACACATGTTATGCTTAAAAATTGACATATGAGAAATAATATCTTAATTTGAGTTCTAATGACATGAACTAGGGTTAGATGTGTTACCTCACCCTTATGTAGAAATAAATGAACAATAGGTTGGAAACCTAGGTAAAAAGGTAATCACCAAGTGAAATTGAAAGCTTAAATGAATGTGTAATCACTAAGAAATGATATCATGTAAATACTAAGGATGTGGATATACCTTGAACTGAATTCAAGTATCAATCTTAGGTATAATATTTGGACTTTACATATCAATAAAAGAAATTAAAGATATCAAAGTAGGGTTTCTAACCATAACATTTGAAACTAGAATGAGTTATCAATCACCTTAAGCTTACTAGGTTGAATTTTAGGGATAAAATACCTTTTAAGGAGGGGTGAGTGTAATATCCTCAATTTTTGGTATTAATAATATAAATATAAACATGGATTGATAAGTAAATTCTCCAATGGTATTATTCATGGAATAATAATGTCCTTATGGCACAAGTTAGAGAAATAAAAGGAATTTCATTTGCAATAATCCATTAACAATGTTAGATAAGAGAAAAAATGGAAAATATAATAATATCGAGATTTCTAAAGTAATGGACAATTGATATTGTTAAATATAGAATTGTGTGGAAAAGAAAGTTTTTGTTCATAAATAAGGAATGGTGAAATATAGGATAATATACAAGTTTCTAAAAGAAAATAAGATACACAGAGTTTTAGATAATTAGATGAGTAATTATCTTGCCATAAGTCCCAACACAATGTTTGGGACATCAAACATGAATATCTCAGCTTGGTTTTTGGTATACTTGGAAATATAAATGAAAAGAAGAGAATACTCTACATGTGGAGTAGGTAATTATTTTAATAAATTGCTAAAAGAGAAAGTCTTGTATATTCCAATTACTAAATATAATTTGGAAAATCCATTAGCGAGTTTCCTTGAAATAAGGATAATTGGTTTAAAGAATATACCAAAGAGAGAGGTAGAAGAATGATCTAGAAATTCATAAGCAAGATAGACAATAAAGTAGCATGTATTTATAGTCCCTTCCTTAATGGATTTTGTTTGTCTAGTATAAGGAAGTGGTGTTTTTCCCCTTGTGGCTTTTGGATTAAAGGATAAAAATAGAGAATTTTCTTGTAAATGAAGGAGGAACGGTTTTTAATGGCCCCCTAAACAAGATTCCTTGCGTTCCCATATATTAGTTGAGAATTAAGAGGTTGGATGAGAGAGATATCTTCTAAGTAGTCATGGAAAGGTGTTAATGGGAGTTCATGGATAGTCATAATATACTTTACCACATGTGGATTCCTTAATCAGAAGGAAAAGATAGAGGAAAAATGATAGAGGGAAATGTAGGAGAACAACTATAAATATATGCATGTTTCACATGATACTCGATGGAGATGGAACCTAAATGATCTAATTTTATCCCTTGTCCCTTCCACTCAGTCTCTTGCTTTAGACTTCCCTATGATTCAAAATCATAGGGTGTCGATCAAGGGTGTAGTGACAGCCGCACCGCCTATGATCACCCTATACGGTGGTCTCTCTAACATCTACTCCTCTTCATCTTCCTGTTGTGGCATGAGAGGGCACCAACAAGCCCTACAGTGGTGACGTCGACCCTAGAGGAGATCTACAATGATCACTATTGATGGATGCTCTAAGGTAAGGTTTTTCACCCGTAATGTCTATTTGTAGACTAGGGTTAGAGGAGAAGTAGGGACCCTCTTCATCACAACCTACATCACCACCACCCTTAGCTAATGAACCACTAGGTCCCAGTAGAGAGAATGGGGTTGTAAGAAGCTGAGATTGGCCTTGGAGGATGAAGAGGGGGAAAGATGAACTGGCAGTTGCCTCCTCCAGGGGTGGGATTTGCTTCCATCAGAAGCTTGGGGACGATATGTCAAAAGACCCGCTTACCCCGATCGGTGCACATATTTAGTGGGGGTAAGTTGGTCTTTAATCACTATCTACAAGGGTCTTCCCATGTAGAATGCAGGCACGAGATGTCTGCAGGACATTGGCTATATCCCTTGTGGCACAAAAAGGGATGAGATAATATTTGCTGACGTGTCTGCACTTATTGGTCTAAAAATGCAAATCTTGTAAAAATCCTAGAAATAGCTAGGGATACCCAGATATAGCAAAAGTATATATCATTTTGATAAAAAATGAGATGAATATAAAGATATAGTTGAGGCTTGATTATGCTTCCTATTCCAAAAATGCATGAAGATGCAATCTTTAATATAAAATATGCATAGAAATCCAAGTATCAGGATTTTAATGATTATCACTTATTTAAATGATATCAATGGAGAAAGTTTAACCTTTTTGGATAAAAATAGCATATTGAATCTAATGTTTCTAATTGGGGATTTCTAAATTAGATAATCCATAATATGTGTTCAACCCATCTAGGGTTGTTATGCTCTAAACACTAGTTGAACACATATTATAGATTATCCAATTTAGAAACCCACAGTTAGCAACATTTGATTTGATGTAATAGTTTTATCCAAAAAGGTTAAACTTTATCCATTGATATCATTTAAGCAATTGATAATCATTAAAATCATGAAACTAGGGTTTCCATGCATATTTACATTAAAGATTACATCTTTATGCATTTTTGGAATAGAAGGTATAATCAAGCATCAACTATATTTTTTGTGTTCCTCTCATTTTTCTGATTAAAATAATATATAGTTTCACAATATTTGGGTATTCCCAGCTATATCTAGAATTTTTACAAGATTTGCATTTTTAGACCAATTAAGTGCAGACACGTAAGCAAATATTATCTCATCCCTTTTTGTGCCACATGGGCTGGCTCTGGCCAATGGCCTACAACCATCATGGGCCCGCATTCTATGCGGGCAGCCCCATGTACACAACGAGTAAAGAGCAACTTACCCCCACTAAATACGTGTACTGGTCGGGATAAGCGGGTCTTTTGACATAGATTCATCCCTAAGCTCCCGACAAAAGTGAATCCTGCCCCGGGCAGAGGCAACTGCCAGTTCGGCTTGCCCCCTCGTCGTCCCCTAAGGCTAATCTTGACTTCCTGCACCCCGTTCTCTCTATTCATATGTAGTGGTTTGTTAGCTAAGGGTGGTGGTGACGCAGGTCGTAAGGAAGAGGGTCCTTACTTCTCGGCTAACTTTAGTCTGCAAATAGACATTATGGGTGAAAAAACTTACCTTAGAGTATCCATCGACGGTGATTAACATTGTAGATCTCCTCTAGGGTAGATGTCACCGCCACAGGGCTTTCTGGTGCCCTCTCATGGCACAACTAAAATATGAAGAAGAGTAGATGTCAGAGAGACCACCTTATAAGGTGATCGTAGGTGGTGCAACCATCACTGCGCCCTCGATCGACGCCCTATGATTTTGAACTGGAGGGAAGTTTGAAGCAAGAGACCAAGAGGAAGGGACGAGGGAGAAAAGTAGATCATTTAGGTTCCATCTCCATCGAGTATCATTTGAAACATGCAAATATTTATAGTTGTTCTCCTACATTTCCCTCCTACAAAACATGCATATATTTATAGTTGTTCTCCTGCATTTCCCTCTATCATGTTTCCTCTCTCTTGTTCTTCTCATTAAGGAATCCATAGGTGGTAAAGTATATTACGACTATCCATAAACTCCCATTAACACCTTTCCATGACTACTTAGAAGATATATCTCTCATACGACCACTTAATTGTCAACTAAAAGAAAGACATCTTAGGGGGTCATTAAAAACCATTCCTCCTTCATTTACAAGAAAATTCTATATTTTTATCCTTTAATCCAAAGGCCACGAGGGGAAAACACCACTTTCTTATTCTAGCTAAACAAAATCCATTAAGGAAGGAAATATAAATACGTGTTACTTTATTGGCTATCTTGCTTATGAATTTCTACATTATTCTTCTACCTCTCTCTTTGGTATATTTTTTAAACCAATTATCCTTATTTCAAGGAAACTCACTAATGGCTTTTCCAAAATTTATTTATCTATTGAAATATACAAGACTTGCTCTTTTAGCAGTTTCTTAAAATGATTACCTACTCCACATGGAGAGTATTAAATTCTAGATTTCTCTTCTTTTCATTATTATTTCCAAGTAAACCAAAAGCCAGATCGAGATATCCATGTTTGATGCCCCAAAAATTGTATTGCCACTTATGGCTAGATAATTACTCTTCTAATTATCTAAGATTCTGTGTATCTTGTTTTCTTTTAGAAACTTGTATATTATCCTATATTTTACTATTCCTTGTTTATGCACAAAAACTCTGTTCTCCACACATTTCTATACTATACAATATAAATTGTCTATTACTTTAGAAATCTCTTTATTATTAGATTTTCCATTCTTCTCTTGTCCAACTTGTTAATGATTATTGCAAATGAAATTCTTTTTATTTCTTTAACTTGTGCCATAGGGACATTATTATTCCATGAATGATACCATTGGAGAATTTAGTTATCAATTCATGTTTCATATTCATATCATTCAATTTTACCAAAAATTTAAGATATTACAGGTTATGTATTTTTCGGACCAATCTGTCCAAAACACGGTCCAATTAGTTGACTAGACCGAACTGGACTGCACCAATGCTTCTAATAGAAGAAAAAATAGAAGATATAATATATATATTATGTATATATATGTATATATGTGCATATATATGTTTATACATATATACATATATATATGTATACAATACATATATATGTATGTATGTAAATATTATATATATATATATATATATATATATATATATATATATATATATATATTACATTTAGGTATGTATATGTATACACACATATGTATATATAGTGTGCCTAACTTTACCAGTTCGGCCAGTCTGATAGGTAATTGTCTTATATTGTGTTTAACATTAAGTTTAGTATCAATTGTGTATAAATTATTATGTATGGTATTTTAGTACCAATAATGAACTAGATGAAAAAATCTGCTTTGCATTAAGAGGGAGTTCCAATAACCTATCTTTGTGCTTATTGGTCTAGCCCGTGTGTGTGTTTCAATAGTCTATTTGTGTGTTAATTGATCAATTATGTATGTGAGTTTACATGGTTAAGATAGTTGACCATTAATCGAGCAAATTCTCTTAACATGCTTATAAATTATTGTATTTCCATGCAAACCTCATCGGTATAGTATGTGAGTGTGGTCCAACAATTTGATTGTGTCGTGGTCAAGTCAGTTTGTGTTTCCTAGGACTATCAAAATTTGTCAACCCATGAACCCAATTATGGATGACATTGAAAAAATAGGTTTGGGTTCCTTATATGCAGTTTTTGGTCAGTTCCGTGTTTTAAATTACATGCTTGAACCTAAACTGAGTCAGGTATGGGTTTAGAAATTGAACTAAATCGGCTTCTGAAAACTTACACATATATTTACCAGATGTAAGCTATATTTTGATGATATATGTGTTATTTTGATAAAATATATGATATAATTTGGAATAATATGGATATTTTATCAAACAATCATTTTTTATTTCTAAAAAATCATCTTTGAATCGGGATCTAGGTTTTGTTTTAGGTATAGATTTCTTAATCCGGCTCGATTCTTGGTTGAGTGTTTGAATAAAATCCGGGTCTGAGTTTGATAATCAAACTATTTAGGTTGGACTTTTGGACTCGGAACTGACCTGAACCTGATTTATTGACACCTTTATGCATTCCAATAGTCTAATTGCTGCACATCAGTTCAGGTTATATGTATGTTTACATGTCATAGGGAGTCATCTCACTTTCAATCAAGTTGCACTCTCTCTCTCTCTTTCTTAGTGAGTTATATATTAATTTCAACCATCTATTTTTGTGGTTCTTCCATAATTTTTTATTCTTTTCAACTGCTATTTGAAAATCTTCAGTCATTGTATTTTTCTACTTATTCGAGTAGTTTTCTTATACTGAATTTAGTAATTTCTTTTAAATAAAATTATTGACAGACATTGGTGATGGGTACAACTATTTTGCATATATATATATATATATACACACACACACACACACACATTAGAGAGTTTGCTTGCTATTAGTCCAGTTGTCATGTATCTTAGTGGATAGTATATAAATTATTGCATATAGTAGTGTAGTGCTAATCATGAACTTGGTAAAAAATCAACTTTAATGAGGATTGTCCGTCAGTTGCTACTCTGCCACACATGTATTTTATTTTGTATTGCAACTATCTATTTGTGAGATTCTGTTTGTGTGTCAATTACTCCAAGTGGATGTGTGTGTAACGTATTTTCTTTTCTAACTAAATACATATGTTATTTTTGTGTGAAGTTTGAGAAAAAAATTGCAAGTATTATTAGACCAGGTTCACTTTGCTGAATTTTTTATAAAATCAGATAGATTTTATTTTTTATTTTTTTCCATTACGCGATATTGCTTCTAACTATCCATTTATCTATTTAATTTACATTTTTTTACTTTTTTGTTAGGACTATTTGAGCAGCTTTACTCTACTGATTTTATATTCAAAATTAGTGAGTTATTTGAGAATTTTGCTTCTACTTATCCTTTTAATTGTTCTTCAACAAAATTGGTGATAGAGGATGGTGTTGGCAACTACTTGAATAAATTACTTCAGTTGATATGTAAGTGATGATTTAAACAACTTCAATTTGCCTATTTTTTAAACAACTTCAATTTGCTTATTTTTTACAAACGCAATGTAAGATGTAATTCATGCATTTTCCTTGAAATCTTTTTAATTCTTGTTCCAACTTCCTATCTTTGTGATTGTTTTACCATTTTTTCTTTTGAAAAACCAATGATATCCCATCAACTTCAGTCTGTTGATTTTCTATTTTTACTAAAGTAGTGACAACTACTATCAAAATAGTTTATTGGTACTTTTTATTAAAATAGTGACAAAGGCTGGTGTTCTGTATTATATGAACAAATTCATTTAACTAGTACATGACATTTTTATGACAATTTAAACCTTTTTAAGCGACTAACTTTTCATTAAAAAATGATCATTGTTATTTGTGAAATTTCATTCAGTCGTCAATGATACATTAGACCCACTTTAGAGTAATTTCTAAACTAAAGATATGCAACAAATCACATGTACCAAAGAGTGCAATTGTTGTTCAAGCAGCTTGCTATTAATTATTTAAAGATATTGACGTTGCTATTTGAGAAACTAAAATTTATAAATTCTTTTTTTAGAAAGGATGTGAGAGAGTGTGGTATTGGGTGTTATTTGAGTAGTTTTATTTAAATGGTACATAACATATGTTATTCTTCTAGAAAAGTAGTAGCAGAGACTGGGTGGCTAATTGAACATCTTCCTACCCAATAAATTACTTTATCATTGATTTTTTTAATAAAAAATGATGATAAATATTATTTGAGAAGTATATTATTTATTATTAGAACAAGCGATAAAGATTGGTGTTATGCATTATCTATATTGAACCTCTCCAGTCAGCTAACTTTTCTTACAAAAATGATGATCATTATTGTTTGTACAGTTTTCTTTAGTGGACAATGCCACATTAGACCCACTCCATCATAATAATTTTTTTAACTAGAAACCTATGGAAAATTGCATGTGATAGAGAATGCAACAATTGTTCAAACAACTTGCTTTAATTCTTCTTTGCTAGTTGAGCAACTAAAACTTTTGAGTTTTTTCTTTACAAAAGAGACAACATAGGTTGTTTTTTAGTGTTATTTGAATAGTTTAATTCAAATGGTACATAGTTAATGTCATTTATTTAAAAAATGATAACAAAAGTTCGGTGGGTTATTTGAACATCTTCCTACCCAATAAAGTAATTTTTAGGATAAATATGTGATAATTTGTCACGTGTCATAGAGTGTAACTACATTTTAAGAAATCAACTTCTAGTTTATTTTCCTAAAAGATAGTGACAACTACTATTTAAACATCTGAGTCTTTCTCATATAAATGATGAAAAAGGTGATCTTAGGAATCATAGTTTCATACAAATGAATATGTAGTATGTGTCAATTAGATTCAAATATTAAAAACAATTATTGCAACATTTATACCAACTCAAATGCATTTCACGTGCTTAGCACATGCATTTAGCTAGTATACTTGAAAAAAGCACATCTATAGGCTTCTTCTTTTAGCACTGCAACAAAATTGTTAATTGTGATTCAATTTCTATCATGGTGAGAATAATCGACACAAAGATGGGTCTCTCTCTATGCTTACTATGGATTTTTGTAATGCTTTTAACATAGTTGATAGGTCAGCGTTTCTCTGCGAGGTGAGGGTGAGGTGCCCATCTATTTCTTTGTGGGTGGAGTTTCTTTATGAGCGGCCAAGTTTTATATCGGTGACAAACATATTTGATCAACTACTAGAGTGCAACAAGGCGATCCTTTGGGTCCACTTATTTTTTCACCTGTATTGCATCCACTTATTATTCATGACATTAGAGTCAACTGCAACCTTCTGCCCCATGCTAGGTATCTTAATGAAGGGACTGTCATTGGAGACACAAGGGAGGTGTCAAAGGCGCTTGGCATCATTTAGTGTATGGGTCATGGGTTGGGACTTACTTTGAATATTCATAAAATTGAGCTTTTTTTGCCTACTTGCAATGGGAGCAAACATGATGAGGGGATATTTCCCGGAGACATTGCAAGGCCTCTATTGGAAGTGAAGCTACTGGGAGGAGTTTTTTGTAGGGACAAAAAATTTATAGAGGGTATAGCCAAGAGCAGGGCTACTAAGGCTATTGACTTTATGCATCTTCTCCCACAACTGCATGATCCACAAAGTGATCTTCTTTTACTATAGTCCTGCATGGGTATTGCCAAACTTATGTTCAGTTTAAGGATATGCCAACCTACATACATGGAAGAGTCTGCAACCCACTTTGATAAGGGGCTAAGCGGGTCCATTGAGGATATTGTGGTATGTGGAGGTCCCTTCTTTGGAGACCTTCAATGGATGTTGGCTTCCTTACCTATCAAAATTGGTGGTCTGGGTCTATATTTTAGGCAACATAGGATTCTTCATATGCTTTTATGGCATCGAGGGTCCAGTCTTGTGTGCTTCAAGATCATATTTTGTGAGACAGTGGGATACATGGTATGAACTCTGATTTTGACCATGCTTTCGATTATCTGTGTGTCATGATTCCATCATTTGACTTTAGTTGTTTTTCTAATAAGGACATTGTCCCCTCTAAAGCCCAAAATAGTTTGGATAGTGCTTTTTTTGCAAAATTGTAAAGGACATGGACGTTAAATTTGACATGACCATTATATATAAAGTAGTTTTTAGGTGCTTGCAAGTTGAGTATGCTCAAAATTTTCTTATGGCTATTCCTATTGATGGGCTTGGACTGCATATGTCACCAGTAGAATATCACACTATCCTCAAGTATTGCCTTATGATCCCTCTTTTTCCGATTGATGAAGCATCTCCTATTGCCACAAGGCGTGTTTAGATACCTTTGGGGAGCATGTGGTTCATTGCAGGGAGCTCCTAGATTTTAAGTATAGATATGATCTTGTTAGAGATATTCTCTATGATGTACTTAGACATGCTGGAGTTGCTACTAGAAAGGAGGTTCATGTGAATTTTTTGACCGATCCACGGGAAGAGAGATTGATACTTAGACCAGCGGATGTCCTAATTTTTGACTGACCTAGAGGAAAACATATGTTTGTCGATCTAACATGAGTCTCTCCATTGGTAGACCTAAAAGATGGAGATTTTATTGTGGGACATATTATCCTAAAAGTTGTTGCAATAAAAGTGGTTAAGCATGAGAAAGCATGCATTGAGAATCAACATGTATCTGTACCTTCAGAGTTTGACACTTTTGAATTCTTAGCACCAGAGACATATGTGTAGTTACTACAAAGATATAATCATATCGCCCAATCATCCACTATCCACATAATTGAATTTATTTTCTCTTCCACAAACAAACAATTTATTTTTAAAATTAAAATATATTTCCTTCCTTTTTCCTCCACTTTTTGGCTGCATATAGATGTTGTTCAACAAACATAGCAAGGGTTTGAGCAGAACATTCAAATAGGTGCGGCATTGAAATGCTTTTTCCAACGCACCAATCAACAAATATGAGTTTTCTATACATTTTTTTGACAACTTCAACCGTCCACCGCTGGAAACATCTAACTTATCACCACGTGAAATTGATGGGATGATTAATCCAAAGATTAGCAATCGGCGGTCATATTTTTCATTTTACTAAACAAAACCATAATGTCTCAGCTGGCCACAGTCATATTTTACATTTCACTACTAAGTCCAAAGTAGTACTTAATTATGTTGAATACAATATTTAATTCATCAACAAATGAACCCGGAATAAATTAGCTCATTGCATCTTATTTTTAATATGGAATTGTTTTCCCTCTACTTCGTATCTTCATATAATGTCTGACTTAACCAAGATCATATTTATACACATTTTACTACTAAGTAAAAATTCATTACATAAATGTATTAAGGTAGTACTAAGTATATAACGACATCATACAAAAAAAATATAGAAAAAGTACAACACAATCTGCAAGATGAGAAATCTGCTACTATGGTTGCATGGTTGCATTCATGCAAGTGCTTGCAACAAAGACAATAATGTAGCTCAGCCACCCACCACCCAACTACTTGAATTTATCCGCCTCCCACAAACAAATTTATTAATTTTAGATCTAAAATATTTGTCTCTTATTTTTTCCCCTCCACTTCTCCTTGCATACAATGTCTAACCTGCTCACATTCACATTTCTACACTCTAATATTAAACCCAAAAATATTATTAAATTTCATTCGAAATAGTATAAAAAGTTATCAACAACTAGACTCAGAATAAAGTAGCATATTGTGTCTCATTTTAAACAAATTATTGGAATTCACTAATTTGTTTAAAATGAGACACAATATGCTACTTTATTCTGAGTCTAGTTGTTGATAACTTTTTATATACTAAGGAATCGTCAAAGTAACAGAGATGACCCAAGGATAATTCTGGCGGCTGCTCTCTCACCCTAGTACTACTAGGGTTTCTTCCTCTGGAGACAGCTGGCTGGGGGGGAGGGGGATTTGACTGTTGTAAAGCGGTGTCCCGCTCCCCCTCAGCCTCTTCTCGCTCATCTTCAGTAGGGTCTCTTCTTCGGGAGGCGCACATGCGTGTTGTCTTTGGAGACAACAGTCTTCTTCCTCCCCGTCGTGGAGCCCGGATGCGACGAGTTTCCTACCTCCTTTCTCTTTTACTTGCTTTCTATTTAGACTAGGTTGGTCTCTTATTTTGTCTCTCTCACTGTTAATCAGTGCTTCTATCTCTTCTTGTAGTAGATTTCTCTTTCTCGGTCAATTTTGTTGTGGTGTTGTATGGCAACAAGTGTGGGGACAATATCCTTTTGGAACACCGATTTGGCACAGATACTCTACCACATATACATACTCAGATTGAAGGTATTCCTCATAGAAAGTTGTGTTAGCCAGCGAAGGAGAAGAGGGATCTATACATCATTATTCTTATCAAATTATGATATGAGTTTTTGTGGTGGTTTGTATGTGTTCTTGATCTTTGTGTGGTCCTTTAGTTTATTTTTCTCCTCATGTAGATGCCGTATGGCTCCTCCATAATGAAATTTGTCTTTTTAACTTCAAAAAAAAATATTGGCATTCACTATGTGCACGCCATTATTTCATTTAGTATGTCTAAAATATATCTATATGTGATAAGTGAGAACATGGATTAAAATGTGTGGGAATGTCTCTTTACATTTTGCTAAATAATTCAACAAAATACTAACTAATGTTCATTGTACTATCAAAAGACAACATCAACGAGATTCAATTTAAACCGTGATAGTTCTTACAATCAAGAAAGTTTTGTGATTGAAAAAATATAATATAAGGCATAATAGCCATTAATTATTTTTCAAAACTCTTATATTAATTATGCATAAACCTAAGTTATTGCATATGACTCATACATGATTACATTCTTTCACATGGAACAAAATAAAAATTTATTTACAAATGTATCATAATACCAAAAATTATTTAATACATATCTAACTTTTGTACAATATGATACCAAGCAAGGGGTGGTTGACTAACAATTGAAGATGAACCAAACAGTAACATCCATGAGTGATAGTGTGGTGTTTGCCACACTAAAGGGTGACTATGGAGGAGGCAATGCAGGCTTGCATGGTAGCATGGGTAGAGTGGTAGTGTGGGCATAATGGTACGGGTTTGATGACATGAGCATGACCATTCATGTGGATGTGTGTCTGCTCCTGCTCTTGCCAATGAAGATGACTATGGTTGATGACGGGAGAACTAGATGTAGGTCTAGGCAAGGGACAGAATCCAAGAAGCGGCTTTGGCTCGATGGCTTGGCGTGGATGTAGTCTGGGTGTGGTGATGACCACGACACATCAGTAGGCTAGGTGGGACTGCTGCCTCGGCGTGATGGTGTCCTAGCCTGGGTGTGACAACGGCCATGGCAGGCACTACTGTAATTTGGGTGTGATGTGTCCTGATTGCGGTGGTGGGCTGGGTGTGATGGTAGTTCGATCGTGACAACAACTTGGTTACTACGCCCTGGAGTGGGAGAGAGCCAAGAGATACAGGGGGAATGAGTGGGGGTCATTTTTATAATCCATTGCTTGCATATTATGTCTAAAAGCTCTGGGGGTAAATAGATAAAATATGGTTTTTACTACACTAAAATAGAAGATTGTTAAATGCAACTTGCTTAATAAGATATAACAGTGGATATAGTAAAGCAAGTATTAGACAAATATAGATAACCAAAATATAATAGAAAATATAGAGTGGTTTCACCTTAAATGATGTCAGGCCACTACTTAGTTGTTTCTGACTAGAATTTTCAACCTATATTTTATTTCCTTTTCTATACTGATATAAAAATATACAAATACATGTGTCTTTTCTGGCTCAAGACAAACCTCCTTTTCAACTCAAGGATAATGACCACCTTCTTTGAGAGATATCGGAAGATCACCCTCTTTGGAGAAGATTGCAATCTACCTCCACCACCTTTAGACACAACCTTCTTATAAGAAGTAGCTCCAAAGAAGCTCCACCAGATCCCTCTCACAAGAAAGCACCAAATCAAATCGTGAACAAGAGATAAAGAAGGAAAATAGAACACTTTCACGCAAGATATATGATTAAAACACTATGAACAAATGATGATCAATTCCACAAGGTTTAGACAAGGATACATTTGGTGGAGTGAGGACATTAATGTTGTTGTAAAGCTTAGACTAGCTTGGATGTAGCTGGAGATAGCAAATGCATATTCTAAACTTGGAAGGATAGCATGTAGATAGCTTGCTCAAGTGTGATCTAAGTGTCCATAAGGCACTCCGATATAATAAATACTTAGGAATATATAAGATAGTTGGTGGGAGTGTTTAGGTTGAGTTTACTGGAAAATTAGATGTTATAGGATAGTCAGTGGAAATAAAATGGCTAAATGTGCACTAACTAAAAATCTATAGACTTCATGTCAGGTGAATTTTTTTTCGACCTATCTTGACCCTGGTAAAAAAAGAGTTTGAGCTTGAGGCACCATGTGGCAAGTGCTAGTTGTCAGTCGACTTGGATTTGACGAACCAATTCTTGACCTAAAAGGAGTTTGACTGAAAAAGTCAATGTAACTCCTTTTTCTAATTTTTACAAATTGGCTCAAATGGTTTTCATAATGAGACCTACCTATCCTAAAGGGTGTATGCAAGTATAAAACTAGATTTAAGATGGTTTTGATTCAGTTACCACTTGTTCTTAATCATTCTTATAATGTTGTACAATTGCACCTACACAAGACATCATGTTGGTACAAATTGATGTACAAGCATCTAAAACACACATATAATTGCTCATTCTTTGCTATTGAATCTTTTTAAGTTCTTTGATCACCTGTAACACATAATTCACACATTAATAATACAAATGGGAAATATTTAGATCATCAAAATTAAAGTGTGGCTCGTCTAAAAATCTAAAAATCCCCCCCCTTTTGATAATGATAAATATTTTTGTAAGATAAATCTGAGATAGAAAAATTGAGAGCATCATAACTTCAAATGCTAAAGTATAGGTAAATTAATCTCATAGATTTTATCCCCCTTTTCAAAGTAAAAAAGGCGGTCATTTTTACCAAACTCCCCCTCAAGGAGTAACTCTCCCTGAAAAAGACAATCATATGAAGGGGGGATTCATACCCAACGAATCAAGAAAATATTAACCGAAAGTAACAATATACATAGCATGGTATGATATTCAAAAAGACAAAATTTGATCAAGGTTCATGTGTAGATACATCTCAATATCAATGAGAGGAATGTAAAGTCCTTCACGATAAAGAGACCTTTTTAAGCACAAAAATAAATCAACAAAGATTCTCTAAGCCAATGACAAGGAATGCTAATTCCATCATTTTGAAAGAAAGCTAATAAAACCAAAACCTTGATCTTTTAAAAGAATATCTCAATACCAATGTAAGGAATGTGAAGTCCTTCATGATAGAGAGATGTCAATAATCATAAATCTAGGTCAACAAAGAATCTCTAGATCAATATTGAAGGATGTTAAGCCCATAAACAATATAGAGAAGCCATTATGAACTATGATCTAACTAAGATAGATATATAAATCACATACTCATAAAAATTGAGCTCAAAAAAATATTAGCTTCTAAGATAAAGATATCCATTAAAGAACAAAAACCACATTGTGCAACATGTAAAATAAATTATTTTTGACCTAAAAACCAAATAAATATGTAGCAGACCAACTCTAAATATCAACTTCAAGATAAACAATTAAAACTTGACAGACAATATTTCAGTCTATCTTTATTTCAATAAAATTGCCTCTTGGTCGAACTTCATTTTGGCTGAAGGTAGTCTACTTAAAAAAATAAGCCAATAGAGATACATCCCTACTAATTGACAACATATAGAATTATTAATTGAAAAACTAAACATTAAGCATAAACTAGTTGAAAGAAAATATGTCGTGATCAAAGTTGACATCCAATGAAGTTGACAATCATACTACATGTCCTTTAGAGAGAGGTTGTAGGTACCCAAATCATGTTGTTGTCACTTTTTCTTTTAAAAGGACATAAGAAAGTATAGTGACCAAATCTGCCACAAGAAAAATAATGTAACATGTCTAATGGAGAAAAAAGAACTAGCTTTTGATTTTATAAATATATGCCCATGCTTCTTCTTGTTACAATTCTAATTTTTTGGAATACAACCGAGACCATTTTGTACCTTCATGACAATTGTGAGAATGTAATTTATTTTTCAACATATTTCTATTATTCAAAAATTTATATAAAAATCTCTTGACATTTTCCTTTTCCTTGGAAAGTATCAAAGAGTATTTACTAGTAGAAATTAAGCATTTTTTGGTACTAGCAATGTTCTCTTCAAGTACAACAATTGTGATAACCCAGATTCTCTCTCATTCAATTTGTGTACATCATGACTCATTAAATGTTGTATTACTCAATTGCCCTTCCTCACCATCAAGTTGATGACTTATAGTCACTTTATGCCCAATTGATGAGTTGGTTTTGTTTAAATGTCAATTTGTACCTATTTGTGACTCTAAGTTTTGAAGCAAGTGTCATTTTTTAATGTACCATCAACTTACGTTAACAATTGAAATCATTAAATAGACTCTTTTTACTGTCAAAATCTCAAGTTGTAGATAATTCAGTTGTCTTTCCAACAACACAAAAATCACCTCAATCGGATCATCCTAGCCAAAGATATGGCATTTTGAACTTTGACAAATTTAACTTTGTTTTATCACCGATTTAATTGTTTTGAGCCCTTTTGGGCCTATTGGGTGTGCGTAGCCCAATATGAGGGAGGAACCCCTCTTCCTTGCTCTATCTTTGGTCCGCGATCCACACTATCCATGTGGGTCAATCATGACGATTTGTTCTCTCGAGCAACACCTCTAACCTATGGATCTAATAAACCAAGGATCCTGCCTCGATCTAACAATCCCGAACTCACCCTCTACCTCCATACACCTCATCAGCGCAATGGACACCGACGGCTACCTAGCCACACCTCCATGGCACCAAACTGAGGTCCTTTCGCACCTTAGTTCCTCGTTTTCCCGCAACTCTAACTCATGGATTTGGTTCGTCTTCTTCCTCCTTCCTGTGGCTCCGCCACCACCCTCCTTTTGGGCATTTCTTCCTAGAAGCAGTCGCTGCCCATCAGACCCACTAGTGGCTTCGGCTTGTCCTCCTGAGCCAGGGCAGTTTATTTACGCTCGATTTTGAGGCCAGGAGCTCCATCCTGATCTTGCTCCGGTGAGCGCAAGCCACCTCGCACCGTCGTGGGGGCTACTGATCAACTCGAGCAGAGGGCAGGTGGGATGATGAGTTGTGAGCCATCAGATCATCATCCAACGCCTGTCTCCCACCAACCGCTCTCTCCCTGTCACACTCTCTCACTACGCCACGAGGATGCTAGAGAGCCGCTTGTAGCATGCCACGCATGCCCTTGGGGCCTGCGACCCATCGCCCTGAGTTGCCTGGACATGCTGCTAGCCCCTGTTTGGTTCGGGGCTGGCTTTATGCAAGCCTGCCTGGCTTGGACGGGTTTAGGCCTGCTGGAGTCTGATTCTATTTGGCAAACCAGTCTGATTCTGTTTGGCAAACCAGTCTCATTCTGTGGGGCTGGACTCGTTTCAGACTCGTTTCAAGCTGATTCTGTTTGGATGTGCAGGCTGGGTTTAGTTTCTGTTTGGCAACTGTAGGCAGGATTAGCTGAATCTGTCCTATTCTCGCAGAACTGTTGTTAGAAATGTGGCCTTGTGACGCCGTTTAAACAGAAGTTTTAAAAAAAGTAACTTGAAAATAACTTAATTGTTATCTATATCACTTTGGTTTAAGAACTCTCATTTTGTTGTTGAGATGTGAGTCAGGCGTGTTACCCTTTTGTGGGGTGTTTATGTGGGTGTTTTGGTTGTTTTATTGAGGTTGAATATGCCTAACATGCTATGTTTAATATCCCAAGATATAAGGTAACCTGATAACCCCGTCATACCAAGAAACAAGTTTTTAGCCGATATACATTTTGAATATGAGTGGCTAGTCAACTATCATGATACATGTTCAACTGTATATGTATTCCTTGTAGAAGTACACGTATACTTCTATGCTTATGCTAACTATATGATGAACCACATCAATGGTTATGATTAACCCGAGATAAATGCAACCACATATACGTAACCAATTAAGATAAGCTCCTCTAAAAAAAACAGACATCAAGAACAACAAAATCACAAAAACTATAATGATGTATTGTGGGGCATCATTAAAAGTAATCCAACTAAATTAAAAAATTCAAGATTTAACTAGCCAAACATGAACATCATTTTTGAAGTAAAACATATTCAGCTACACTCAATTAATATAAATTGTCTTAGTGGGCAGGCACCCATAACAAGCCTGTAATGCTATATAAATAAAAAAAAGACAATACACAAAACAAAAAACTAATAATTGTTTGTTGATGAAATGAATTCAACATAACTTGATGAAGAAGAGTCCCCAATAGGGACATTCACTTCATTTTCTTCATCAGTAGAGGAGATTAAGATTGGTGGTTGGTGGCAGTCTCTCACAAACAGGGCATCAGCCGAGTCTGAAGTTGATGATATATAATCCTCTGGTCTCGGGTAAATATACCTAAGCAATTCAGAGTTGTCCCCATCACCACGAATCCAAAAATAAAAGGTTGTAGGGCGACTGTCGTCTTCGGGTTTTGGTTGTAGGGTGACAGTCCATTCAGGTTTGGCTTTTAGTTTCTCCAACATTTCAGCCCAACCTTCATCCATGATTAAATATTTACCTTTCTTATTCCATATTCGTTCTTCAGGTGTAGACCACCTGATCTGTACATCAAAATCTATTCTGCCTACCCCCACAATAGCATAGCCAGGAGTTATGTTATACGGCTCACACATCCAGGTTATGGGAAGGGAGACATGTCTCATAAACTCCATGTTTGAGAGATCATACTCCTTTACAGGAAAACGAGATCCCATGTTACCTGTAATAAACAAGAACAACAAGAACAACAAGAAGATAAGAAGAAGAACAGAAGAAGAAAAATAACAAGAAGATAAGAAGAACAAAAATAACAAGAAGAACAATAATAACTCTTATGTTCACCTAAGTTCACTACTATCATGTATTAGGTTTATTATCATTCTATGATTTTGCCTCCATCCAAGCCTCTGTCGTATACACTCCATCAACACACCTTCCCAAATCATATTGGGTTCTCATCCTACCTCTGAGAACCATATCATGCTCCGAACACCACACAAAATGAGGAGGCGTCGAATGACTAAGCATATTAGTTAATATGTAAGTTCCAAACAACAGAGCATGGCATATTCGTTTTCAAGAAACAATCGACAACACTTAACACGGGAACTTCCAAACAACAACAAAAAATGGAAAACCGATGACGCGAATGAAAGGTATGGCCGCCATTCGACGTTACGGCGTCGTCGGGGGTGAAGGAGTGTCCAACAGAAGCCTACATTATTCCTCCAGTTCTTCTACGTAGCGTTCTAGATACTCATGCTCATACTTTTTGTGGGTGTAAACATCATGGTGGTTGTGATGAATTTCAACAAAATCTTTCAAGTTCATTGTCTGACCCCACAATGACTTGCACTCGAGCGTGAGTAACGCAATCTCAGCTTTCAGAGAATCAATTGTAGGCCTGAGATCGATTGCCCAATGAAAGTATCTGCATCGATCTTTTCCCTAAAAAATATTATGAAGTTTACGTAAATGAAAACGAATGTGTAACGTACACAGTGGCTACATAATATGTGTGTTTGTACAAGCGCACCTCGCGTGAAGGACATATGTAATACATTTCACCTGGTCTTTCACTGAGAATTCCAAAGTCATACAACCCTGCATCGTCAGTGTTAAGTCGCAAGCCTGCCTCTAACCCACAATCACACCGCACAACTTCAGTTGTATTAATAGACATCTACACCGTGCATTTGAATCAGTCAAACGATTTATGGTAATGAAGTTAGATTGAAAATCAAAACAATAACATACAAGATAGGCCCCATTGTTTGTTCAATCTATTACAGATAAACTTATCTTATGAATGTTGGACAGACATCAATGATGTTATACATCTATGATGTATTGTAACCGTCCTCATTGGTAGTGTTGTCGTCGCTAGTTATGTGAAGACGTTGGCGAAGATATTGGGACCGCGATCGTAGATCTGTAATTTCTACTTGTAGCCTATCAGTGTCTGCTCTGCTGGAACAAACAAAGTCACACTGGGAAGACCATAGCTGACGTTCACTGCGTGCATATGCAAGTTGTGAAAGCATTGCAGCCCTAACGACGGTTAGTGTGGCAATTGTGGGTACAACCCATTGCGCGGGCAACCTCATATGACATCTATTTTGATTTTGAACCCTACCGCACGTAAAATATGGCATGTGTGGGTTGTTGTCTTGAAAATGTCCATTTTGTGCATCCTTGGCATCCATATATACGCGTACAGTGGATTCAAGGCCGCATTGACAACGAGGCATTCCGTTCTCCATTTGAAGACAACTTATATTGACACAATGTGATGATTCTGATAAGGTTCCAAATAAACAATTTGGGAATCAATCTATTACAGATACTCTACTAACGAGTTTCCCAAATGAGATTAGCAATGGATTCACGTAACACTTCGCCCTCCCTTGAATCGGCCTGAGTTGAACCTTGCCCTGAACTCGGGGGAACGCCAGCTGGGGGAATGGCAGACGATGAATTCTCATCTGGGAGGTCATCCATTATGGTGTCGCCGTCATTTTTCCGTCGGATGAAATTGTGTAGCGAATGAATAGGATATGTCGGCCCCTTCTTAAGGTATGCAAACCGTCTCTTCAGCACCCCAAATGCTCTTTCTACAATATTACGTAGTTGAGCATGTCTGTGGTTGAACATCTCTTTCTTGCTGGTGTAGGCATGTCTGTTTCCTCGGTACTCAGCAATATGGTATGCTGTGTTGCGATAGGGTGCAACAAATTCACGAGTGTTGGCATACCCTGCATCTACCAGGTAAAACTTCCCCGACGGAACTGTAAACCCGCTATGGGTCTTTGCCGATTGCAGGACCCTTTGGTCGGCAGGCGACCCCTCCCACCCAGTGAGGACATATGTAAACTCCATGGAGAAGTCTACTACAACCATGGCATTGAGAGAGACATTCCCTTTTCTGTCACGGTATCGATTTTGTTTGTCTCTGCTGACCAAGACAGGGATGTGTGTTCCGTCAATAGCCCCTATGGCATTCTGAAAACCAAAATAATATTGTAAACATACAGAATGTTTGAAAATTAATTAAATTTATTAGGGGGTTAACTATTACCTTGAAGTATGGGTAGAACCTTGAGTTATGTAAAATGCGAGTATGTGTTGTTGTGCATGTAGTTGCGGTTTGCATGATAATGTAGTCCTGGGTCAACACACAAACAACGTCCAAGACTTCGTTGAACTTTCTGCTAATGGTCTCACCGGAGTGAATGTAGTCCTCCGCTAAAGCACGATTTGTGTGTCCATGGCCAACCATCTGCAGGAAATAGCATACTGCCTGAGGTGACGCCTCTAGTACCTCGCAACAAGCCACGACTCTCAAGCTTGTCGACAAAGGTCATTATAGTTTGTGGACGCATCCGGTATAGGTCATAAGACTTTTGTTCGTGACCGGTCAATATTTCTAAGACCTTTATGTGGCCACTCCTGATGCTAACTGACCTAGGGATACAAGGTGGTGTGGAGGCATCAACGTCTACTGCGTCCATGATTGAGTATGCAATAGAGTCGACAATTAAATCACCAATGTGAATCACTGGCCACAACAAGGTATCTAATAAAAGGTTGTTGAGCATGTCATGTGTTTGCGGTTGGTCATTGGCAGACATGATGCCTACATGTACAATGAAAACAACAACATAATAATTGCTACAACATAAGACAATCCAATTAACGTGCGAAAAGTAAATTATTACAACACTCAATCAAATGAAATTGTACGGATATGTAATGTGTGTGCGGAAAGTAAATTATTACAACAGTCAATCAAATGTAAATGTTTGGACGGAAAATAATTAACATCAAATGCATACGAAATAAACCGTGCAATTATGTTCCCGATGGGCCAGCATCACTGGATGAAGGAAACCACATCGGTGGCATGCCTGGGAAGTTGGGTGGCGGGATAAATGGTGGCTGAGACGATGTGCCTGGGAAGTTGGGTGAAGAGGAAGATGACATAAATGGTGGGTCAGACGATGTGGTATTGGAATTGGGTGAAGGGAATGGTGGCACAAATGATTGTTGAGATGACGTGCTGTTGAAGTTGGGTGAAGGGAATGGTGGCACAAATGATTGTTGAGATGACGTGCTGTTGAAGTTGGGTGAAGGGAATGGTGGCACAAATGATTGTTGAGATGACGTGCTGTTGATGTTGGGTGAAGGGAATGGTTGCGGAGACGGGAAATAAAATGAAGGCATTGGAGGTACAGATGTGGCAAAACCGAATTGTGACCTTTCACAAAGGTCGTTTAACCACAAGGTTATCTTTGCAGGGGTGTTTTTGAGGCTAAGGTAGATATTGCGGTTTGTTGAGTCCTTGATGGCGTTCACAAGTGTAGTAAAAACAGCGGTGGGGGCATCGGGGAAATTGTCATTAAAATATTGTAAAATGTTTGCCAACTCTTCTTTTTCATAGGCTTTGGTCATCATGGAGGTGCCTAACTCGTGAACCTTTGTGTAAACCTGTGTGAACTCAGCCAGAACTTCATTGGAAAGACTACATCGCTCTTGCGGCGTTGATTGTCGTTTCCTGCGCGTATGGGTAGAAGGACTCCTGCCCCCAACTGACGGGTTATCTGTTCCCCCAGGCCGCACGCTTTCACCCTCACTTTGCACGGTAGGTGCGGGTACGCTACGCTCGTCTGATGCCGATTGTGTGTACATGGGTGTATCAGGCGCGCCTAAGTCGACACTTACATCATCCTCAGACGCAACATCTGTAGGAATCTGACTGTACGCCGAAGACATTGCATGGTGTCCTCTAGCAATGTTCCTCCCCGCCATTAGCTCTATGTCATAGTAGTGGGGAAACAGGCGCCTAAGCAACCTAGTCAGGTCCCTGTCTGCCTACGCTTTCAAAAATATGTGTATTAGGATAATCCTGTTTACATGTACAGTTACAATTTGTTAGGATAAAAGTTCTGTATAGTATGCGTACCGCAATGGCCTCTTTCCACTCAGGGGTGTCCGGTACAATGGGCTTGTGCCTTTCTTCATCCCATCCAACGCCACTCTTGTTGGTCAAACCCTTCAAATGGACGTAGTCCTTTTTAAGGTTCTTCCAGCGAGTTCTTATTTGGTCTAACTTGTACATGTCGCCAACCCTATTATTGACATCAGAAGTTATTTCCCTCCAAGAGTCCCTAGTAAAATTACCATCAATACACCTGCCTAGGTCATATTGTCTGCGCAATGTTGTCACCACAGCGGCATCAGACTCTCTTGTCCATACAATACGGTGGTTAGGGTCGATGGGAGGCATACTCGTGTAGTTGCTGCAATATTTGATGACATGAGTCAAATTTGGCAAGTTACAAATATACACAAATGACACAACCTTGATTGATTAACACCCAACAGACTTGATTGAATCTGGTCATTCCCTGATTTATGAATGAATGAGAATGGACCTGGTACCACATGTATGTGAACCAGTACAGACCCAAAACCTTGCTACGGTTCTAGTACTAATTCAGTTGAAGTCGTAGAAGGAAATAGAGCAATACATGAACTGAAGCATGAACAATCAGAAATTATCTGAATGACATAAGTTACAAGGACTACTAAAACACACTAAGTAATTAAAGGAACTGAACCAAGCTACTAAACATGAAGTGGACCAAGCAACATAACATGAACGACCATGATCCTTGTTTGGTGGTTATGTCTGCAAGTCCAAACATATGTTTTAGAAGATTCTTCATAGTCTGTTGTATGGATAACACACATAGTGTTGAAATTCATACCGTTGACATCTATTTGTTTAGGAATAGGTTAAACCATGGTTAACACACATCACAACCACACTTTTGGAAATCATGTCAATGTATAATCATGATTTGCAGAATAAGTGCAGACTTCTAATACAATTATCAATGACTGCAAATTATGTCATGAAACTTGATTGACACATGAAAGAGAGCCATGTTCAGTTGTATTGTACCTGCCGGGAAGCAAACCCCATTAGGGATCAGTCTAAATCCAACTCATGACCATAGTTTGGAAAACAACTAGGCTATAATTAAACTAGACATACATAATTTCATCATGATTGAATGTTCAGGATGATGAGATCAAACTGACCCAAATTAAGAAAAGTGTGGCATGTAACAAAGTGGTGGTTCAAATCCATGGGAAAAAGCATCATAGTCCAATCAAGAAACAAAAAAAACACAATTAAAGTTGAGCATGGGAAAAGTTAGTAAAGCTTAAGTTGAAAGTGCTACTGAAATCTTGTATAAAATATCATATGAAAATATTTTGTCATCAACCTGAAATGATTTGAAGTAACAAGGAAAACACGCTTGAAATGTGTGAGAAAGTCATGCATGGATGGACTCGAGGTGTGCTTGAACTAAATATGGCCCCAAGTCAACTAGTTGCAATCCCACAAAAAATTAAGGCCAGATGGAGAGGGACATGTGATTCAGGTCAGATTAACACAAAAATTATCAAATGCATTGGAAACATGTCCATTAATATGAACGAATGCATACAAATCAATGACAAACCTTTCTCCAAAGAGTAGCCTACAATTTGGACAAATACTTAGGACATGGGTCCATGTATTTGGGTTACTTTTACTTAACTTTAAGATCCAAAAATTTCTCAAATGTTACTGACCCTAGGTCAAATACAAGTGGCACCAAAGTTTAAAGAAATGTATCATAAATGAAGTGGTGGTTCAAATCCATGAGAACAATCATCACAATCTAATCCAGAAAGGAAAACATCAAAGTGCAATCTAGAAACCAAAAAATAGTTTAACGTATGCTTCATACTTCATTTTGTACTAAAAAA
This sequence comes from Alisma plantago-aquatica, assembly GCA_963693085.1. Taxonomy (NCBI): domain Eukaryota; kingdom Viridiplantae; phylum Streptophyta; class Magnoliopsida; order Alismatales; family Alismataceae; genus Alisma; species Alisma plantago-aquatica. Next base: position 1,179,599,567 of record OY856410.1, read on the forward strand.
CAATTGCAAGGGAAAAAAACAAATTCAAACCATTTGGAAAATTAGACACAAGTCTATACAATTTCGTAGTATTTACTTCAAAAGGGTACCCATCATATAGAAAGCAAACTACTATTGTATAACAGAAAACTGAACACATATTAGTATATTTCATATTGAAAAAGCAACCTACTATTGAGACATCCAACCAGACAGACTGAAATACCTACAGAACGGTTTACTAAATTGTCGTTTTGGTTGTTACATAGAGATGGTCCAAAAAGGCACTAATATTAGTGTAATTTAATAAACAACTAACATATATGTTGATTTGGATCATTTTTTTTATTTATTTTAGTAGGATTAGTTCATCAATCCTTTCCAAAATGAGGTATGACTATATTTCATCATTCAATTTGTTTTAATTTTGAAATTTGATCACATTAGTTTTCCCTATATTAGAATGGTGGACCACATATGTCCTTAGTTTGGTCATATGCCAATCATGTATGTAGACATCCTTTGATTTCATTGTTTGGTTTAGCATATTTATCTCAACACGTTTGTTTACTTTACTTTGACCAAAAGAAACACCAAAACTTCTAGTGAAAAAATTGAGTTGTTTACCTAGATATGAATTTTTTTAATAAGTGTGATATAACTAGTTGTTATGTGTTGTATCTAGTTAGTTATTATTATAGATGCACCATTTCCATATTCAAGGAATATATTCAACTAGTTGTTATATCAATTGTATTGTATATTTGTGTCCAACATTTCACTTATCCTTAATCAACGCACAAAATCAACTTAGTTTTCTGAATAACACAAATTCTAAAAGATCAATCATTGATATTCTATAAATTAAAACATACTATAATGCCACACCTGCACCACACAAAATTTAAATATATGAATGAAAAAAATACTGAACTGAATTAGCTAGATGTGTGTGATAGCCATAGTGTGTTGACTTTTGTATTTGGTAACTGAAGCATGATAAAAAATCATACATAATGATGCACCCTCAAACTAAATGAAAACCCATCACCTTCTCAATCATTTTTTGTAGCATATAGTATGCATGCAATCACAATTAAAGTTCTATGGCTTGTTTCATACTAAATATCAAGGTACGAAAATGGTTAATGGAATCCTATGTGTGGAGAAGAAACAACAATAGAGGTTGCACAAGCAACAAAAACAAAATAGAGAGTGATTGAAGAAGGAAAAGTATCAAGACATGTGACGGAAGAAAATTAAGGAGGTGGTAGTGATGGGAGGCATCTGTGATGTGAGCATAAAAATATTTATAAATACTGAAGGTGGTATTGGAGCATATGATAAGTGGCGGCGCCACTATTTATCAAATACAACACCATGAAAACAACAATACCAATAGCAGTGACAGAGAGGGAGAACAATGACGTGACTAACATCACAAATTAAGGATCAAAAGGGGTTGGGTTCAAGGATCTAATGAGAAAAATGGCTACATAATGAGAAGCAAGTTGTTATAGGTTCAATAAGGGTTGTTATATAGTAATTACACATCTTTCTATATAAGAGACTCTCCATTTTTTATTATTGTTTACTTATTTATATATAAACAGGATGATGGAAACAGATTATTTTCTTAAAATCTAGTTGATAAATTGAATAGTCTATAGGAATCACTATAAAGTAATAGAGTCACATTCTTCATAATGTTATCAATAGTCTATAGGAATAATTTTTTTTCCTATTGAAATCGTGCTTCTTAGACCAACACATACTACAGACCACATCAGTTCAGAGACCATGCTCGTCCAGAGCATCAAACCAATAACAAATATGTTCTGTGCAGAGTAAACAACGGGAAAGGGAAAAGCATCAAAATCAACAACATTGTGCCTATTCAAAATCAAAATCAAAATCTAACATCAGATTCAACCGTACATGTTTCGATAAAGAACACCATTTCACAAATGTTTTGGTACTTAATTCGACATTGTGCCCTAAAACCGAAATAACCCTATTCAACATTGTGCCCTAAAACCGAAATAACCCTCTACCCTACACAGAGACCAACCTGAGCAGAATCTCTCCTTGGAGTGACGACGGAAGAGGCGGAACCTGGGCACAAGCGTTGACCTGGGCAGCGCCGGCATACCACGAGTGAGCGGCAACGATCTTCTGCGGAAGTCCAGCACCTCGCAACACTTGGACGAAGAAGCTTCTGTAGAAGTCCAGCACCTCACAGCACCACACCCCCAATTTAAAGGCACAACACTGACTAGGGTTTCGGATTCCTCTTCTGTTCCGCCTATGCCTTCCTCTGTAGACGACATGACGAGGCATGGCAGACCTTGCTTTTGACCGACCTAGCTCGGCAGTGGCAGGTGGCAGGAAGCAGCTACGCCGAAGGTAGCTGTGTTGGGAGCAGATGCGTCGCATTTACTTCATGGGCTGCTTCGCCAGGAAGAGGGCTGCTTTGCCAGGAAGAGGGAGGGAAAGATGCGTCGCGAGGGACGCCCAAGAGACGCGAGACGCGAGTCGGGGTAGGATCTCAAACCAGGTTTGAGATTCCAAACCTGCCTCTACCTGTACTGCGTCAAGCTCGAAAATGGGACTGACTAAACCCAAAACGGGGTCCGAACCAGTCTCATTGCCAAACGGAAACCCAGCCCGAGCCGGACTGGTTTGGGCCTATGTGGCGCTACGCGACATCGCCCAAACCCGGTCCAGGCCGTTTCCAAACAGGGGCCTAAGCACCAGCAAATGTCGTTCCCAGCTCCCAGATGCCGCAAGCTGGTGCACGACCACCCAACCCTCTTATGAACCTACGCATGCCCAAGAGCTAAGTGGGCTTGGCCCTACGTGGCCCATTCTTGACCCAACTAAGGCAAATCCTCCCAAATTCCATACAAAATAGGGCATGATCTTGTAAACATTGTATCTTCCACATCACCTACGCAGGCCCAGGAGCTAAGCGGGCCTGACCCTACGTGGCCCATTCTTGACCCAACCAAGGTAAATCCTCCCAAATTCCCTAAAATAGGGTATGATCTTGTAAACCTTGTATTTTTACATATTATAACCAAATATGGAAGTATTGTATACTATTTCGATCAGAAAAACACCATCTTTCTAATGGTGATAGATATTGTGTTTGTTTATGCTTGTGCCTCTAGTGATCTAGGGATTAATCACTTTGCATGACCTTTTATTTATCTAAACCCTATGCAGATCTTACATATCTTGTATCTTTAATGATATGAAACTCCATTTTTGTGCACAACAATAAGTTATACTATTTTTTAATGTGTTTGGATGAACTAGCCCATCCACTTGTGATTAAATGGCACCTTGATCCATCATGACTTACAAGATTGTTCTTTTATGTACTTACATGCTATAACTTGATCAAGTCTTGAACTTTCTCTTAACTTGTGTTCCTCTAAACTTGTAACCTAGAAATCAATAACTCTGGTTATGCATTGTTCCATGATAATATAAGATCTCATGCTAAGTAGCCCATAGTTGACTATTGAGGCCCCAAGTATCTATTATATGCACTACATGACTTAGTACCTAGTTTGTCTCCATATGCTTAAATATGACTTTATGGAATCCTCTTGCTCTATCTAATTCAAATCAGTGATTTTAGCATGCATGCAACATTAAAAGCCATCCTGCTCCATCATACATCCCTAATGCTTCTATGACTTGGAAATATGACCCTATTGCATGAAATGGATATAATGTGACTAGTTGTGAATTTGTGTGAACCGGGATGATGACTTAGACCTCATGCTTCTGCTACATCTAAATAAGAATCTAACTTTATCATGCTATGACTCATAATGTGGATGGTCCACCTAGATTTAAGGCTAAATGTTGATCCTTGAACTATGTTGAACTATGTTGAGACCTAGGACTAGGGGAAACATCCACATGAATCATGATATGATTTGATTATCAATGCTCTATTTGATCTAAGACCCACTTTTATGTATTTTATATCTTAGGTCCTAGTTTGCTTGGGCCTTCTCTAAGAATCTCACTCATGAATCATATCATGCACTCTACTCACCAGGTATGCTTAATCTCTTGACCCTACTATGATATGGCTTGTTTGTAAGTATGCTCATATGAATGCTTGGCTATATAATTACTTGTTTGAGCTCCTTGTTCCCTATGATTAGTATGTTCAGTTTGCTTGAATATGTTGAACAAACCTTGAACATAATTGAACATGTCCATTATACAAATCTTGTGTACTTGCATGTATTCTCGGGGTAAGGGCACAAGACATGTTGGAAAAAGGGTAAGCTCATTAACTTAGGTTCTGAGGTCCCTCACGTATATAGAAGGGTTGGCTAATGTTGAGCACCCTTACGGACCCTCCCTATGAGGAGTGGTCAATGGCTATAATATGTTGTTGAGTATAATGGAAATGCACTTAAAACATGCTTTGTATAAAAGAATGTCTCTAAGTGTTCTTGTGTTGTTTCTACTTCTTGTCCATTATGATGTTGCTAGCCAACCAAGCTTTTACTATATGCTTAAATTGAGGTTACATGTTTTTCATAGCATACTTAATACTTTGGCATTAATATGTTCTGTTTATCAAATTTGTAGTTCCTAAAAGAAGATCTGCTACACTCAAGACTCTAAGGTCTAAAATGAATTACAAATGGGTATACTCGTAAGAGAAATGGGTACATGTTTCTCTTTTCCCATTTAGTGTCTTATTATATCTTATTGTTACTACTTTTACTTATATGTTACCTGTGTGAAATATTCGATCCATTCTAGGGACGGATGCCCAGGTCCACTCGCCTTTAGATTTGTAGCCATTAGGAGTGTGGACTTAGGGTAACAAATGGTTCTAAGACAACAATTTTATCATTTAATTCATCTTTTTTTAAGAATAAGATCATAATCAAAATGTGAGCAATGAATATGTTGCTTCTTCATATTACTCAATTTATCTAAAAGAGTGGAAACTTGAGTTTGCAAAGAAATATTTTGACAAAAAAGCTCATATATTCATTTATATTCACTAGCATATTGATCATTTAGCTTATTAAGTTCATCATTTAAAGAATCAATAATACTGACAATTTATTTTTTTCTTATATTTTTTTCAACTTTTTCCGAAGTAAGTTCAAAAAGTTGAATAAGTTCATCCTTTGAAAAGGTTGAGAGAAATACCTCATTGTCATCACTTCGTGTATCTTCTTCTTCTTTTTCATTATCTTCATTATCTTTGGCGATTAGGCATTCAACTACATGGTGGAAAACTTCATCTTCATCATTTGACTCTACATTTGATGAGGAATCCCAAAAAGCATAACATGCCTTCCTCTTTCTATCCTTTTAGTTCTTATTATTATTTATTTTTAGTTCCGGGTGTTCACCCTTCCAGTGTCCCTTTTCTGACAAAGATGACATCTAGAAGAGAGAGATCTACACTTTTTGTTAGAAGAAATATTTAACTTCTTACCTTTGTAGTTCATTTCTTCCTCACTACAAGATATGTCACTTGATGATGAAGTAGCTTGTTTTGACACCCTATATTTGAGGGTTGTTCTTTTTTTTTTCATGACATGCTTTTCTTCTTCATCTTCCATCTCACGTTATTGGAGCTTGACTTTATATGTCTATAAGTTACCTATAAGTTCTTTAATCTGGAAGTAGAAAGATCCGAAGATTCTTCTATGACATTAACTTTCTTTTAATACTTGAAGGTTAGAGAATTAAAATTTTTAGTAACAATCTCATGATCTTCTATATTCTTTCCAAGATATTTCACTAGTTTATAATAGAGGCGAATCTAGAGTACATTTCAAAAATAGCTTCATATTTTCCCATGCGAAATAACACTAGTTTATGATTAAGCATATTTATTTAGTATCCTTTACTTTCTTGGTTCCTTCCTGAGTAATAGATAATTTTCTTCAAATATATAGGCAGTTTGACATGATGAGGTTCTATTAAACTCACTACAAAAGAGATAAGAATATAGGATACTTATGACTTTAGCATTTAAAGTAGTCTTTCTTACCGTAGCCGCATCCCAATTGCTCAAGCTTAGTTGCTAGAGGCTCATAATGCAGGATGACCACCTTTTAAAGATCAAATCTAATACCTTGACAAAAGAACTGTATGTGCCTCATTCAATGTGAGTAGTTGGATCCATAAAAAATAGTAGGTCGGTAGACATGTTCTCCTTTAAGGTTGATATGGCCCAGTAGATTTTCCCCCATCTTCAAGACTCGTTGGAGCTCCTTGAAGCCTCACTTTGATACCAATTGAAAACTTTATAGGGGTGTGTGGTTCCAAATAAAATGATGTCAATCAACTAACTAGTTGTTCAAACCATATTTTATTCTTTTTTCTAAATTGATACACAAATACACAAATACTAGTGTCTTTTGTCTTTTGTGGCTCAAGATATACCTTTTTTTTTCAGATCAATGATAACTACTGTCTTCCTTGCATGACATTGGAATATCACCCTCCTTGGATAATATCACAATCTACCTCCACCATCTTTAGACACAACCTTCTCATAAGAAGTAGCTCCAAAGAAGCTCCATCACAACCTTCTCACAAGAAGTAGCACCAAGCACCGAACAAAATAATGAACAAGAGAGGAAGAAGGAAATTACAACTCTTTCTCACAAGATATACAATTGAAGCACTATGAACAAGTGATGATCAACTCCACAAGGTGTTGTCAAGGCTATATTTGGTGGAGTGGGATACTAATGTAGATCTAAAGCTTAGACTAGCTTGTTTGCAGTTGGAGATACCAAATAAATATACTAAGATTGGAAGAATATCATGTAGATAGCTCGATCAAGTGTGATCTAAGTATCTGTCAGGTTCTTCTGTATATATAAAACACTTAAGAACATCTAAGATAATTTTTGGGAGTGTTTAGGTCAAGTTTAGTGGGAAACTAGTCGTTATAGGATAGTCAGTAGGAATAAAATGACTAATTATGCACTAACTGAAAATTCTACAGTCTGCTTGTTGGTTGAACTTCTTTTTTACCGAAGACCTTGATAAAAAAGGAGTTCGACTGAGAGACACCTTGTGGTATGTTTTAACAATAGATAGTTGTTGCTCAACTTGTGTTTTGACCAACCCATTCTCAATCGAACAAGAGTTTGATCAAAAAGTCCCTATAACTCTTTTTTTTGGAAAATGACTCAAATTGTTTTTATAATGAGGTTGTCTATCCTAAGGGGTGTATATAAATATACAACTAGGCTTAAAATGGCTTCGATACAATCTTCACTTGTTCTTACATCATTCCTATGGAGTTGTACAATTTACACCTATACAAGACATCATCTAGGTACAACTTGATGTACAAGCCTCCAAACACACATATAATCACACATTCTTTATTATTGGATCTTGTCTAAGTTTCTTGATCACTTGTAACACATAATTTACACATTAATAATATTAATAGAAAATATTTGCATCATCAAAATTTACAGTGTAGCACATCTAAAAAGCCATCATTTTCTTACACTGTGCTTATTTTTTACTAGCGTTGTGCTAGTGTGTCTCATTAGTATCATGCACAGAAGGGTGTTTTTAATGCTTTTACATGTCTTAAGGCAAGGTTTCAATATTGATGTCAATAGTATGATCTATATCGGCACTATTTGTTCCTTGAGGTGGGATCCTATTGGTCTTAGTGCCAAACACATTTTTTCCATTGTTTTTAAATTTATCAATTTCTATCTTGTTTGATAAAACAACAAATGAGCGCTCGATGTTCCGCAATGTGAAATTTTCAAGTGAGTATTGGAAGGAAAATAAAGGTCATACTAGATACAATGTTAAGGAAGATTTAAAAAAAAAAAGATACATTGTTAATAAAGAAAAGAAAGATCACAAAAAATAAGGGATAAATGAAAGGATAATTTCTTCTTGGCGTTCAAACATCAATCAGATCCTTTCTAATAAAAAGATCGACCACCTCCTCTTTTTTGTGTCACACTCCTTAGTAACTATAAAATGTTGATGCAAGTGCAGAGACTGGTAGGAGTTAACTCTCAATGTTGTGATACATATAACTTTATTAGAGTATACAAGACATGATTAAAATTTAGTAACATTATAAATAAAAAGTGCATGCAACTCCTTTGAAAACCTTTCATATACAATTAAGACAAAAGATATCTATAATTTGGAAAATGAAAGGTAAATTACCTTCACTATTACCTATGCCCTTTCATCCTTGCTTGTATACAAAAGGACAAAATTGTAACTGAGAAAGTTAGGGAAAATATATACAAGCATTTTATACTCTTCCACACCTACCTTATTAGAATGAAAGATTGATTTATAACCAAAATATAAAAATCTATATACAATGGATATCATAGACTTTCACAAATAATATATAGAGAGATGATTTTGTAATGCATGAAGGTACAAAAATCACAAGCAAATAAAACATCATCTTAAATCTTTGAGTCTATGGACTCACCGCACAGTAACATCATTTTATAATCATGGAATAACTAATAATCAATGTTAAAATATAGTCATTTTATATTTTCATTTTAAGCTAAATGACACTAGAGTTACATATAATAGCCATACTCAGCTATGCATTTATTACCCAAATTTTTACACATAAACAAAAATAAGCATGCATTATATGTACATAAACATCATTATAAAGTCGTGCCTAAGATCCCCCTCCTATTAAGGGACACATTAGAAATAAAACCCTCTGAACAATAACCACCATCTCAAGTGGTGAACAAGTGAAGTAGGAGAGTCACTCTATATATGTCACCTCGGGTTGATCACAAATGCCTTAGAACCTATAAAAAATAGGATATAATGGCAACCCTATGAACAATAAGCACCACCTCAAGTGGTGAACATGTGAAGTAGGAGAGTCACTCTAGATGTGTCACCTCAGGTTGATCAGAAATGCCTTAGAACCTATAAAGAATAGGATTAAATGACATATCTATAAAGATCTGATCCTTATGATCAAATATTTACAAAATTACATAAGAAAATATAAACAAATCTTTATATATTCATGCTTTACATCACAGAGTAATGGAAGATTATACACAATATTACAAATTTAAACACATGCATTGATTCCTATATACTCTTCAACATGGGGAATCTCTTGCACATTTCTTCTAGGTCTTGCTTTGATTAGCTATCCATGAGTTCCCAGAGGGAACGAAACTACACATGGATCCCAAGAATGAAAACGTAGATCAGTCGATTGACCGATACAAAATTAATATATGGAAAGTAGAAGTATAACCCTATCTATAAAGGAATTTCATGACAAAATACAAAGGAATTAACAATAAAGGCAAGTACCAAATGGTAACAATGGTTTTTCAAATTCAATAAAATTCAATATCTAATTTTAAGACTAGTAATTCATTTTTTTCTTCAAATAGATAGCACATGTCAATCTCTAATTTTTGGGGAAGCCATGTGTTCTCTCCTAGGGAGTATTAAAATACACCAACTGAGATTCCTAGTATCTAAGGGACCCTATGTCCTTCAGCTCTATGCATAGGTGTGGAAGCATAACTCCACTAAACTAGGGGCACTAGCCCTTTCTCGATGTCTAAGCATTGTGCTACTATATCCAAGTATTTGTTGGTGGCCTTTCAAGGAGAGGAAGACTAAAGTTTCTAAAACAAATTCAGGCCAACCAACCTATCTACCATGTACGATTTCAAGAGGGAATAACATTTCCAAATATAAAATAGAAATGTGTACCTTTAGATCAAAGTATGCAAAATTGTGAGTTCCAAGTTTTCAACTCTAAGAATTCAATCAAAATAGAGAGATATACAAATGTAGAGGAATATTTGTCACTATATGCCATGGAATCAAATGTGTTCAATTGGACTTGTTTAGGATTAGGGTTTCTTTTCCATATAGATTTCATACTCAAGTCCATAATTATTTTCTCTATTTTAGGTCCCTAACTATTACTTTCTTTTGAAGATAGTCCCATTTAATCAATATGGTTGAGGTTGTTCATTATATGAGATATGAATTATCAAAATACCCTTATTAGGAATATCTAGGGTTTATAGTCAACATACCTCAATATACACTAGTTACACTGATACTTAGACTTAACTTATATAACATGACTGCCAATATGTATCTTAAATAAAGTATATTCATATTTAGTCTGAAATACCATGTAATACAATGTGTGTTTTGTCCAAATGTCTATAAATGTAGTTTATTATATATGTTATTTCTCTTTTATGTCCTATAATTCAAATAAGGGAAAACATAGATAAATTTACTTCTTAGTGTCATCAAAGTAAATCTAGGGTTCTTATTTTCATAACAATGTATGAGATTATTTTACATGATTTTGTTTACTAATCACTATCATATTATTACATCATGATACTAATAGGACCAATATAACAAATGAATTAGGCAAGGGTATCCTAAATAACCACATTCATATGTATAGCATTACCTATTGTACTAAGTAATATCTTGAAATGAGAAATAATTCATAAATTCAATACTTGTTATATTACTAAGATTTGTACTAAATCTCGACAATCTGTACTACTAATATAGTTGCAAGATTAATAGATTAAGTGATATGGTTACCATCACTAGGTGTTATTTGATCGGTAGTCTTATTTGTTAACATGGTTTAGGTTCAACTTCTATCCCACTCATTATCCTCTAGTTTTCTCCTCCATTATCTAATTAACTAGCTTTTGAACATACAAAATACAAGAACAAATTGCTTACTTGCGGAATGATAAAGGTGTTCTAGATCATTTTTACATGATGGGTGGCTATCACGTCTTCATCTAGTTGTCATAGGCTCAAATAGGATGACCCTGAATTTGTGAGAACAAATCTCTTGACCATGGGGTGAAGGACTGAGTTCTTGATGATGGAATATATGCCACTTCCCCTTCTAGTCTTCTACTATCTATGACCAAACATAATTATCCACTAGGTTTTGGGGGCTTGAGGAGGTGTTCTTCACCCTTGCAACTGATTGCAGTAGCTAGCATATTCTTTAGTCGTATTATCTGATGGTAGTAACCATGAAGGAGGTTGTGACTGGTTGATTTCCATGTGGAGGGAGCAACAACCTTCTTAAGGTCTTTGCCTCTGCACAGACCTATGAGTCTGTGCACAGACTGCCTGTATTGAGGCTTTGTGATGTTGTAGGTTGTTGTACATCTGATTAGGTGGTCATCGATGAAGAGTAGGTTCAGAATTTGGTGCACCGACTGGTGAATTTGTAGGTTTTAATATGACCCAATGCCATGTTGTTGCAGATCTTTAGATTGCAGACCTACTACCTCCTTTTTACTGAGGTTTTGGGGGTTTTGGGAGGCTATTGCTGGTCACCAAAGAGGGAAATCTTGATCTGAACCTTTAGCCATGGTGCCTAGGGATTTGGTGATCTTCTATGACCAGTCGGGAGGGAAGAACAAAAGTTGTTAGGTCATCGAGTTTTATTGCTTGCGGGGTTGTAGTGGATGAAAGGGGGAGGAAGGGGTTCTATTGGAATCTAACATGCATGATGACAGTGGTGTCTACAACTGGATAGGTTGTCAAGGGGAGGAGAAGGCAACATAAACATGTATGGACGAGGGAGAAGTAGTTATCAACAATCTTATGAGGGTCGAAGTAGGGTTGGTACATCAGATTAAGCATGATACTTGTAGAATTGTCTCTTTAAGTGCTAGTCTGAAGATCGACAACTACAGTGGATAGGTGCAAGGGAGAAAAAGCATTGCGGCTAGGATTAGAATAGTTGAAGGAAAAATATGAAGAGAATATATATGGAGAATGAGAGAAAGAGAAGAGGAGGAAGGACGGGGAGGTGAGGCCATAGAGGGAAAGGATAAAACACTCCCTGCTTCAAGCATTTCATGATGTTTACCCTATTCCTTGGCTTTAGTTCTGGTCACCAGGGTTTGTGTTGAAGAGGTGTTGTGACCTTGTTTGCTTGGTTATGTGTAGCAGTCACTACACCTTGTTTTGTTTCGACCTTGGTGTCTATTGCGATCGCAACAAGGTGTGTAGTGAAACTAAGTGGTCGTTACACCAACTTGGTTGTATCACCCTTTGATGCATGCCTATTTTAAGTGGTTGCATGGCTGATCCTTTAAAGGAGAAGTGTCCTTTGGTGCTCTAATACCTTGACACCTCATAACCCTTTAAATCCCTCCTACCCTCAAGTATATATACTCTCTCTTTCACGTGCAAGTGTCTCTTTTATCTCTCCTCTTTCTCTCCTCTAGCTTGAGTTTGACCTTGGAGCTTTATGGAGCAAGACAGGTGCTGATGTTGGGTCTTGGTGGCTAATCACCTTTGTATGTGTTGATCTAGGGCTTGATCATCCCTTTTGTGGTGGTTCTTGAGCTTGGTAAGTTAATATATACCCTTGATCTCATTTCCTTTGAACCCTACCTTCTTCTCCTTCCTTGGCCATGAGACTATGGTTCAACTATGGTGGCCATCTTGAGGAAACTTCTCTTTACAAAGGTCAGAGACTATGGTTTGACCATGGTGGTACCTAAGTGAGATGAAGTTTTCCCTCTTTCTTCTTTCTTCTTCTTGGCCGACCTAAGGGTTTGAGTTTTCTTCACTTTGATCTATCAACCTTGGTATGTTTTCTTCTTCTTGAGGTGACCATGTGGCCGTGGAGTTGTTCTAAGTTGGAATTCATCTTCTTCCTTAGAGCTCGTGGTTTTGGAGCTTGATCTTCAACCTAAGGTGTCTTATATAACTTTTCCCTCTTCTATTATTGCACCATAAATATTGCTTGCATGTTGCTGATTTCAATATCTAAAACGTGATACTAATATATAGATGAAGTTATCATGATCTAGGGTTTAAGATTTTGTAGTATTCTCAAGTAGATTGATCTTTCTCCTAAACCCTAATCCATGTACCCGGTTTTGTGGTGATTATGGAGTTGATGGTTTTTCTTTTGCCTTTTAGCATGGGTTTCTTCCATCATGTTCATGGTTCAACTATCTTGATATTTTGTGAAGTTTTAGTCTATTTTGGCATGTGTTGGACGTCAGGATTTATGTCTCTTATCATAGTTTTCCACATAGATTCTTATGGACCTTGATGTAGGGTTTTGGTGGTCATCTTTGCATGGAGTTTTCCTCCTTGATGTTGCTTAGTTTCCTTGATGTTTATCTTCAATTTTAGATCTTGGTTTATCTCTATTTTGGGGATGGTGGTGTGGTATTGGTGTAGCTTGACCTTGAGGTCACTACACTCACCTCGGACCCAAGTGGTCGCTACATGAGGTTTGAGGTGTTGCGGGTGCAACAACCCTAACCCTAATAGGGTGGTCGCTACACTTTGTTTTTCTTACGGTTGCAATACTAGTTTCAGGTGACAAGGTCTCTACTCTTGTGTTTGGGGTTACTACACTACCTTATGGTTGCAACATGGTCTTAACCCTAGGTTAGTCACAACACATGGTCGCCACAAGTGGATCATGGTCTCTACATCGACTCACCAATGGAGGTTGCTACACCTGTATAAGTTTGGTTGCTACACTTAGTTTTGATCACCACATGTTGAAAATCAAATGATGGATAATCAAGACTACAATACCCAACCTAATGTGTTCCAAGAATGCAGGAAGTGGTGGATTTTAGGGTTTGATGATTGAATGATGTGATGGAAATCTTAATCATCTACATGTGAAACCCTAATCCTAATTTTGGACATATGATGTAATTGCTTATCTTTCTTGAAGTGATTAGCATGTAATAATATTTTTCTCTCCTACTTGTGTAACCCTAACCTTGCAGGTGGAATGAATGTCATAGCTTAATGAATTCTATGGTGATCCTTATATAATACATGGTGGTGATTATGAGCTTTGCTGAGGCCTAATGGGATAATGAATATGTATGAATTATGTGACATCCCACTATCACACAGACAACGAAATGCCACACAAAAATGTGCAAAACTTCCATAAACCACGTGTTACCAGAAATACATGTTAATTAAAACAGATTGCGGAAAGTAGATAAATAAATAAACAATTGCATCTAGATCTTTATCCTGTAAGGAAACATGTTATATAAACATACATAAACCTTGATACGTGTCCATAGTTCATATGATCTAGTTTGTCACATAGGCACAAAGAGTTCACCACCTGTTTATGTATTAAATAGGCCAAACCAGGACAACAACAGGATAAACAAGCTACATCGGCTATACATCGTGAAACATCATCAAAACACCTCCAAGGACCTGAGAGTATAGGGATGACTCTAGGACTCTACTACAAAACAACCAAAACAACAACATATCTATCTATTGCCTCCTAGTGTTTTTCTTGCTACTCGGCCGCGACCTCACGACCACCACCACGTCTAGCATGATCACCTAAAAAGGTTTAAAACTAGTGGGGTGAGACACACAGTCCCAACGAGAAACATAACCCCCGCTGAAACTATAAAACCTCAAAGGAGAGCTAGAACAGATAAAGCAGGTAACTGATCTAAGCAGCTCATATATACGACATACTGAACAGAACTAACTTTATTAACATCTTACCAAGATATACAAGAGGCATATAACCAGATATTTCTTTATGGAACATGATTGACAAGATAAGCTTTATAAGAACTTATCGCAAGATATGAGGAATGTACAAATAACTGTAAGATATAACTAGGGCAACTATACAAGCAAGGCCTCAACCAATGTTCTGTGTTTTGCCTTAAGCTATACATACTATATAGCTAGATTACAATTTTATTATGCCATGAGGAAGTGAGTCGTACCTCTCAAATCCAACCTTTGGCTGTGAAGCCCAAAACCGGTGCCATACAAGGTCAATGGAAGAGTCGGACTCCATGACCTCGCCTCCTCGTGGTCAGTGCACGATATCCAAATTAAAGTAGGATCACAGTCTCTTGCTTAAGTGGCCTTAGCCACAGGGTCAGCTCCCGTAGGCTACCCTTTCCTCTAGCCCACCTTAGTACAGGTCACGGAGCTAGTATATCATAAGCCACAAGCCTATTCATCATGCTCCTGAGCCATGAACGCATTCATGCTCCATCACACTGAGCCATGGGCCTATTCACCATGCTCTATAACACTGAGCCATGGGCATGTTCACCATTCTCTATACACATCCACAATTGCACTCTAATCCTCCTATTTTCGGCTAGGAGAAACCCCACATATTCAACAATATACGCTCTAGGTAATCCCGCAGGATAAACTTGTTTCACCATCACCAGCTACTGACGATGATAGATCTATGGCCAGGAAAAACTACATGAAAAGGTTTTGCACAACTTCCCTCACATATCATGAAGCAAGGTGGGTCATCACTAAATCGGCCAACCCACCAACCTCAACTGGGTTAAGACCAACCAAAGGCTCACCTCTCAAGTTCATGGAAAGAGAGGGGTATTTCCCAAGCAACTAGAGTATAGACTCACCTCTCAATGACCAAGTAAGAGAGGGGTTTTGCCTGCACCACTAGAGCTCAAGCTCACCTCTCAAAACCAAAGGGAGAGAAAGGAGTTTTTCCTGAAGAACACACCACATGCACCATTGAATTAGGACACCCTAGGCTCACCTCTCAACAACTAAGAGAGAGGGGTTTTGCCCAAGGAACCCACATCCAAGGTTCGGCCAACAAGATCCATGGTACATCTAGGGCAACAACATGACCATTAAGGCAAGAAACATATCTAGCAAGGTAGCATGGCCGATCAAGATAGCATATAACAAAGAAACATGGTAAGGAAGTAGTTTAGTTAGGGTTAGGAGTTATATAACCCGCCTTAAGCACACTCCTCAAGCTCCAAATCTCCAAGTACCAAGCTTCAAGCTCCAAGGCACCACCTTCAACCACCACTAGGAGAGAAGAGAACTCCATAACCACCATGGCTGAAAAGAAAGAGAGAAGAAGAAGAAGGTGCCAAGGATAGGGAGAGATACTCACCATAAGAGGAGAAGGAGAAAGGCACATCTAGGGTTTCGTCCACCACTAGAGGAATAAGAAGACTCCACCAAGGAGATCGGCAACCAAGCTCTACCAAGGGGAGATATCGGGCACCAAGAAAGAAGGGATGTAACTAAGGAGCTAAAGGGATCCCAAGCTAGCAAAGAAGGGGGTATGTATGCAAGGGGGTTAAGTGGGCATCCACTAGGGGATTGCTCTACATGTGCTCACCCAAACCGCCACTTGTCCAAACTATGCCACCTTGCTAGCTTCCCCAGCCACATGCTCATGACTTGCCACCATCTAGCAAAACAATGACCACTTGTCCAAAGATGGTGACACAAATGAGGCTAGGTCAAGAGGGTGTGTGTCGCCCAACATGGCAACCCGACGCACCATGGCCGATACTCCCTGACCGATACAACAAGCAAGAAGGTGGCACCAAGCTCAAACAAGGCCCAAGAAATCCCAACAACAAGCCTAATCTTAAACAAGATCAAACGAGGCCCAAAACAACTCAAGAAAGTTGCCCAACCCATATCCTCTCAACCCTAGAGGATGCAAGGAGAGAGAAAGATATATCTCAAGGTGACAAACTTGCACACCAACCCTAGAACTTGGGTAATTTGCAAGTTGCACCTAAACCTCTCAACGAAGCACAAACAAACCTTAATCACAACTCAGGTAATTAAGCAGGCATCCAAGCATAGAGTTTAGGCAAAACAAACAGGGTAAGCCCAAAATGGAGTTCATGGTCCTTACAAGCCATAAACCTCTACAAAGGGATTTTGCCCCCGAAATCCAAAGAGAAAAGCGAGGGATACTTCCTCCTCATCTCTTCCTCGAGCTCCCACGTGGCTTCCTTAATACCACGATGATGCCAAAGAACCTTCACAAGCACCATGTCCTTCCTTTTCAACTTCTTTACTCTTATGTCAAGGATCATCATTGGACCTTCTTTGTAGGTCACATATTCATCTAGCTCAACCTCAACTGGCTGTATCACTGCCTCTGTGCCTGGATGACTTTTCTTCAACATACTGACATGGAACACCGAATGTAACATGTGCAACTCCGGCGGTAGTTCTAACTTGTAAGCTACCTTGCCAACACATGATATTACCGGATATGGCCCCATATACCTGGGAGCCAACTTGGCTTTCCAACCAAACCTCAACACGCCTTTCCATGGTGAGACCTTGAGATACACCTTATCTCACACCTAGAACTCCAGAGGTCGTCGACGGTTATCTGCATATGACTTCTGTCTATCCTGTGCTTCTTTCAACTGTTGTGGTATCACCTTGATCTTCTCTATCATCTGTTGTACTAACTCAGGACCCAGAAGCTGATACTCGCCAGACTCATACCAACATAAAGGAGATATGCACTTTCTACCATACAAAGCCTCATAAGGTGCCATGTCGATACTCCGTTGGTAACTGTTGTTGTAGGCGAACTCTATTAAACTGAGATGCACGTTCCAACTACCTAGGAACTGCAAAACATAAGCTCGAAGAAGATCTTCCAGAGTCTGAATAGTCCTTTTAGACTGTTCATCTGTCTGTGGGTGGAAAGCGGTACTGAACCTCAACTGTGTTCCCAACTCTCTATGCAATTGTTCCCAAAAATGACTTGTGAAATGAGGACCTCTGTCAGAGACTATCATTGTTGGCACACCGTGCAAACGTACTATCTCATCCACATACACCTGAGCAAGCTTCTCTGCTGTGTACATTGTCTTTACCGGAATGAAATGAGCAACCTTTGTCAATCTATCAACTATCACCCAGACAGAATCATGATTCCTAGTTGTTCTCGGGAGACCAACTATAAAATCTATGGTTATATGATCTCATTTCCACTACAGTATCGACATAGGTTGCAACATAGCTACCGGATTCTGATGCTCAGCCTTAACCTGTTGACATACCGCACACCTAGCCATAAACTCGGCTACGTCTATCTTCAAACCAGGCCACCAATACAAATCCTTTAGATTATGATATATCTTGGTGTCACCTGGATGCATAGCATACATAGACATGTGCACTTCCTCGAGCACTAACTTCCTCAAATAATCAACATCGGGAACTATCAACTTGTTATGATAACAAACTAATCCATCCTCAGACTTGTGGAAGCCATCCCACTTCTCGCTGCCAAACTCTGATATGATCAACTGGATTGCAACATCTGCCTGCTGTGCTCCTTTGATCTGTTGTCTCAACGTAGGCTTCACTTGCATCTATGCCAACAGTCCTGCCAACAAGGATACCTCCAACTGTATATTCATCTGCTGCAAAGAGACGAACATATCCCGCATATGGCATATCAAAGAACTCAACTGTGCCTTCTTTGTAGGAAGAGAAGAAGACTTCCTGCTAAGTGCATCAGCTACTACGTTAGCCTTACCAGGATGATACTCAATGCTACAATCATAATCACTTATCAGTTCCATCCAACAACATTGTCGCATGTTCAACTCACTGTACGAGAAGATATACTTCAGGTTCTTATGATCTGTAAAGATCTGACACACCTCCCCATAAAGATAGTGTCTCCAAATCTTTAACGCATGGACCACCGCTGCCAGCTCCAAATCATGTGTCAGATAACTCTCTTCATGTTTCTTAAGCTATCACGAAGTAAAAGAAACCACATGATCTTCCTGCATCAACACACATCCTAAGCCCTTCTTGGAAGCATCATAGAAAATGACGTAGCCTTTCCCAAGCTCTAGCAACACCAGCACTGGAGCACTAGTCAACTTCTCCTTTAAGCTCTGAAAAGCTTACTGATAATGATCATCCCAAACAAAAGGTACATCCTTCCTGGTCAACTTCGTCAATGGCAACACGATCACACTGAAGTCCTTTATAAACCTTCGGTAGTATCCTGCTAAACCCAGAAAACTACAAACTTCTGTCGGAGTCTTCGGTTGCTCCTAGTCCGCAACTGACTCTACCTTCTTAGGGTCCACTCTGACTCCTTCTGCAGATATCACATGACCCAAAAAAGTCACTTCCTTCATCCAGAACTCACACTTGCTGAACTTGGCATACAACTGATGTTGGCGAAGGAGAGTCAACGCTTGTCGAAGATGTTGTTCTTGCTATAGATGGCATCTTGACCAAAACTTATTGTGACACCCCGCTATCACACAGACAATGAAATGCCACGCGAAAATGTGCAGAACTTCCATAAACCACATGTTACCAGAAATACAGGTTAATTAAAACTGATTGCGGAAATCAAATAAATAAAGAAACTATTGCATCTAGATCTTTATCCTGCAAGGAAACATGTTATATAAACATACATAAACCTTGATACGTGTCCATAGTTCATAGGATCCAGCTTGTCACATAGGAACAAAGAGTTCACCACCTGTTTATGTACAGAACAGGCCATACCAGGCCAACAACAGGATAGAAAAGCTACATCAGTTATACATCGTGAAACATTGTCAAAAAACCTCCAAGGACCTGAGAGTACAGGGATGACTCTAGGACTCTACTATAAAACAACCCAAACAACAACATATCCATCTCTTGACTCCTAGTATTCTTCTTACTGCTCGACCGCAACCTCACGACCACCACCATGTCTAGCATGATCACCTAAAAAGGTTTAAAACTAACGGGGTGAGACACACAGTCCCAGTGAGAAACATAACCCCCGCTAAAACTATAAAACCTCAAAGGAGAGCTAGAACAGATAAAGCAGGTAACTGATATAAGCAACTCATATATACGACATACTGAACAGAACTAACTTTATTAACAGCTTACCAAGATATCCAGGAGGCATATAACCAAATATTTCTTTATGGAACATGATTGACAAGATAAGCTTTATAAGAACTTATCACAAGATATGAGGAATGTACAAATAAATACAAGATATAACTAGGGAAACTATACAAGAGATGCCTCAACCAATGTTCCATGTTTTGCCTTAAGCAATACATACTATATGGCTAGATTACAATTTTATTATGCCCTGAGGAAGTGAGTCATACCGCTCAAATCCAACCTTCGATTGCAAAGCCCAAAACTAGTGCCATACAAGGTCAATGGGAGAGTCGGACTCCATGACCTCACCTCCTCGTGGTCAATGCATGATATCCAAATTAAAGTAGGACCACAGTCTCTTGCTTAAGTGGCCTCAGCCACAGGGTCAACTCTCGTAGGCTACCCTTTCCTCTAGTCCGCCTTGGTACAGGTCATAACGCTAGTATATCATGAGCCACGAGCCTATTCATCGTACTCCTGAGCCATGAACACATTCATGCTCCATCACACTAAGCCATGGGCCTGTTCACCATGCTCTATAATATTAAGCCATGGGCCTGTTCACCATGCACTATACACATCCGCAATTGCACTCTAATCCTCCTATTTTTGGCTAGGAGAAGCCCCACATATTCAACAATATGCGCTCCAAGTAATCCCGCAGGATAAACATGTATCACCATCACCAACTACTAACAATGATGGATCTATGGCCAGGGCAAACTACATGAAAGGTTCATCTGTAATTAATTAATACATTTTAAGCGGATGCAAGATTCAACCAAGTTATGTAACATGTAACTAAAGCACAAGTAAACAACATAGATATCATTATCAGGTGTTACATTGTCACTCTCATTCTCAAGCCAACATCCTCCTGATCCATCACAAGGATCCAACATTACATGTTACCACTTGGCCTCTTACCAAACATCTAGATCCATCACAAGGATCACTGGGACACAATCCCATCATCAAGGCACACATTGTCATTCCATGGGTAACACCCATCATATATCACTGGGTTCATCATAACCCTTGATGTTCCACATCATATCATTGTCATGCCATCACCATGGCCTCATCATACAAATGGTACCTGCATGGTTAGCATAAGCATTGAGGTACAACTGTACTTATACAAGGAACATGTTAAACTTATTGCATATATCAAGAGAGATATAATTATGCTATTGGATGAGCATATCTATGCATGACATTATCATATACAACTTTTCAATCAAGCATTAGGGTTACCAAACGAACATGGGTTGCAACCCTTATCCTAGGTATATCGGGTAAGGGATAACCCTCACCAAAAGCATCACAACCCTCACTAGAGACATCATGTTCCTTATCATAGGTATATTGGGTAGAGCACAACCCTCACTAAAAGGATATCGGGTAGGGCACTATCATTTACACAAAGGTATCGGCCACTACCAAACCCTAGGGTGCCAAGCCCCACGTCGGGCATCCACCATATCAGGAAACTCCCAACAACAGGCAACACGCAACCTGTGACGCCCAAGCATGCAACACAATGTTATGTCGGGCAAGAACCTAACGTGCAACGCCCGTGACAGGCAACACCAGGCCATATCGTCCATCCAAAGGGTCAGTAGGCATCCTATCATGCAACTCTATGTCGTGCTATGAGCAACGCCCTAAGATAGGAAATGTCGAGACGGACAACACACCTTCATGGGGTAACGGGAAACACTACCCCAAAAGGGTATCATGCAAGGCAGCAGCAATGCATGACGCCCAACCCAAATGCATAACGCCCAAGAGGTCAACACAAAAGGGAGATATCGCTCAAAGGACAAATCCAATGCCATGTCACCTTACTATCCCGATAATGGCCATCAGACATATCGGCCAAAGAAAACAAAGAGGAAGAAAGCTACCCTATCGCCCAAGGCACATCCCTGTCATCCAAGCTAGGGTTAGGGCTCCCTATTGGTCAACAAGCTGTATCACCAAACTAGGGTTACATTGACCAAGACCCCATATTGGGCAACGTCATATCGCCCAACAACATCTTGGGTAAGGATCCATATCGGTCAGAAGGTCAACAAGACATCCATCAAGCATATCGGCCAAGCTCAACCCTAGATATGGGATATCAGGCAACCCAAGCATCCAACACACTTCACTCCATATCGGGTTAGGTAACCTTGTAACCGTGATGACCAAGAACCACATATCCTATCGGGCAAGATACCATATCGGGTTGGTCATCTTCAACCTCAAGACTGCCACCAAGAAACCCTAATGGTCAAGAGAGTTGGCTCACCTCTCAACAACCAAGTGAGAGGGGTTTTGCACAACTTCCATCACATATCGAGCAACAAGGTGGGTCATCACTAAATCGACCAACCCACCAACCTCAACTAGGTCAAGACCAACCAAAGGCTCACCTCTCAAGTCAATGGAAAGAGAAGGGTATTTCCCAAGCAACTAGAGTATAGACTCACCTCTCAATGACCAAGGAAGAGAAGGGTTTTGCCTACACCACTAGAGCTCAATCCCACCTCTCAAAACCAAAGGGAGAGAAAGGAGTTTTGCCCCAATAACACACCACACACACCATTGAATTAGGACACCCTAGGCTCACCTCTCAACAACTAAGAGAGAGGGGTTTTTCCCAAGGAACCCACATCCAAAGTTCGGTCAACAAGATCCATGGTACATCTAGGGCAACAACATGACCATTAAGGGAAGAAACATATCTAGCAAGATAGCATGGCCAATCAAGATAGCATATAACAAAGCAACATGGTAAGGAAGTAGTTTAGTTAGGGTTAGGAGTTATGTAATCCGCCTTAAACACACTCCTCAAGCTCTAAAGCTCCAAGCAGCAAGCTTCAAGCTCCAAGGCACCACCTTCGGCCAACACTAGGAGAGAAGAGAACTCCATAACCACCATGGCTGGAAAGAAAGAGAGAAGAAGAAGAAGGTGCCAAGGATAGGGAGAGATACTCACCACAAGAGGAGAAGGATCTAGGCACATCTAGTGTTTCAACCACCACTAGAGGAAGAAGAAGACTCCACCAAGGATATCAGACACCAAGCTCTACCAAGGGGAGATATCAGCCACTAAGAAAGAAGGGAAGCAACTAAGGAGATAAAGGGATCCCAAGCTAGCAAAGAAGGGGGTATATATGCAAGGGAGTTAAGTGGGCATCCACTAGGGGATTGATCCACATGTGCTCGCCCAAACTACCACTTATCCAAACTATGCCACCTTGCTAGCATCCTAAGCCACATGCTCATGACTTTCCACCAACTAGCAAAACAACGACCACTTGTCCAAAGATGGTGACACAAATGAGGCTAGGTCAAGAGGGTGTGTGTCGCCCAATGTGGCAACCCGACACACCATGGTCGATACTCCCTGGACAATATAACCCTAGCTGATACAACCCTGGATGATATAACCCTGACTGATACAACAAGCAAGAAGGTGACACCAAGCTCAAATAAGGCCCTAGAAAGCCCAACAACAAGCCTAAGATTAAACAAGCTCAAACGAGGCCCAAAACAACTCAAGCAAGGTGCCCAACCCATCCTCTCAATCCTAGAGGATGCAAGGAGAGAGAAAGATATCTCGCAAGGTGACAAACTTGCACACCAACCCTAGAACTTGGGTAATTTGCAAGTTGCACCTAAACCTCTCAACAAAGCACAAACAAACCCTAATCACAACTCAGGTAATTAGGCATGCATCCAAGCAATGGGTTTAGGCAAAACAAATAGGGTAAGCCCAAAATAGAGGTCAGGGTCCTTACAAATTATGTGATTGGGTCTAATGACCTAATAAAGCTTTATGCCTAGCTTGAGGTGAAATCCTCTAGAGGTGATTGAGGGATTGATATCCCATAGTGATGTGATAATGATGATGACCTTAAGAATGGCAGTGAGACAAATATCATATGATGATGTGATAAGTCTATACTTCTTACGATTTATATCTTCTGAAGTTGTTTAAGAGTTATGCTTGCTAGAATGAATTAGGGTTTGTTTATCCACTTGTATGATGTAGCCTTAATTCACCCAATTGTCAAAACTAATAAATCAAAACCTCAATCATGTAGTTGCCCTGTACCATAGATCCATCTTCAGTGTCACTACTTTGCTAGATGATGAAATGAGTAATTCTTATGTGAATCTCGGAGCGTGTATTGTTGAATATGTGGGGCACCAGTCAAGGCATCTCCTTGTATCCACATTTGTGGTTTATAGAGGATAGATCCGATCATGCCTCAGATATTGTGATAATGTGATATGTGATAGGCAATAGTATAACTAAATTTGTGCCTCTTTTTAGAATGGCCATGCGTGATCCTCTTCTCTATCATTGTGCCATGTACCAAGGTGGGCTAGGTGTTTCAGATGGAATATATGTTGATGTTTGCAGTTGACTTTTATGTCTCTATGGTGTTTCTCTAGTACTGATAAGGAGGTGTGGTGAGATCATGGAGTCTGACTCTTCCATAAATCTTATATGGTACTGATTTTGATTTCACAGTGGTAGCTTGGATTTGAGGGGTATGCCTAAAATCCTCAGTGCATAACAAAAGACGTAATACAACCGTGCTGTATATTTTCTTAGGGTTGAATATGACTCATATTGGATGACCCTATGCCTTGTTTCTCATAATGTTTAGTTGGTAAAAGTTATACATGTTCTTCATATTCCTTCTAAAGGTATAAGATGTTCTCCTAATCAGTTGTAGTTGCTCTAAACTACTCAATTAGTTAACCATTTTTTCTTATATCATTTAGCTGAATCTACTTATCTTGTTGTTAATGCTACTCTTTCTATTTTAGTATATCTGTGTTAATAATAGTTGTTGGTAGAGAGTTATATCTCCTATTGAGAAATGGGTCTCACCCTGTGGGTTTCTAAATCTTTTAGGTGGTCATGCACGACGAGGTAGAGATCGTACGAGTGAGGCTGAGAAGCAAGAGGCACAATAGATTTTGAAGGTTGGATATGTTGTTAGTTTTTATAGTAGAGTCCTATGTGCCATCCCTATACTCTCAGGTCCTTGGGGAGGTTTTGGAGATTTTTGTACATCAATACGAGTTTTTAATTGTATGCCATGGTTGTACAGATATCACTTGTACATGGGAATATGTAATCATATGTAACAGGTTGTGGCTAGTTAGCCAGTGAACAATGATATGTAATATCTCTTAGCATGTATATGAGATACAGATAACACACTTTGTGAACTCAAATGTAATATGTTAAATTTTTTTGTAGTAATATGGAATTAGTTTTAATTTATCTTATTTTGGGTAATCTGGATGATTAGTTTTAATTTCATGCTTTGTTTTCGGTAATCTCGGTCTTATGTGATGAGTGTGTCACAAGATCGTAACCCAATAACCTCACTATACCTTAATGACACCTCAGGGGGATAATGAGATCATTCTGAAGCTTGAATCACAATTATAACAACACGAACATCCACGATTATAACATATGTGTGAAGCAAGATGTCAATTTGCAATGCAAGGAAATAAGAATAATGATACTTTGTTTAGCAATAGCATTGTTCACTTTAGATATAAGCCAGAATAAATTATGGGTTGTTGGGACTAGTCCCCATGCCCCAGCGCAAACGTCTAGATGCTCATGGTGAGAGGAAACAATGGAAAGATAGGTAGAACAATGGAAGGGGTCATGTCGCTTGGTGTAGGAAGACCAGTCTCTCCACTATGTTAACTACCTCCTTACTCCTCGCTAGGGTTTGCGATTCACAGATGTGGCTTCTAAAAATGATTAGAGACCCTTAGAATGGACGATAAGGGTTCTCTTTTATAGATGTATTCCTCACTACAGAAACCCTAGTGTTGAATACTTATGCTCGAAGGTAGCTAATTGCATGGCCCGTACTCGATCCACCAGGAAACTAGTGTGGGTTAGTCAATGTGGACCTTGTATCTGGCTCTCTGGAAAACCAGTGTGGGTTGAACTAGGATAGGCTGGATGCCGAGAGTGTGTGTCAGAACTGTAGAGTCTGGGAGACTCCGAGTAGAGAGCGACTCGAGTCGGGAAACTGGTGGAGTCGATTACTTAATGGGGTGACTGGAAGGTGGAGACTGGATAGCTTCTGGGGCCTTCCTTCCCTTAAGACATGGCATCGTGAGGGTTTGTTTGTCCTTCTAGGAAATGCAAGTATATATTTGGCTATTTCTACATGAAAAATGTATCAAATGTGTTGAGGTTTAAAAAAGGGAAGATAATTTCATTTAAGTAAATCTAAGGCTAAAACTAGGGAATAGAAACATATCAGCCCCTACAAAAGCAAATAAAACTGTATGCAAAGATGGGTATAAGTATACTCATCAAACTACCCCAAATATAAACCTTTGTTCATCCTGAGTAAAAAAATAGAAAGGAGAACAAACAATTGATACTAGGATCCCAACTTCCTCTCCCAAATGAGCATACTTTGTGGCCTCCTTCCACCAAACATGACCAAGTGACCCTAGTCCTTTGATGTCACGCAGCCACACTTGGATATCCCCAAATGGGGCTTGTTTCTCCATTCTCTAGACTCCAAAACCTATGAAGAATTGATTTCATCTCAATAATACTCTCGATTTGTCTGTGCAAGATAGAAGGGATCACAAGTCAGGGCTGATTGGCTATTTTGGGGAGAGTTTTAATAAGTCCATTGGGTATGAAATTTGGATGAAAGGGGGAGAAGAAGGCATGGCATAATCCCATTTCCCTGATCTCTCCTCTATTCAAATTGAGACCTTATTTGGGGTTAAGTTATTTTATTTGCTTCTTCTCTATTCAACTTGAGACTTTTATTTAGTTGCAGTTACATTGACCACATGTTTTCTTTGGGTTCATTGGCCTCTTCTATTTATGCAATGTCTGTAGAAGAAAAATGAAAAGGATATATATCTTTAAAGGGGATGCCACCCCAAACTTAGGGTCACAATGGATATTTTTTTTAGATGTCAAAGATATAAAAAATGATGGAATAAAGGTGGAAACAAAAGAGTAACTTGTGCTTCTTTATTTTATTGCTGCATTAGAATCAGATCATCATATTATATCATTTAATTCAATTAATGTAAGGTAGAGAGGCATTTACATTTTTTTAAAAGTTATATAGGAGGCACGTGCGGATTGACCTCTCTGACTCTTTCTGCTTATCGTCATTTCTAAGGGGAAAGCATTCTCAATCGTTGTCCTAAGGGCTCATATCCATTCAAAACATGTTTTTTCCTTACAATTTTTCTTTTTGTACAGGTTAGCTCAAGAAAAAGGGAGTATTTTTACTTATATATTTCTGATTTACATACAAGTAAGTGGCTATGTAGGTACATGCCACAAGTCAGATAAAGCAGAACAATTTTTTCCTTAAAACAAGACAAATGCAAAAAATATAGAGAAAATTGATTTGAGGATGGGAAAGGGAAAGGTTAGAGTTGGAGTGGTGGAGATGACGTACCACCTACCCTCCACACCACAACTTCAAAATTCTACCCATCCTTAGGCAGAAAGAGTTAGAGATGGAGGGGATTTGTTATAGAGGACAGTGGAGGTGGAAGAAATGGAGGGTGCTTTTTGTTCAAAAGCACACAATAGAAACCCTAAGAATGGGTCCCTCTCCCGTTGGTGAGGGCCTCCTCTATTCACCTTCATGGCCACTAGTTTATATGATCTTTGTTTGGTAGGAGCAAGGGTGGTCGCGGTCATGCACCCCATTCTCCACAACATGCATCCAAAAGATGCATTATCTCCAGGGAAATAGCCTAATGATCGAACAACCAGTTGTTGATTGGATCTGGGTTGGGTGGTGGAAGGCCACACCGGTTGTCGGGTGTGTGAAGTGAGCTTCCCATGAGACATAGGTGTCATGGGAGTAGTAGAGTTGTAGTTCCTAATCGTATGGTCATGGTATCTCTTCCGTCGTCAGAGAGGTAGGTTGTGAATGCAGAAGTGCACCATTTTGGTTGCCTGTCGTTGATGCCATCGATGTTGTTGTAGGGAGCGTGTAGGAATTCTTGGTCTTAGGATACTCATGAGGAATATGGTTGTGCTTTCTTGTCCTATCACCTTGTTTCTTTTATAGCTACAAAATTGAGGCTTTAGGGAAACCTAAAGAGTTGGTAGTTATGATCCACGTAGAGGTTAGATATGCAGCCTAGTCCATAAAGATCACACGTCACATCCTAGAAAGTCTCATTCACATCATGAGATTGTGTCAGCAAATAATAATGATAGGAGTTGGGATAAAAGAGGTTGTTATTCCATAGTAACAATGATTTTGATGAAAGATAAATATGGATATATCAGAAAGAAATTGTTATAGATAGTAAAAATGAACCCATCCGGTTAGGATAACATGTCTTCATTGGCCCATGTATACCACTCCCTACATCCTTATCAATTGCAAGATCCTTGGACCGTCAGTCGAATGATTGGACAGATGATTCGATGGACGAAGGGAAAAGTCCATTATGAACTTGTTTCACTGCACCATATGTCAATAAAAGGAATTGGGTTATCAAGAACATGACCCTTTATTTAAAATATTTTGGTGAAAACAAAAGAAAGAAAAATTAAGAATTTTTTTGAAAACTAAAAGAAAGAAATTAAAGAGCTGGGTTGCCTCCTAACAAGCATCCCAGTTTAACATCGTGGACCCGACTGATGATATCATAGTACTCATGTAGAGTGCATGAGTGAGGTTTCCAAAACTTTGACTTTTGGATCCGTAGGACATGGATCATGGTCAGATGATATACACACCTTGCTCGAGGGCTGGTCCTTGTTACCTTTGGGAGTTCTTTAGAAATCTAATTGTTTTGGTTCCAACTTACCTTCCACCTTGAAGATTTCAATCAAATTATGCTCCTTCTTTAAATATTCTATGACTCGACGCTCAATAGTCTTCTTTCCTAGTCAAAGGATGAGTTTTCCGACTTCAACATCTACTAAAGCTCTTGGGGTGGCTAAGAATGGTCTCCCCAAAATGAGTAGAAACCAATTATCCTCTTTGATTTGCATTACCACAAAATCACATGAGACGTAGGTGTCATGTCTGAGATTAATTGGGACATCTTCTACTGTCCCTAGCGGTGTCGTTATATATGCATCAATAAGTTGAATGGTCATAGCTGTGGGCAGGAGATCATTGAAGCCAAGATGTTGGGACAAAGTATATGGCATAATCGATATGATTACGCCTAGGTTGGCAAGTCCCTTGTGGCATGTGTCGTCTCCTAAGAAACAATCTATCTCAAATGAGTTGTGATCTTTTTAATTTTGAGGCATATGGTCATGAACTATATCAAAGGTCGTTTGTGCCAACTTCATAGTTTCACATTCCTTGGTCATATACTTTTTGGATAGAAGGGTCTTCACATATTTGCACCAGGTTGGAATTTCAGCTAGTGCATGGAGGAATTAGATGTCAACATGGGGTTTCTTTGTAGTATCTTTGAATTTCATGAATCTGTCATCCAACTTAGTCTGCTTGAGGCACCCCGAAAAGGGTATATGGGTTTATACACAGGTTCTTCCAGTGTTGTTAGCAATCCATGTTTGATTGTTGGTGTTATAATGGTTGAGTTTTCACTGGTGCCTGACTGAGTTGACATAGCTAGAGGGTCTAGTGTCTAGGCTTCTTCTGGACTGACCACCGACTGGTCATTCGAGCGACTCGAGGCCCCGACTAGGATGACTTCTTTTCCACTAGGAGGAATTGATGCAGGAGTAGGGGTCAACACAACATTAGTAGTCGGGGCTGCAGAGTACACGTTCCCAGCCTCGTTACTACTGCCTTCAATTGTTGCAAATGTTTGGGATTGCTTTCTATTTGTCCCGTGATTGTTCTTGTTGGGGGTTGTTGGTTAACTTCCAGTCAAGTGATCTGTGACTCTAACATCTTTTGATTGGTCGTGGTGTTGTCCAATTGAGTCTGATATGTCACCATCATCTGTAGAAGTGTCTTTACTAGATCTTGTGCTAGTGTCAGCTCTATCAGTAGTGGTGGGGCTTAATTCAGATTCTGATACTATTGCCGTTGTTGGTAGTTCCTGCTTGGGAAATTAAATCTATAGTTTCCCTAATTGTGCAGGCCAGTCTAGTTTGATGGTACTTGTGACACCTCATCACACTAAACAAGATTACTCAAAGCATAAAATACGATCAACTACCAATTAATCACATAGTCAAAATTGTGGAATAATTAAAACCAAAAAATTGCATCAAGAACCAATTCTACAATATTTACATAAAGGTTCATATTTTTCATTCTCATACATTATAATAGGAATTTACATCTATACTCAGTGACCTCAGCCACATCTTGTGTTCAAAAGAAGCATTTATATATTGATGCCATATATACATACAATGGCATACTGCCAAAATCTTTTTGTCAATACAATTATATTGTCCAAAAAACACTTCCCATACCCAGACCTGAGAGTACAAGGATGATACTAGGACTCTACTACTAAAATCTACAATTGACCAACCTCCTAAATCTATTGATCACCAAGCTGGTTCTCTTCCACATCATGACCTCTACCTCGTTGCCCGCTACCACCTAAAAAGAAGTGGTGACCCACATGTGAGATCCAGTCCTAGTGAGAGATATAACTCTCTCTAACATATATTGATTATAATAGATTAATTAATAATAAATAAATTGAGCAGATAAGGTATTGAATAAGCAATCTAAGCAGATTAAATAGTTTAAGCATACTAAGAAAGTAAACTTAACAATATGGACAACTATTCAAATATTATAGGATAACATCTTATAAGCACTGTGTAGTATGAAAGCAAGGTAAGGGATAATTCATTCAATGTGAAATGTATTTGTCTTTAACAAATATACTACACAAACTTATATTACATCTTTTATTATTATACCCTGGGGAGTTTGAGTCGTACCACTCAAAATCCAACTGACCACCGCTTGGTCACAATCGGTTCCATATAAGATCAAGGAAGAGTCACTCCCCAAGATCTTTTCCATACTCGATCAGTACGAGTATGCACTATAGTGATATCTTGGTCAAACTACAAATCAGTGACATATAGTCCTGTAAATAACTAGCCCGCCTTGGTACAAGTCACAACGCTAGAAACCAAGGTATGCAAATTAAAACCTTTATCACATGATAATCACTAAGACATAACCATAGTCATTCCCCAAAATAGGGCTAGGTATGACCGCAGTCATCCTCCCTAAACACTTGGAGTCAGGATAATAAATACCCCACATATTCATCAATATGCACTCTGAGTTTACCTTAGGAATACTCATTTCACCATCTAATAAGTTCTAACACTAAAAATGGCTCTATGGCTCAGGGCACTACATGATTATGGTTACACTTGATTAGTTATTTGCCAATCAGATGAATCAAGGCTTCATCATACAAATGGACATACAAATCATAATTCATTCCTATCAAGTGTATAAACATTGCAACTTCATAAGATATAAAATGCTTGAGGTATAAATTTTAACCACAATACCACATGCTATAATTCATTGCATCATAATAAACCACATGTGTCATCATATCATTTCAAGACATCCATCGCTTATCACAAGTTCTAAGGTTTCAACCCTTATTGGAACATGAATAGGATTTCACCTTAATCATGGCTCAAACATTCACAAAGGTCATTAAGACCATCACATTATTCCCTACATGATTATCATTATCATTATAGGCTTTAGATAAGGATCAAAAGACCATAAACACATAATTATCCCAGAGATTAAACATGGTAGTTCTCAATAACATTTAATTAGTACTTCATTGAGGTTTTTTATTGATTGCCAGGGAACCCACCTCCCCAGGAGAGTGCCTAGATAGCAGGGATGGTAAATATGGGGAACCCATCCACCCACACATTGGGATCCCAAACAAGTTACATCAGAGGTCGACTGATGTGGTGGGAAATTCATTTCCGAACAACATCACTGAGAGGATTCGAACCCGAGACCCTTCATGAGGGGAACCCGTGCTTGACCACTCGAACAACTGCTCGCCGACTACTACATTGAGGTTGTAATACATTATCAAATTAATCATTCAAGAGGTCTAATTATAACTAGAAATCATCATTTGGTTATATTTAAAGTTGGTGTATCAAACCATGTTTCATTAAAAATACACATCTCTTATTATGGTGATTTATCCATATATTTATATGAGGGAAAAGGCAAGACTACAAGTTCAATGGTGTTGTTTCATTGATTTCTCTTTATTAGAAATCTCTTATAAGACTATGGGACTCACTCTAATCCATTAATTGTTAAAGCATCCAATCTCATTCATTGGATTGGATTCATTATTCAAACATTAGGTATGGGTCCAACCATCCATTTCATCACCATTATAGGGTATCAGTTTATACTTCCTCCATGGATAACGGCTCGTTATCTTCATGGTGTAATAGTTTAAACACCAGCATGGTGTACCTATTTACTAACATAAGGGTGTGTCGACTTAATGTCAACATAGTATATCTCCATGATGTATCCGTTTACCACCATCAAAAGCATGTCGACATATCATCACCACGAGTGTATCATCCATTAACCATCACGGGTTATGATCATGGTAGGGTGTCAACCACAAACCATCATGGGTTGTCACTATGATCAGGACGTTAGCCATAGACCATCACAGCTTGTCACTATGGTCAGGGCGTTAGCCACATATCATCACAGTTTATTTTTATATCTAGGGCATCACCTTGACAACAACGCGGTGTCTCGATTTACCCACAATATGGGGTGTGTCATTCATCATGGTTGACACTAATACAAAACTAGTGTATCAGTTTTAGATGATCATGGGTTACTATCATGGCTATGATATTGGCCTAATATCAACATATGTATTGGCCACCATCTGTCATGGTTTTCAACATGGCTAGGGTTGGTGTCAGGCACATCACTTCATGGCTAAGTTCATCATCAACATGATCAAGGTCGAGATGGTGAAAAACAAGGTCTGGAACAGCAAGAACCACCACCATTACCATGGTGGAAACTTTACCAAAATAAGCACATAAACTTGTTTCTATATACAAGGATGTTCGTTTTAGGCAAGATCATAAGCAAACAAGCTTGAAGTAAGAAATATAAGTGAGGAAAGTTATAAAACTTACCTATATAGATAAGAATAGACTTCTAGAAGCAAGGATCACAAGCAAAGAAGGTAAGAAAACCCAAGTTGCAGATCTGAACGCGGCCAACTAGGCACCCTTCTCCTTAAGGAAGCAAAAACCCTAGAAGAAGAAATAAGAAGAATAATTGCTTGAGTTCTAGAGAAACCTCTTCCATGGGACATCAAAGTTATGATCTGGAGAGAGGAAGGATGAAGAAGGACAAAGAGGAAAATGGAGGAAAGGAAGAACTATTTACTTGTTCAAGTCAAATTCACCAAGAAGAAGCTTTTAGAAATCCTGAAAGATAGCAAATCGGAACCCTAAAAGATCCTTCCAAGATGATCACCCTCTTCTTCTTCCTTGAGTAGGTTCTTTGCAGTTCAGAAGAGAGAGAAAACAATATCCTTTGCAAATGGATAGTTATAGAGAGTAAAGGCTTCGTTTTGGCATAGAGATTAGAATATATATAGTTTAGGTGATAAGCTTTGAGAAGAGCATGAGGTGTACAATCGATCCTCCATGTGTCCATGACTTTAATTTTTGCATGAATAAGCTAAAAGAAAGTTGACAAACTATTGGGGACTGGTGGTCTATTGTCTTAAGCCCAAGCAAGTAGAGCCATTACTTGGTAGTCTTAAAGGTAGCTCATCCATGGGGGTTAAAGTCCTAATTCAACATAGAATGAAATCTCCCCAAATTCAAGGTACAATTGGGCGCCCCATAACTCAAAAAGCTCAAGAATGATAAAACAACATATAAGGAACATAATGATGGAAAAATTTACAAAGAAACCTCGTTCATTGGGTAAACTGTAGAAAAGTCCAAAATGTATATAAAATTGCATAACTTTCTCAAACAGTGTCCAATTTGGACCAAATTTGAAACTTAAGCTTGCCTTATGATTCCACAGCATAACACAAGGTTAGATTAAGATTATAAGCACTCAATTATGGTAATTAAGATTGTTCAATGTTTTAATTAAGTTCAGGGGCCTTACAATATTTTGGCTTGAGTAACTTGTGATGGGGTTTGCTGAGTGGGGCTCTAGACTCCAACTGGGTTCCCATATTGAAAATTGGGGTGGTTGCGAGATTGATTTGGGTTATAGTACTCATGTACCAGAATAGTGTGGATAGAGTTGACATCTTCGACTTGGGTGACTATATATTGTTGCTCAACTTCATGCACGTGAAATGAATCATACAATTATTGGCAATAAATCATGCTATGATCCACTGAATGGAAAAAATCATAGCAAGCTACAATGATTTGCACTTGAGGAGTCTGGTTCTTCCTCTTGTATGCACTTAAAGATTTTTCAAGATTATCCTGCTTGAGAGAGAGCCTTTACTGATTTGGATATGGACTTGAGTTCTGAATGATCCTCTACCATAGCTACTTTAGGAATGCATTTTCCTTAGGGATCGACCCAATGAGTCTGATTCTTGACAACAAGGTCAAAGATTTTTAATGTGCTGTCAAAACTTTGCCAGATAAACTTTCCATTAAAGGAGGAGTCAAGGAACTTCTTAGTCTCATCGTCGACACCACTATAGAAAAATTTGATGATTTAGTTTTTAGGAATGACAAGATGTGTGCACTTGCACATGAGTTCATTGAATCATTCCCATGCTTATAGAGATTCTCCAGGCACTTGGTTGAATCTTGTAATTTGTCTTCTGATTGAGTATGTCATCGAGGGGGGTAGAATTTCTCTAAAAACTGATTTTTTAGAGCTCCCCATGTTGTGATTGGGTCCCCTTGAAGGGTGATGTACCACACTTTGGCTTTGTCAGTCAATGAATATTTAAAGAGTTGCAATCACATGGCGTCATAAATGACACCTGATGGCTTCATCATCAAGCAAAGGTTAATGAATTTGAGGAGATGTTCTCAGCAATTATCTCCAAGCCTTCTTGTGAAGGAAAAATTATGCAATAGACTGACCCATTGGGCCCTATTTTTACCAGATAGCCTAGAGGTTAGACTGTATGAGTCAATTCGATACCTTTGGGGATAGAAAACTCCCTTAGTTCTTTGGTGCATTCTGCTACTTCAGCAACTTCTAGGCTTGTCTTTAGTTCAACTTTTGCCTGCATCCTAGATTCTACAATGAGTAGTTCTCGTTAGGCCGTGATAGCTCCTTTAATTCACGCTTGAATAGTTGCTTCCGTAGCTGTTGCGTCTTCCATGATTTTCTCCTTGCAAAGTCTTTTGAGAGTTCTCATGATTTTAGTATTGAAGAACAATCTGGAGTCAAGACTTTTGGATCTTCACACGTGCTAGGAGTACCTTAAAAAAGGCAGAATGACTATGAGTAGACGAGTTGAGTTCTAGAAGATTTTCAATAATATCAAGAATAAAAAGAAAAATCCTAATTACACTTAACCTTCTAAAAATATATAATTACCGTTGTCTCTGGAAAGAATGCCAACTTTTTATGGGGTTCTGAGTATCGCACCAATAAAAACCCTAAGGAAATAACCCTTAGGTTTAACCGAAAGTTGTGCACTAATTCCCCACTCCACACAAATGGAAGCCTTATTGCAGTATACTTAAGGATCAAACCCAAAGCACAACCTTTTTAAGAAGTTATATACATTCATAAGTGTTAAAAGTAATATTTATAATTGAGAAGATGATTAATTGATTAAACTAAATTGCTTCTAGTAGCAACATGGATCAAAGAAGTAAATAAATGATATCAAAAAGGATCAGGACGTGGGGGTTTGCTTCCCAAAGCCTACATAGTTATTCTATCAAGATTTCAACTCCTAAATAACAATTTATTAAATAGAGGTTTAGCTATTGCACCCTAACCAGATGTAGATCATTGCATGAATTGAACTCCCTTGGAACTGACTAGTCTCGGTACCCAAGTTCCTACTTCATTCAATTGGAATCCCTAACTACAAACGACCAATCTTGACACGTTAGCATATCATAACCCAATCACCTCATTATCCCTTGCTGACACCTCAGGGGGATAATAAGATCATTCTGAACTTATAATCACAATTACATCAACATGCACATCTACAATTATAACATATATGAAAAACAAGATGTCAATTTGCAAGGCAAGGAAATAACTAGAATGATACTTTGTTTAGCAATAGTATTATTGCGTTTAGGTACAAGCTAGGATAAAATACATGATGTTGGGGCTAGTCTCCATGCCCAACACAAACATCTACTCACTCATGGTGAGAGACAATAGTAGAAAGACAGGTAGAACAATGGAAGGGGCAATTGTGGGCTCCGATCTCCAAACGGCGAATTAATCCCGATTTAATCATGTGCGGAAGCAATCGGTAAACAGCGGAAGACAAAAATCACGGGAAATTAAAATTTTTCGAGACAAGAGCCTGAAACCACAAACCTTTTCCATAGAAAAAGGATTTAACTGTTTACATCACTGACAATTACTTCTTGAGTAATTACATACAACATGATACCAAAACTCTCAAGAATTCATACTCCAAAACACTCCAGGACCTGAGAGTACAGAGGACACATAGGACTTAACTCTAATTACACCATGAAGCAGGCTAGATCTCCACCTGAGATATTTACTGCTCCTGATGCTGCTGTTGCTGGGATTGTTCACCTGAGTTCTTGTTCCTTCGTCTTCGACGACCACCTAAAAAGTAGA
The DNA here is from genome assembly GCA_963693085.1 of Alisma plantago-aquatica. Lineage (NCBI taxonomy): Eukaryota > Viridiplantae > Streptophyta > Magnoliopsida > Alismatales > Alismataceae > Alisma > Alisma plantago-aquatica. The sequence continues at coordinate 1,179,636,196 of OY856410.1, forward strand.
AGTCTACGGGGTGAGACAATTATACATAATTGCCCCAGCGAGAGTTATAACTCTCCACTAGGCTTTATAAGCAAAGCAAGGAATAACTAAAGCAATAAGAGCCTTCAAGATATTCACTGGCAGTTCTGATGATAAGCAAGAGTTCAATCAATATTAAAATATGAGAACATCTATGCTATTCAAGGTAACATCAATCAAATAACTCATAATTAACTCTAACAGATATACTACGCTGTTGTTTATGTTTTTCCAAACATTATTATGCCCCGTGGAGATGAGGCATACCACTCATACTCCAACTGATCGCTAAAAAGTCACATCAGTATCATACATAGGTCATTAAGAGAGCCGGATTCTTATGACCTCATCTTCCTCAGTCAGTTAGAGGATTGATTGTTTGACATCTGGCGGGATGTCTATGTAATAGCTCACCAGGGTACTCTGGTCCTTCGCTATTTTTAGAGTTACAGTGGCATTCTGTACTCTCTTCGCTATCGGAAGATTTCTTGTTTATCTTTCACCGATGCGGGGTTTATGTCTTTAAGGGAGTGTAGAGATACAACTCACCTTTAAAACTTTGGGGTGGGGTCTGATGGACTACTAGAATCTACATCATCCACTCACCCTTTCTGTTATAGTGAAGGTATGACGGACTACGAGAATCTACATCAAATACCTACACTAGGATGTCAGGTTCTACACATCCATGTACCCCACATACTCAACAGTATGTGCTCCAGGAGTTCCCTTAGGAAAACCTGTTTCACCATCATTTAGACAACTGACAATGATGGATCTATGATCAGGGCTCTACATTTCACTTGATTAGTTAGGTACATTCAGTATTCCAATCATCATACAGTAACACAGCTATATATGAGAATACAAAATGTAACAGGCCTAACTTATCACAATTATCAGATATTCATCTCAAGTCATCTGTCAAGCATGACCTTAATAACATTTATGGCTCTTACAGCCCATAAATCACAAAGGATGTCACTTAGCAGTGCATCAAGATGGTTCACTATTCATAAAGCATAAGACATGCCTTCAATGAATATAACATGGTATTCCATACCTGGGTGTGACCATCATCTCACAACAACCTGCATGGTTAATTCAACAGATAATAGTAAACACTTCAGTAAATAGGAATACATCCCCAATTAGGGTTTCACTTGGATTCACCCTCAACTAGTGTTTCACATGGAATCACCCTAAAATAGGGTTCCACATGGGATCACCCACAACTAGGGTTCCACATGGAATTACCTTCAAATAAGGTTCCACTTAATAACCCTTACAATCAGGGTTTACTATTCATCTTTCATGTCATCGCCCAAAAATTAGGGTTTACTATTCACTCCATGGTGAATTGTACTCATTACATCATCATGTAAGAGAAACATCATCATTAAGACTCTTAATTATCATTAAGATCCATTAGATATCATCATTAGGGTTTCCATGACCTCACATAGGTGGGTCATTCCCTAATCATGCACCTTCATGTGTAAAAGAAGTATCTTACTAGAGATTCCTCCTAAAAAGGGCACTTTCTCTCTCTAGGATACTTTCTCTCTCTAGAAACACTTTCTCTTTCCTCTCTCTAGTAGATGGTGGCAACACCACTCTAGATTAGGTTGAGACAAGTCTCTATTGACTGATGTGAGCCAAAGCATCAACATTATGTGATTAGGGTTTGATTAGATTAGGGTTTTACCCCTTTAGACCCTTCAAGGGTATTTTGGTAATTTGCCACATGATCACCATCATGGGTTAACCCACTAATCACATAGTCCCTTAATGACCTAGGTTACCATTAGGGTTTAGATTGAATCACCATTGAACTGATTACATCATCAAATGGTTAAGTACAAACCATCACAAATCTCCAAACGGTTTCAACCACCTAAACGGTCTTGAGACCGTTTGGAGGTGAAGACCGTTTGGAAGGGTTGACTTCCAAACCGTTTGGAGCTTCAATCGGTTTGAGGTCGTTTGGACCAATCGACCTTGAGGTCGTTTGAGCTCAAACGGTCTTGAGGTCGTTTGAGCCCAAACGGTCTTGAGACCGTTTGGTCTCAAACGGTCTTGAGACCGTTTGGACCCAAACGGTCTTGAGACCGTTTGGTCCAAATGGGCTCAAACCGTTTGGACCTCCAAAAGGGTTCAAAGGTCACCAAAGTTCAAGGATATGTATGTTGAAGCCCTCAATTGGCTAAAGGTATGTTAACCACTTATACATTGAGCCAATTAGGGTTAGCCTTAACCACTTAGACATCAAATTGACCCTCAATTGTAAACCAATTAGGGTTCAATCGTTCTCAATTAGGGTTTCAAGTTGATTGGTCATCAATGTTCAACAATGTGAAACAATTCAAGGTTGAACCTATCAATTGACCTCCAATTGGGCTCAAACTTGGCCCAAACGGTCTTGAGGTCGTTTGGACATCATCCAAACGGTCTTGAGACCGTTTGCCCAAAGTTTGACCAAAAACCAAGTCGTTTTGACTAAGGTTGAAGTCCAATTAGGTCAAAATCAGCAATTTTCAACAATGCATCAATTTCCTACAATTGGACCCTCAAACCATTAGATTAACTCAACCCTAGACCTTCAAACGGTCTTGGGTTGACACCAAACGGTCTTGAGACCGTTTGGATGAGTTCCAAACGGTCTTGAGACTGTTTGCCCATCCATCCTTTGGACTTTAGTGAAAATTCATCAAGGTTTGATCTATTGAGTTGATCATCACATCAATACTTAATTGCAATATGATTTGGTGCCTTTGGACCTTCAATTGATCAACTATACTTGACCCCAGACCTCCAAACGGTCTTGGGGTGACCCCCAAACGGTCTTGAGACCGTTTGGGTGATTCCCAAATGGTCTTGAAACCGTTTGGGCTAAGCAACCCAAAATCTCAACTTAACTCATAGGAGATTCAGCACTAATTTCAATTAGGGTTTGCCCTATTAATCATCCTTCAACTCATGACTCGTTTGGAATTAATCCATAAAATTTGGTGAGTCGTTAATTAACATCATTATGAACAGTAATCCCAAACGGTCAACGTTTAGTCAACCATCTTAAACGGTCTTGAGACCGTTTGCCCAAAAAGGGCAAATTAAACAGATTGCAAATCAGAAATTAATTCAATTCGTTTTGCTAATTGATTTGCTCATATCTCACGATTCCTTTGGAGTTAACCTCTCAAATTTCGTGGGTGATTAACCTACATAATTATGAACAAGATTCCCAAACGGTCTTCGCTTGGTCAACGGGACCAAACGGTCTTGAGACCGTTTGCCCTCAAACGACCCTGAAACCGTTTGCCCACCAAACGGTTTGAAACCGTTTTGAGCAATAGGTGGAGGTCGTTTGATAAAGTCAAAATCTGTGGATAAGCATAGTAATTAACGCCCTTATCTTCCACCTTAAGAACAGTAGCAGTTCTTCACGATTTTGCTTGCAAGGATGCAAGGGAAGATAGGGAAGAAGAAGATCTATCAACTATATGCATAGAAAAGATGTATAATCGAAGCATCAAGTTTAGAGTTATAAAACCCGCCTAAAGCTTGCTCCTTGAGCTCCAAGCTTTCGAGCTCCAAGCCTTTAATGGCGTCCTAGAAGCTCCACAGGTCGGCCAAGGTTAATCCTCCAAGGAAGGTTGAGAAAAGATGGCTAAAAAGATAGAATTAAGTAAGCTAGCCATGAATTTGTCCTTGAATCCGAATTCTAACCATGGAATTTGGGCAAGAAGGGGAATCCAAACCTACCTTGCACCCTTGGTCGTTTCTCCTGAGCTCCAGAGCAAGGCTTGGCCGTTTGGGAAAGAAAGGAAATGAATGGAACAGGGAAAGATCGTTTGCTCATTTGCAAAGGAAAAGCCTTTTTATAGCTTAAGCCTATTTCCTACTACAAGGACCTTTCAAATTCAAAATTCACATCTAGGTCCCTCCTTGTTCAAGGGCACGTCCAAGCCCATCTAATCTTATGCAAATCTCAAGAAAACTCAAGATCTAAGGGTAAAGGAATCCAACCTTCAACTAGGGTACATACAGGAAAGGGTTTTGTACCCATTTTATGTGATTTCTATCACAAAGATCATTTTTCTCATTTAATTATTAAATGATGTATCCCTTTCATCATTTTTACTCTAAATGATGACAAGAGTCATAAAAGATGTTCTAGATGGTGAAAATTACAAGTTGGACCCCTCAATTTGGGTAAATTGCACTTTACCCCAAATTAGGGTTTCTAAGCATGGGAATTGCTTCCACAGCTGCACCTTGGTGCTCAAGCTTGGGAAATCCCTCAAACTTTACCATAACCATTCACATGATGTTTCAACATCAAAGGAACATCTTATCTTGTGAACTTTGCAAGTTCAACCCTTAAACTGGGTAATTTGCACATAGGTCCCTGCATACAACACAATGCTACTACTTTATACAAAAAGGAGCAAAATTGAAAGTAAATGTTCCTGAGGAACTTAATTACATGCCAGGGAGTGTTCACAAGTATATTAATTACATATTTAGGCAAAACTTCCAGGGTTAGGTCATAACCCAGGTCAGGGGTGTTACAAATTCTTTACCCCTTCAAAAGGATTTCGTCCCCGAAATCGATAAAGCATATTATAAGAAGAGAGCAGGATATTTTCTTCTCATTTCATCTTCTAGTTCCCAAGTGGCTTCTTCAACACCACGATGGTTCCAGAGGACTTTTACAAGGCTTATATCCTTCTTCTTTAACTTTTTAGTTCTGTTATCGAGGATTGACACTGGTCCCTCCTCATACGTTATATCTTCATTCAATTTTACCTCCATAGGTTGTAGAACTGACTCGGTATCTGGATGACATTTCCTCAGCATGGAAATGTGAAACACAGGGTGCAGCTTCTGCAACTCTAGAGGTAACTCTAGTCTATAGGCCACCTTTCCAACTTTTTCAACAATTGGATAAGGTCCCAAAAATCTAGGAGCTAACTTTCCTTTCTTCCCAAAACGAAGGACTCCTTTCCAAGGTGAGACCTTAAGATACACTCTGTCTCCATCCTGGAATTCTAGGGGTCTACGACGTTTATCGGCATATGATTTCTGTCTATCTTGTGCAGTCTTAAGCTGTTGTTGTATAACTTTAATCTTTTCTGTAGTTTGCTGCACAAGATCAGGGCCTAATAACTGGTGCTCACCAGTTTCATACCAACACAAGGGTGATCTACAACGTCTGCCATATAAGGCTTCATATGGTGCCATATCAATGCTATGTTGATAGCTATTGTTATAGGCAAACTCTATCAAGCTTAGATGTAGATCCCAACTCCCGGTAAACTGGAGAACACATGCTCTCAACAGATCTTCTAAGGTCTGTATAGTCCTTTCTGACTGTCCATCAGTTTGAGGATGAAAGGCTGTACTAAACCTTAACTTGGTGCCTAGGGCTCTGTGTAACTGTTCCCAAAAGCGACTTGTAAACTGGGGACCTCTGTCAGAAACTATAGTGACAGGAACTCCGTGCAAACGCACTATCTCTTGGACATATATCTGGGATAACCTTTCAGCAGTATAGGTTGTTTTGACAGGTAAGAAATGCGCTGTCTTTGTCAACCTATCAACAACTACCCAAATGGAATCATGTCCTTTGTTTGTCCTGGGTAGGCCAACAACAAAGTCCATGGTTACATGGTCCCACTTCCACTGTGGTATGGGTAAGGGTTGCATTGTCCCTGTAGGTTTCTGGTGTTCAGCCTTGACCTGCTGACACACAGGACACCTCAGAACAAACTCAGCTACATCCTTCTTCATCCCAGGCCACCAATACATGTCTTTCAAGTTTCGATACATCTTGGTGCTCCCTGGATGCATAGCATACATCGAAGAATGAGCTTCTTCCAGGACTAACTTCCTCAGGTCGTCCACATCTGGCACTATCATCCTTCCATGATAGCATGCCACCTGGTCATCTGACTCATGAAAACCTTCTCGCTTCTCATTTCCAAACTCGAATCTAATCTGCTGTACAGAAACATCTACTTGTTGTGCCTCCTTTATCTGCTCTCTTAAGGTAGGTTTAATCTGCATCTCAGCTAACAGACCGGCTAACAATGATGCCTTCAACTGCACATTGTCATGCCTTAAAGAGATAAGCATATCTCTTCTAGAGCATACTAAGGAACTTAGTTGTGCCCTATCCATGGTTGCTGTTGCTGATTTCCTACTCAAGGCATCTGCAACCACATTGGCCTTGCCCGGATGGTAATCAATCGTACAATCGTAGTCCTTGATTAACTCCATCCAGCGACGTTGCCTCATATTAAGCTCATGCTGAGTGAAGATGTACTTAAGGTTCTTGTGGTCTGTGAAAATCTGGAAAGTTTCTCCGTAGAGATAATGTCTCCAGATTTTCAAAGCATGGACCACAGCAGCTAACTCCAGATCGTGTGTCGGATAATTCTCTTCGTGTTTCTTAAGCTGTCGGGAAGCAAAAGAAATCACTTGGTTATCCTGCATCAACACACATCCAAGTCCATTCTTGGAGGCATCACAAAAGATTATATATTCCTTTCCTTGCTCAGGTAACACAAGCACAGGTGCACTTGTCAACCTCTCCTTCAACAGCTGAAAAGACTGTTGACACTTATCACTCCAAGCAAAAGGAACATCCTTCCGGGTTAACTTGGTCAAAGGTAAGGCTATAGAACTGAAATTTTTAATAAACCTTCGATAATAACCAGCTAACCCCAAGAAACTTCTAATCTCCGTCGGTGTCTTCGGTTGTTCCCACTGCAGAACGGATTCTATCTTTGCAGGGTCAACACGAATTCCCGAGGCAGATACCACATGTCCAAGGAAGGATACTTCAGATAACCAAAACTCACACTTGCTAAACTTAGCGTATAGCTTATGCTCTCTTAGCAAGGTCAAAGTCTGGCGAAGGTGTTGCTCATGCTGCTGAGCATCCTTACTATAAATCAGTATGTCGTCTATGAAGACGACAACACACTGATCAAGGAAAGGTCGAAAGACTCTATTCATGAGTTCCATGAATGCAGCCGGTGCATTGGTTAGTCCAAACGACATGACCGTGAACTCATAGTGACCATATCTTGTCCTAAAGGCAGACTTAGATATGTCACTGTCCTTAATGCGGAGTTGATGATATCCAGACCTTAAGTCTATCTTAGAAAAGACTGTCGCACCACGCAACTAGTCGAAAAGATCATCAATCCTCGGCAAAGGATATTTATTCTTTATCGTTACTTTATTGAGTTGTCTATAATCAATGCACAACCGCATCGATCCATCTTTCTTTTTAACAAACAAAACCGGAGCACCCCAAGGTGAGGTACTCGGTCGGATGAAACCCTTCTCAAGTAACTCTTGAAGCTGTTTCTTGAGTTCTGCCATCTCAGCAGGCGCCATCCTATACGGAGTCTGGGCTATAGGTTTCGTATCTGGGACCAAATTGATCTCAAAATCAATTTCCCGGGGTGGTGGTATACCAGGAAGTTCTTCGGGAAACACATCCTCGAATTCCCTGACTATCGGAACTTCAGCAGGGTTGGAACTCTCCTTGGTAACATCTACCACATGGGCTAAGAATGCGTAGCATCCTTGCCTCATCAACTTATCAGCAACCATAGCTGATACAAGACAGGTGGGCAGAATCTTTCTTTCACCTTGAAAGATCCATGTGTTGCTTTCATCAGCAAACACTGCCAGCTTGGATTCACAATCCAAGACAACTCGATACTTTTCCAAGTTATCCATCCCTAGGATTATATCAAATCCTTGCATATCAAGCGGTATGAGATCCACTTGAATGTGATGCTTAGAAAAGAAAAGTACGCAAGGAGAGCATACTTCTTGCAGAACAGCAGACCCACTCAACGGAGTCTCCAACAACAACTTATCTGCCCTATGACTAGTTGTCATATTGCAGTTATGAATCACTCTTCGAGTGATGAAAGAGTGCGTAGCACCCGGGTCAATCAGAACAGATACTACACAAGATTTAGACATATCAGAATATAAAAGTTCCATCTGACCTGTCACCACTTGTGGATTGACCACTGCTTCTGGTGGGTTCATAGCATAGAACCTTGCTGTAGCCTGCTGTTGAGGTGGTGCTGATGATCCAGCTTGAGACGCTTGTCCACGTCCTCGAGCTGCTCCTTGATGTTGTCTATTCTGAGATCCCTGTCGATTCTGTCTCGGGGTTTGTTGTGTCACACCGACAGCCCTAGAACGACAATCCTTCATCAAGTGTCCCACCTTACCACAGTTGTAGCAACTCTTTTCCTGTTGCTGTGGTCTGGGTGGTCCAGTAACTGACACAGATGCAGAACTGTGCGTCCCTTGAAGCGGTTGACTTCGTCCTCTACCTCTGCTTGGTGTCCATTGAGTTTGAAAACTCGATCTGGGTGGCGGAGGGTTAGGTGCAGAGAATCTAGGTTTCTTGGAATCCCTAGATGAAGAACCCTGGAACTGTGGATATCTTTTATGGGTTTGTCTTTTCTCAACTACATATCTCTCTATCCTTCGGACTGACTCAACGAAGGTAGAGAATCTCTCTCGGTTCTCTAAGGCAGACACTGGGGTAGACATGTCAGCATTCAACCCCTTCTCAAACCTTCTGATTCTTTCTTCTTCTGTGGCAGCCATGTGCGGACAAAATCGCAACAGCTCCATGAACTTAGCTTCGTATTCGCTAATGTTCATAATACCCTGTCTCAGTCTCTCAAACTGAGAGATCTTCTCGTCTAGGAAGGTCTTGGGAAAATATCTATTGATAAATTCCCGACGAAACTCTTCCCATGAGAACTCTGCCCCAGGTCTCTTCTGCTCTTCCATGTTCCACCAGTGACCAGCACTTCCTTTGAGAAGATAGACAGCATGTCTAACCTTCTCAGCTTCAGGGATGTTGAGGATCCTGAAGGCCTTCTCCAGCTCTGTCAACCACAGATCAGCATCTGCGGGGTCAGCAGTCCCATGGTACTCGGTAGCTCCGACACGACGTAGTCGCTCGAACGTCTTCCCGATACCTTGCCCCTCAGGCTGGGCAGGTACCCTAGGTGCAGGCATAGGCAACCTGTCGGTTATGTGTGTCATGGCAGTCATAAACTGCCCAAACATTGTCTGGACTGCTGGGTTACCCATGTCATCTGGATCAAACTGGGGTGGCTCTCTAGGTTGTTCTGGTACATGCTGTTCCAATCCTGGTACTCCTGCACCACCTTGAGGTGCACTAGCACTACTTTCTTCCACATTCTCATCATGTGGCTCTGACATCTTAAGTATCTTCTTCTCCTGAGGAGTAGAAGATTCTATTAGATAAGGAAGGAATACTAAAGATAGACTCGACTTCCTAAGTCCTATGCCTCTGTAGACTCGGATGAACCTGGAGCTCTGATACCACTTAATTGTGGGCTCCGATCTCCAAACGGCGAATTAATCCCGATTTAATCATGTGCGGAAGCAATCGGTAAACAGCGGAAGACAAAAATCACGGGAAATTAAAATTTTTCGAGACAAGAGCCTGAAACCACAAACCTTTTCCATAGAAAAAGGATTTAACTGTTTACATCACTGACAATTACTTCTTGAGTAATTACATACAACATGATACCAAAACTCTCAAGAATTCATACTCCAAAACACTCCAGGACCTGAGAGTACAGAGGACACATAGGACTTAACTCTAATTACACCATGAAGCAGGCTAGATCTCCACCTGAGATATTTACTGCTCCTGATGCTGCTGTTGCTGGGATTGTTCACCTGAGTTCTTGTTCCTTCGTCTTCGACGACCACCTAAAAAGTAGAAGTCTACGGGGTGAGACAATTATACATAATTGCCCCAGCGAGAGTTATAACTCTCCACTAGGCTTTATAAGCAAAGCAAGGAATAACTAAAGCAATAAGAGCCTTCAAGATATTCACTGGCAGTTCTGATGATAAGCAAGAGTTCAATCAATATTAAAATATGAGAACATCTATGCTATTCAAGGTAACATCAATAAAATAACTCATAATTAACTCTAACAGATATACTACGCTGTTGTTTATGTTTTTCCAAACATTATTATGCCCCGTGGAGATGAGGCATACCACTCATACTCCAACTGATCGCTAAAAAGTCACATCAGTATCATACATAGGTCATTAAGAGAGCCGGATTCTTATGACCTCATCTTCCTCAGTCAGTTAGAGGATTGATTGTTTGACATCTGGCGGGATGTCTATGTAATAGCTCACCAGGGTACTCTGGTCCTTCGCTATTTTTAGAGTTACAGTGGCATTCTGTACTCTCTTCGCTATCGGAAGATTTCTTGTTTATCTTTCACCGATGCGGGGTTTATGTCTTTAAGGGAGTGTAGAGATACAGCTCACCTTTAAAACTTTGGGGTGGGGTCTGATGGACTACTAGAATCTACATCATCCACTCACCCTTTCTGTTATAGTGAAGGTATGACGGACTACGAGAATCTACATCAAATACCTACACTAGGATGTCAGGTTCTACACATCCATGTACCCCACATACTCAACAGTATGTGCTCCAGGAGTTCCCTTAGGAAAACCTGTTTCACCATCATTTAGACAACTGACAATGATGGATCTATGATCAGGGCTCTACATTTCACTTGATTAGTTAGGTACATTCAGTATTCCAATCATCATACAGTAACACAGCTATATATGAGAATACAAAATGTAACAGGCCTAACTTATCACAATTATCAGATATTCATCTCAAGTCATCTGTCAAGCATGACCTTAATAACATTTATGGCTCTTACAGCCCATAAATCACAAAGGATGTCACTTAGCAGTGCATCAAGATGGTTCACTATTCATAAAGCATAAGACATGCCTTCAATGAATATAACATGGTATTCCATACCTGGGTGTGACCATCATCTCACAACAACCTGCATGGTTAATTCAACAGATAATAGTAAACACTTCAGTAAATAGGAATACATCCCCAATTAGGGTTTCACTTGGATTCACCCTCAACTAGTGTTTCACATGGAATCACCCTAAAATAGGGTTCCACATGGGATCACCCACAACTAGGGTTCCACATGGAATTACCTTCAAATAAGGTTCCACTTAATAACCCTTACAATCAGGGTTTACTATTCATCTTTCATGTCATCGCCCAAAAATTAGGGTTTACTATTCACTCCATGGTGAATTGTACTCATTACATCATCATGTAAGAGAAACATCATCATTAAGACTCTTAATTATCATTAAGATCCATTAGATATCATCATTAGGGTTTCCATGACCTCACATAGGTGGGTCATTCCCTAATCATGCACCTTCATGTGTAAAAGAAGTATCTTACTAGAGATTCCTCCTAAAAAGGGCACTTTCTCTCTCTAGGATACTTTCTCTCTCTAGAAACACTTTCTCTTTCCTCTCTCTAGTAGATGGTGGCAACACCACTCTAGATTAGGTTGAGACAAGTCTCTATTGACTGATGTGAGCCAAAGCATCAACATTATGTGATTAGGGTTTGATTAGATTAGGGTTTTACCCCTTTAGACCCTTCAAGGGTATTTTGGTAATTTGCCACATGATCACCATCATGGGTTAACCCACTAATCACATAGTCCCTTAATGACCTAGGTTACCATTAGGGTTTAGATTGAATCACCATTGAACTGATTACATCATCAAATGGTTAAGTACAAACCATCACAAATCTCCAAACGGTTTCAACCTTCAAACGGTTTCAACCACCTAAACGGTCTTGAGACCGTTTGGCCCTCAAACGGTCTTGAGACCGTTTGGATCCAAACGGTCTTGAGACCGTTTGGAGGTGAAGACCGTTTGGAAGGGTTGACTTCCAAACCGTTTGGAGCTTCAATCGGTTTGAGGTCGTTTGGACCAATCGACCTTGAGGTCGTTTGAGCTCAAACGGTCTTGAGGTCGTTTGAGCCCAAACGGTCTTGAGACCGTTTGGCCCCAAACGGTCTTGAGACCGTTTGGTCTCAAACGGTCTTGAGACCGTTTGGACCCAAACGGTCTTGAGACCGTTTGGTCCAAATGGGCTCAAACCGTTTGGACCTCCAAAAGGGTTCAAAGGTCACCAAAGTTCAAGGATATGTATGTTGAAGCCCTCAATTGGCTAAAGGTATGTTAACCACTTATACATTGAGCCAATTAGGGTTAGCCTTAACCACTTAGTCATCAAATTGACCCTCAATTGTAAACCAATTAGGGTTCAATCGTTCTCAATTAGGGTTTCAAGTTGATTGGTCATCAATGTTCAACAATGTGAAACAATTCAAGGTTGAACCTATCAATTGACCTCCAATTGGGCTCAAACTTGGCCCAAACGGTCTTGAGGTCGTTTGGACATCATCCAAACGGTCTTGAGACCGTTTGCCCAAAGTTTGACCAAAAACCAAGTCGTTTTGACTAAGGTTGAAGTCCAATTAGGTCAAAATCAGCAATTTTCAACAATGCATCAATTTCCTACAATTGGACCCTCAAACCATTAGATTAACTCAACCCTAGACCTTCAAACGGTCTTGGGTTGACACCAAACGGTCTTGAGACCGTTTGTATGAGTTCCAAACGGTCTTGAGACCGTTTGCCCATCCATCCTTTGGACTTTAGCGAAAATTCATCAAGGTTTGATCTATTGAGTTGATCATCACATCAATACTTAATTGCAATATGATTTGGTGCCTTTGGACCTTCAATTGATCAACTATACTTGACCCCAGACCTCCAAACGGTCTTGGGGTGACCCCCAAACGGTCTTGAGACCGTTTGGGTGATTCCCAAACGGTCTTGAAACCGTTTGGGCTAAGCAACCCAAAATCTCAACTTAACTCATAGGAGATTCAGCACTAATTTCAATTAGGGTTTGCCCTATTAATCATCCTTCAACTCATGACTCGTTTGGAATTAATCCATAAAATTTGGTGAGTCGTTAATTAACATCATTATGAACAGTAATCCCAAACGGTCAACGTTTAGTCAACCATCTTAAACGGTCTTGAGACCGTTTGCCCAAAAAGGGCAAATTAAACAGATTGCAAATCAGAAATTAATTCAATTCGTTTTGCTAATTGATTTGCTCATATCTCACGATTCCTTTGGAGTTAACCTCTCAAATTTCGTGGGTGATTAACCTACATAATTATGAACAAGATTCCCAAACGGTCTTCGCTTGGTCAACGGGACCAAACGGTCTTGAGACCGTTTGCCCTCAAACGACCCTGAAACCGTTTGCCCACCAAACGGTTTGAAACCGTTTTGAGCAATAGGTGGAGGTCGTTTGATAAAGTCAAAATCTGTGGATAAGCATAGTAATTAACGCCCTTATCTTCCACCTTAAGAACAGTAGCAGTTCTTCACGATTTTGCTTGCAAGGATGCAAGGGAAGATAGGGAAGAAGAAGATCTATCAACTATATGCATAGAAAAGATGTATAATCGAAGCATCAAGTTTAGAGTTATAAAACCCGCCTAAAGCTTGCTCCTTGAGCTCCAAGCTTTCGAGCTCCAAGCCTTTAATGGCGTCCTAGAAGCTCCACAGGTCGGCCAAGGTTAATCCTCCAAGGAAGGTTGAGAAAAGATGGCTAAAAAGATAGAATTAAGTAAGCTAGCCATGAATTTGTCCTTGAATCCGAATTCTAACCATGGAATTTGGGCAAGAAGGGGAATCCAAACCTACCTTGCACCCTTGGTCGTTTCTCCTGAGATCCAGAGCAAGGCTTGGCCGTTTGGGAAAGAAAGGAAATGAATGGAACAGGGAAAGATCGTTTGCTCATTTGCAAAGGAAAAGCCTTTTTATAGCTTAAGCCTATTTCCTACTACAAGGACCTTTCAAATTCAAAATTCACATCTAGGTCCCTCCTTGTTCAAGGGCACGTCCAAGCCCATCTAATCTTATGCAAATCTCAAGAAAACTCAAGATCTAAGGGTAAAGGAATCCAACCTTCAACTAGGGTACATACAGGAAAGGGTTTTGTACCCATTTTAGGTGATTTCTATCACAAAGATCATTTTTCTCATTTAATTATTAAATGATGTATCCCTTTCATCATTTTTACTCTAAATGATGACAAGAGTCATAAAAGATGTTCTAGATGGTGAAAATTACAAGTTGGACCCCTCAATTTGGGTAAATTGCACTTTACCCCAAATTAGGGTTTCTAAGCATGGGAATTGCTTCCACAGCTGCACCTTGGTGCTCAAGCTTGGGAAATCCCTCAAACTTTACCATAACCATTCACATGATGTTTCAACATCAAAGGAACATCTTATCTTGTGAATTTTGCAAGTTCAACCCTTAAACTGGGTAATTTGCACATAGGTCCCTGCATACAACACAATGCTACTACTTTATACAAAAAGGAGCAAAATTGAAAGTAAATGTTCCTGAGGAACTTAATTACATGCCAGGGAGTGTTCACAAGTATATTAATTACATATTTAGGCAAAACTTCCAGGGTTAGGTCATAACCCAGGTCAGGGGTGTTACAGCAATGATGCCTGATGCAGGAAGACTAGTCTCTCCACTGTGACTACCGCCTCCTTGCTCCTTGACATGGTTTGCATTGCACATATGTGACTTCTAAAAACAATTGGAGACCCTTAGAATGGACGATAAGGGTTCCATTTTATAGATACATTCCTCGCCGCCAAAACCCTAATGCTAACTACTTGTGGTTGAAGGAAGCTAATTGAATGACCTGTACTCGGTCCACTAGGAGACTCACTTGGTTACTCAATTTGGACCTCTTATCTGGTTCTCAAGAAAACTGGCATGGGTTGAATTGGGGTAGGATGTATGCGGAGAGCACACATAAGAATTGTGGAGTCTGGGAGACTCAGGGTAGAGAGCGGCTCGAGTCGGGCAACTGACAAAGCTGATATCTTGAATGGGTGACTAAAAAGTGGACACTGGATAGATTTTGGGGCCTTCCTTCCCTTGAGGCATGTCATCGTGAGGGCTTGATCATCCTTCGAGGCAATGAAGCATATATTTGGTTGTTTTGCATGAAAAACATATAAAATGTGTTAATGTCTAGAAAAGGGAATATAATTGCATTCACGTAAATCTAAGGATAAAACTATGGAATGGAAACACAACAACCCCTAAAAAGAAAATAAAAATGTATGCAAAGATGTATATGTATACTCATCAATTGCATATGTCGAACCACTTCAAATAAAATTATTCATCAAGTTTATTAAATCACATTTCATTCTTCCTCAACACCACTTCATTTATAATGAGACATTGTGATGAAATTAGATTTTTGAACTCTACTCTTTTTTTCCCTTTTATGTACCTATTGTTACTCTATAAGGTCTCACTCATCATTTCGATGATCATTTATCTTATATGTCTATTTGATTAAATATTCAGGGTTATATCATAATATGTGATCTGAGTTTCACAAAACCCTAATTTTATCAAGCATATTGCTCACTTTGATCTTTCCATGACTCATCATCATGCACTGGCTCTCAAACTTTTTAGATAAGGATAGCAATTCTAAAGTTTCAAAACATTCTAAGATCCCAATTTTTATTTATCAATTCTCAAATTTAAAAGCATGAATCCATTTTCCTTCTAGTATATTCTTTTTCTTTTTCCACCTTAGTGATGAGTTCCTTTATCCCGACAAATGGGGATTGCTAGATTGGGCACCCATGGATCAGGGTGCAGTCCAACAAGTCTCCAGTCATTGCCTACCTCTGGATTGCAAAAAGCAAATGACTAGGGTAGACCAACAATGATTGTCATGGATCCACTCCCTCTTCTTCATTTCTCAGTGGAGGGATCCTTATATCATCCTCTGACCTAACACATGGTTGTTTTGAACAACGAACACATTTTACAAACACATGGCTCACTCTCCCTCTCACTTTGGAAATGAGAGAATATAACACCTTTCTATAACCTGAAATACCTCTTATAAAATCATACTTCCCCTCTATTAAGGCCTCCTTTGCTTCCTCGTGTCCTCGTTTCCACCCCTTATGCCCTAAAAACTAATCATTCTTCTCTACATTCTCCCTATTCTCTATTGTGAGACCCTATTTAGATTTTCTTCCATCAACCTTCCTAAGGAGAATCACAAACTCAAGATGAACTCAATCATCTCATCTCCATGCCAGCCTTAATCCATCCTAGTTTGATCACTCTTTCCTCCATGAGCACTCTACAATAAAGAATAAAAACTGACCTCGAGCACCCCCCAGTGGATATGATTTTAAGATGTGATTAGATCATGAATCTACTAAATTATGTTTTTCCATTTAAGGTAATTATTTACCCACTTTGAGAAATATTCTAGAAAAACGGCCAAACTTAGGAAAATTGGTATGACTCTATCCTTTGTCCAATAGTATTAATGCATATTTGCTATATTGATTATAACAAATATAAGAAACTTCATTAAAAATGGTTTCATGATTTATATTGCAAGACTCCTAGCCTAGATTAACCCCCTTAATCTTGCTTTGTTGCCTTGCCACCAATCTAGATGCTTGTTGTAGAACATGCTTTGTTGGCTAGTGTTTTGCTTGAGGGTTTATGTACAATTTACCTTGAGATGAGGGTCTCCTTATAAATTTTACACAACATAATGGTTGTCTCCTTTTCCTTGACTGGCTGTAGGTGGATTCACTTAGGTGGAATAAACTATCCTCACTACCTTTACATTGGTTGATAACTATTGGGAATGGTTTGACCTTTCATCATAGAGGACCGATGGAAATGTGTTAGACTCTTTGTCGGTTGGGAACTAATCAGACACTTCCACCTTTCTGTTTTTTTATTTTGATGCATAGTTTTTTTTCAGTTGAGGTCTAACACCCGTGCTATGATTTTTCAATCAATAGAGAATTAATAGAAGAGTCAGTTGTTTTATATTTAGTGTTGCTGTTGGTTGTCTATATATGAAACAATTAGATGTCCAGGTAGAGAGTTTCCACTAGTAAGATATTGATGGAAATCTTGCACCATGACTATCAATGGTTTTGAGAAAGCTATCTACTAATGGTTCTTTGTGATATGTCCTATGATGATATCTCTGAAGAGCTTGAAGCAACGAGTTTAACTGATGGGTTTCCTAGTTTCATATACTAACAAAACTCATGGCAGCATGTACCCATGGAAAGTTGGGGTCCATCTACCGATGATGCAACTGAAAAAGTACAATTTATGGATGATGAAAGTTTGACCACTTTTCTATTTCCTCTATGGCTATATATACCCCCCTATCCTTCCTTCTTGTGTCACTTGTGCATCTAAGCCTTGAGGTATTGTTGCATAATGAGACATCATCAATTGATGACACAGATGGGATTTATATCTTCGTCAATCTTCAATTTTGGTGTGATCTACCCTTGTTATCTTCTATGGTGATGTGAGGCAAGATATATAGTGGCTTCTGAGATCTATTGAGGTACATCAAACCTTGATCTCATGGTTACTTGGTGATCTTTTTGGCTCTTGTCCTTCTTGGACATTTTCTAGGTGATTTTCACTAGGTTTCTGGCTGTAGAGTCCTACACCATGTTTCCACCTTTTCTCTTGGTTTCTTTGTTTCCCATGGTTATGAATTGGTAGAGGTAGGGTATGGTTGAAGGAGAGGATATTAGAGCTTGGAGAGTTTTCCTTCTACACCAAAGTTTGTCATGAAGCTGGGAGGCCATTGTCTTCTGCTAGGAGGACACCGTAAAACACTATCTGTGGTGCTATACCAGGAGGCATGTGGAGACGACTGTTTGAATGCTACTGCTAAAGAAGGAGCGAGTTTCTACCTGAAGAATAAGCATGTTGCTACTGCAAGGGTAATGTTGCTAGACTTCTCCAGGACCAGGTATAACCCTGTAAACTTTCCTTCCTAGATATATTTTTGTTGACATGGATACTACGAGAGAGTAGGGACACTCTAGAGATGATAAATTGCACATCAACCCCACATTTTGGGTAAATTGCAAGTTGCAACAAAATGGGCACATAAAGCACAAGCATCATCCATACAAGTTCAACTTGGAACTTAGGCTTTCCACAAGGTGCACCTTAGCATCATGCTCTCTCTTGTGATTCTAAAGTAAGAAGGGAACACCCATCATGTTACATATTGCAAAGTAACCCCTTATGTTGGGTAAATTGCACTTTGGTCCAAAATAAGCAAACATTACTCAAACAACATTCAAACATGACCAAACTGAAACTTGAGCTCTCCTCAAGTCTTAATTACTTTTCAAAAGATTAAGACAAGGTTCTAATCATCGTACTTAGGTAAAACATCCAGGGTTATCCAAAAACCCAGATCAGGGGTGTTACACATAAGGCAACAAGTAACCCTTCCTCTAAGTGGGGTTGATGCATAAATTATGAAAAATTATGGTAAATGGATAATCGAAGTACACCTAAGAATATATCTTGACACGTAAAGAAGTTTCTGAATCACATTGTTGATATTTTTATTGTATGCCTTTACAATCAATAATATTTTTCTTAAACTTGAAGATTTATGTGTATTATAGTATATTGTTGTGTTTGTCATGATGTTGTCTTGATATCATGTTCAAAGAAAATGTAAGGAAATGATGGATTCACTTATCTATTGAACTAAGACATGTTGCATCACACCAAGATTCCAAAAGGGACTTTAATAAAGAAGGGGATTATGTAGTACTATCTACATAAGTTTTCTTTTTTAAGTCTTTTCTTTCATGTTTCCTATGGGTTCTTTTGTTAACCTTTAGTTCATTTTAATAAATGTTGGAGTTGTTTCCTTTTATCATGTATGTTCTGTGAAGGTCCAAAAGATTAGGCGACATCGCTAGCCTGATTGGGAGGCCTCTAGATAATGAAGACTCATGTCTATCGGTCGACTGCTTCAAGGACACACCTGTGTGTGTGGAGATGGACTCACACTCTGATTTCTTGAAGAAGGTGATGGTCGTAATCGACAGTGTCCCTAAAGAACTAAAGATAGGCTATGTTGTGAAGCCAAAGATTTGTTCTCGTTGTAATTTGTTTGGTCATCGAGCCCCTTCCTGTCCGACAATTGCAAGGAGTAAATCGTTGCCTAGCCAACTACAGCTACGAGCTGGGAAGGCTACCAGTCGACAAGGTTTTCGGGAGAATGGCAAGGTGACTGTAAATCCATCGAATGGTTCGGCTGATGATGTTCCACTTGAGGATGTCTCCATAGTTGGGAAAGAAGTTCCTCATGGAAATCAAGAGCCCGATATGCGTTGCAATTCACTAGAGAGTGGGGGTTCCCCGCTCAACCTTGAGTGGGAGCTCTTCCTTACCAAATTGAGCAGCACCCCCAAAATGGTAAAACAACTAACTATCAATACAGGTCTGGCCCTAGAATACCAACAGAAAGCATGGAATTTAGATGATGTCTCTTCAGTTAGTTCTTGCGACATGGATCCAGAGTTTCCAGATGATTTCAGTGTTAATAAAGGTGCTAGGACAAAGAAAAAGAAGAAGAAGCATAGAAATGTTGGGAATGAGGAGTCCCCATAGATGTTTTGTCTAAAGTTCTCCTTATGTTCTTTGCCTTTTCAGTGCTAGATGCAAACTTACTTCTGGTTTTGCCTTATGACTTCTTGCAGGTGGTGTTACCTGGTTAGTTGTGGAGAATTAAGTGTGGCTATGATCCCAATTTGTGGGTGTGCTGAATGATAGTGGTGTAATAGGTTGACTTCCTTTTCTGCATCTGTCTGGTTAAACTTTTGGAGGCAACTCAGGTTTAAGCGGAAGCGTGGTCGTCTCTTGTGTGAAGTTCAGAAGCAGTTGCAGATGCTTCTCTTCTTCAGGAAGAGGAAAGGAGTGGCAACCTCTCTTCTTCACTCTGCTTCTCATCGTGATCTAGTTGGTCTTTTTTGGGAATTTGATAGGAGTTGACAGCTTCTGTTGCATGTACTGGGTGTTGAGGTGTTTGATTCATATAGTTATCTTTGTGGGTACACTTCTGGCTCTGTATGGGTCTTTCCCTTCTCTCCCATATCTCGTGTGGTTCTATCTGTCTTCTTTCCTTCTTTTAGATTAGTTTAGCTTGGAGTATCTTTTTTTTTTTCTAGTCTTAATCCCTACCTTGTACCCTGCATGGAAAAAAGATGGGGATCTATTAGTGCTTATATCAAGGGGCACTTATGTACCCAAAGTTTTGGTTATATAGTAACAAGATTTTTGTGTGACAAAAAAAACGTATGTTCTGTGAACAATATTGAACTCTCAGGGACAACCACATTGAATATCTTTAATGTTTTCTATCAAGGTAGTGGGATTAGGATTGGTGGATACCATATTTGTGACTACTAAGTGATGCATATCTAAATCTTCTTGGTCTGGCCCTTTAAGGTTTAGATCTATGCCCCATATTTGCACTAAAATATGTTTCATTTTCCCATCACAGGCATCAAAAGAAATTTGTGTTGTTCATGGATCCTTACTAACTAATCTTTTTTGACCCTTACTCATCTTTGAGGGATTCATGATGGCATAATCTTATTTGTGTATTTTTACATTTTAAACTAATAACAAAGATATGGATTATATTTTAGATACACCCTATTTCATTACAAGGTGGGATTGCATATACAACCCTATTTTATTAAGATCAAGCATTTCTAATTAAACTCATCATTAAGTATATTTGATCACACTTAATCTCTTCCTAAAAAAGACTCTCATTTGTAGTGTCACATTCACATTTAGACTATCTGAATATGACTTTCAAGGATAATATAACACATTAGGATTTATAAATTTAAATTTCAAATTAACTTAGAATAGCACTAGTTTTATAATTGTAACTAGTCATAAAATGTTCTAATTAAGGCCATATTATTTATTGGATTTTATTTACTTTTACTTGCCAAAAAATCCATGTCGGGGTAAAACTAAAAGGCATGCAAAAGAAATTCAAACAAGGTAATGATGTCGGAGTGACACCATGTTTCTCAAGGAAAACTTTGAAAACAAAAATTCAACATTTAGATCTATAGAAAAATAAGGGCCTCACCTAGGGGGTATATATGTGAGGAAAGTGCGTCCATGAGATAAAGTAAGGCAATCATTGAATAACTTATCTTATTAAACTATTATTCTAAACTACTTGTTATACAAATACTAATTCAACAACACCATCATAATCAATTAACTAGATATTTCTATTAACAATCTAGTTATTCCTCAACTCAAACTGCACATCTAGATCAATCATCATGTAATCTAGTTGTTATCTACATCGATTATTTGATTCACTTTATAGCTCTTGTTTGTGATTAAATCCTACTTTATCATCTTTGACTTTGTTTCCCACTCTTTTCATCCCAATTGCCTAGGATGAATCTCTTTCATAGGAAATACCGAGGCAATTAGGATCTTTTAGTTAAAAAACTCAAATTTGTAGGGTAGATGATGAGAATGCCACGATCATCTGTAGTCCCAAAAGATTCACAAATTAAGTCATATTTCCCTTATTTTATCATTTTGGTACCTTGAACCACAACCAAAGTGCCATTTTTTTACAAGCTCGAGTATACTGATAGCAATATCACTTTTACGAGTGGCATGGGGTGCCTAACACATCCCTAGCCATAATAGGGATCGTCGAGTATAGTTTGTTTTTTTCCTACTTTTCGTGTTTAATCTGCCCTTGGGTGGAGTCAAATATTACCATTTTGTGTTTTTCATCTAGTCAAAATGGTTATCCTTGATTTTATTTATATATTTTTTTACATAATACACTATGGAGACTCAGAGTCTTTTTTTTAAGTTTTACAATGACCTCTGAGTCTATCCTTCTCGTAGGATTTTTCTAAAAAATAAAATTCAAGTTATAGTGGGTCTAGCCACAATGCATATCTCCTTCCACCCCTTTCCAATCCCAAAATGGTATGACAGTACAAGCACCATGATAAGTGATCTCACATATATAATTATTGTGCTAACCCTCTTTTCTTGTGTCATTATCATTTGCACATGCTTCTTTTTCTTTAATTTAATGTTTTGTCCATCTAAGCCTAATTCTATTGAGTAAAATTTTGTTTTGCCTTGACATGAACAACAACAATGAGTTTGGGTCTCGTAAAGGTTCCACACACCTTTGTCGATAACTTCACAATTCAACACACACACACACACACACACATATATATATATGTATATATATATATATATACATACATACTAACTAACTAATCTTTTTTGTCCCTTACTCATCTTCAAGAGATTCATGATGGCATAATTTTATTTGTTTATTTTTTTGCATTTAAAAATAATAGCAAAGATAGGGATTAGATTTTAGATACACCCTATTTCATTACAAGGTGGGATTGCATATGCTACACTATTTTATTAAGATCAGCCGTTTCCAATTAAATTCATCAGTAAGTATATCTAATCACACTTAATCTCTTCCTCAAAAAGACTATCATTTGTAGTATGACATTCACATTTAGACTATCTGAGTATGACTTTCAAGGACAATATAACACATTAGGATTCATAAATTCAAGTTTCAAATTACTTAGGTTAAGATTGCACTAGTTTTATAAATGTAACTCGTCCTAAAATATTCAAATTAAGTCCCTATTATTTATTGGATTGTATTTACTTTACTAGCAAAAAAAATCCATCTTGGGGTAAAACTAAAAGGAATGCAAAATAAATTCAAACAAAGTAATGATATCAGAGTCACCACCATGTTTCTCGAGGGAAACTTTGAAAACCAAAAATCAACATTTAGGTATATAGGAAAATGATAAAAGAATAACTAATGGCCCCACACAAGGGTAGATATGTGAGGAAAGTGCGTCTATGAGATAAAGTAAGGCAATCATTGAACAAATTATCTTATTGAACTGTTGTTGTGAACTACTTGTTATACAAATATTAATTCAACAACACCATCATAATTAATTAACTAGATATTTCTGTTAACAATCTAGTTATTCCTCAACTCAAACCGCACATCTAGATCAATTGTCATGTAATCTAGTTGTTCTCTACATCGATTATTTGATTCACTTGATAACTCTTGTTTGTGATTAAATCCTACTTTATCATCTCTCACTTTTTTTTCTCTCTTTTCATTCCGATTGCCTAGAATGAATCTCTTTCATGGGAAATACTGAGACAATTAGGATCTTTTAATTAAAAAACTCAAATTTGTAGGGGAGATGACAAGAGTGCCACGATCATTTGTAGTTCCAAAAGATTCACAAATTAATGCCATGTTTCCCTTACTTTATCATTTTGGTACCTTGAACCACAACCAAAGTACCATTTTTGGCAGCAAGCCATGGAGGGTACTGTATGTGTAGAAGGAATGTAGCTACCTGTACAACCACAGTTGAATAAATAAAATAGGTTTGTCTGTTTAAAAAAAAAAGTACCATTTTTTACAAGCTTGAGCATACTAATAGCAATATCACTTTTACGAGTGACACGGGGTGCCTAACACATCCCTGGTCATAAAAGGATCATCGAGTATATTTGTTTGTTCATACTTTCCATATTTTATCTACCCCTGGGTGGAGTCAACTATTCTTATTTTGTGTTTTTCCATCTAGCTAAAATGGTTATCCTTGATTTTGTTTATATTCTTTACATAATACATGATGGAGACTCATAATCTTATCTTTTTATCTTTCTTTTTTTAGTTTTACAGTGACCTCTGAGTCTATCCTTCTCGTAGGGTTTTTCTAAAAAAATGAGATACAAGTTACAGTGGGTCTAACCATAATGCATATCTCCTTCCACCCCCTTTCCAATCCCAAAATGGTATGAAAATACAAGCACCATGATAAGTGATCTCACATATATTATTATTGTGCTAACCCTGTTTTCTTGTGTCATTATCATTTATGCATGCTTCTTTTTTTTAATTTAATGTTTTGTCCATCTAAGCTTAATCTATTTAGTAAAATTTTGTTTTGCCTCAACATGAACAACAACAATGAGTTTGGGTCTAGTAAGGGTTCTGCACACCTTTGTCGATGACTTCACAATTCTCTCTCTCTATATATATACACACACACATACCACTACTAAAAAATATGTCTTTGGCATCGGTTGTTTATGTCCTTTTAGCGACGGTTCTCAAGCGACGCCTATGTGGGCGCCGCTAAAGGTCGAACTCTTCGACGTCGGTTTTATAACCGACGCCAAAAGGGTTCGCGCCACAAAAAGGGCACCGATAGATGTTGGTTATGTATACTAAGCCGACGCCAAAAGGGTTCGCGCCACAAAAAAGGGCGCCATCTATGACACTTTCTATGTCGGTTTGTAACTAAAAACCCGACGCCATATTCCCAGACGTCACGGCCGTGCTTCCCTGCACTGCCGTGTTTAGTACTATAGGCGTCGGTTTTGTACTAAGCACCGACACTTTTTCTGCCACGGCCGTGCTTTCCTGCACGGTCGGGTTGTTTGTCATATTAGGCGGCAGTTTTATCCAATAACCGACGTTGTAAGCCTTTGATGACGGTGTTCTATAAATAATCGACGCATGTGTTTTATTTTTTTTTCTTATCAGTTTGCAAGCCTGCTGTGGCTGGTCAGCAGGATGAGAATCTGCAGTTCAGAAAAACTGAACTGCATGTTTACGACATCCATTGATATCAGCCTACAAACAGGCCACAAACCTACAAAATCAACAAATATACTTTTCACATAAGTAGATACATTCAGACATCAATTCAATTATCACATTCACACATGTATAAACATTCAAATACATGTAGAAACATTCAGTCATGTATAAATATTCAGAAATATTCATTTACAAAATATCATTCAACATCGCTATCAGCATCCCAATTATATCTTATAATCACCACTGCTTGTATGGCTCTTGCCCATTCTTCTCTTACTTCATTTAATACTTCTATCGTATATGAGGCATGTACATCTTTTAAGCATTTACCTATAGTGTGGTCAGTTTTAAACACCTGTAAAGAGAATGATGTATATATAAGTAATAATATGAAAATAAGATTGATATATTTTATACTAACTAATGAGACTATATATAATACCTCATGTATAGTATCGATGTCCAATGCGGCATATTTGATAATCATCTGCATAAATCGCATCACATAGTATGTGCATGCCCAGCCGTTGTCTTGTGTAGCACACTATAAATTGAAACATACAAAATATTAAAAAATACAACTAAGCACAGTTCACATAAATAATATATACATTGTAGTCGGGAACTTACTTTTATGTTTTCCCAAATTATTGGCTGGTTCTTTTTCCTTGGGACCTTTCCTCCAGCCTTTTTGAATGCATCTAAACCCCTACATGTTAATGTAACATAGTAAATTACATAATTAAATAATAATGTAATAACATATGTTAACGGATATAAAAATGAAATATTTCTCACCAGAATAATGGCAATCTCATTACGTGTCCAATTTTAGTATTCAATGTACTCTCCGCAGGATCTAGATAATAAACAGTGAACGTCCTAGGGAGAATAACTAGTAACTCCCAATGCCTACCGCTAGAGGTACAAAAGTAAAAAATTAATAACTCAAAATCTACAATAAAAATATAATTTTATTAAGTCTAAATTATAAGTAAAGTAAACTTACTTGACATTGAATGGAGCTATTATTATCGTCTTCTGTTGCTGACCGAAAATTGTAAAAGCATCTATACAGTATTGTTGAACACTATCAGGGTCTTTAGCTACCATACTAATCAATGATAGAATCAAAAATCCCACATGGTCAAATGCAAATTGTTTGCATTGATGTTCGACTAAGTAGCTGCAAAACATGTATTACATATGCATTAATATATAAGAAACCAGATCACCGGATCTTACACAAGATATATGGATGTATAAACAAGATCTCACCTTATCCATGTCTCTATCATTGATGTGTTCAACCAATCATATATAAATAGCTCAATAATATCTTGTATAAATAAAGAGCTTTCGTATGATTGACCTGCATAATTCGCTTATAAAGAAACAATTATAGGGTAATGTATATTATGTGCCCGTAGCCAACATGCCATTCCCCCACAAGCAGGACCTAACGTGTATTTTAGGTCAGTTGGAACCCAACTTGGTAATGCAGGAAGTGGAGGTGGAGGCCTAGGTGCTCCGGGTGTCTTCTTTTTAACCTGTATATATAATTTCAGATCAATTAACCTCATATATACACATTAACAATCTAAAGTAATGTAAATTTATCTTACAATTTCAGTAGTGTAGACGACATCTGCTTTGGGCCACAATATCACCCCGCCTTCTGCCTCAACAAGTGTATCAATATTCGGGTGGGCATATGGTAATGTAGCTTCCCTTCAACTGGGTAATACACGTATCGAGCTCACACGAACGTAGCCCTGTGGTATTTGAGTCCCGTGAAACGTTGCCCCAGGAAGGGATGGGTAAGCCTGCACCTCTGCAACAATATAGTCTTGCATTCTTAAGCGGCATGGCTTCAATACCTACAAATTTACGTAAAGAATGTTATACATATATACATATCATCTTGAAAACATATCATCTTGAAAAGACTAGCTACAATGTCATAAATAATACTTACAACATACGTGTTAGGCGGTGGGTCTACAAGATTACTCTCAGTCTGTGCATCAGGAGAAGAGTGGGTCGCCATAGGCTGATTGGAAGCCTGAGATGCCTGCCACCACACTATCTTCCTTGACCTTCTCAGCAACTATATCATTGACCTTCTTAGCAACTATATCCTTGACTCTCTTATTCTCCTATACATGGATAAAAGAAACATTAGCTTCTTATTATTGAATTTCCTTTTGCAGTAACATTCTAAAAAAAAATAGGTTACCTCTTCTTATGAAAGTTCCGCTCTGGGTTTGTGCTGGGATGGCCCAAAGAATGCTTTGATGCCCACACCAGCGCCTGCACCCCTAACACGTCCAGGATGCTCTGGGTTACCCAGAGCAACTGTCAATTCATCTCTTGTGCCCTGAGGGATGAACATGCCTTGTTTCCTCTGCTCGTGCAACTCCCGCTAATCACCATCAACAGAAATTGGTAAGTTAACACCACAAATAATCAATATTCAAACGATTACTCTAAGAGTTGTATTTTACCATTTTCGCAGCCGCCTCAGCAATTACAGGCTTCTTTATTTCACCCTTCTTGTTTTGCCTCCCAGCTATCCAGACATCATGGCGAGGCATGAGTGTGACACATATAGTAGAAGACTCATGAGTAGCAGCAGACTCTGCCTGTAGTCTTTGGTAAACGCTTGCATAGCCCTTTGGATCTATAGTGTGGTCATGCACATTCAGTGCACACCTTGCTTTTTGCGCCTCACTGAGGGCCTAGTTAGTATGCACATTAATGATTTGGTTAGTAGCACTAAATGTTAATCTTGAATAGGTGAATACAACGTATATTAATTAAATTGGGAGTGACACCTAATACCTTGAATTCTTCAGATTTTCTTGAAGCAACAAACGTGTCCCAATCTTCTTTGTCCAAGAAGTTCCACTGTTCAAGGGTTGACTTCTTCTTCTTATCACCATCTTTTATGTATTCTCTGTTGAGATTTGTCCTATATTTCCTTAGCATCTTTCCAGTGCGTTGCATCACGCTTTTACGATGCAGCTTCTCATCCAATGCAAATAGATTCTATAAAATAGAATTGTTATTAACTAGTATCCAAAATAGAATTGCAAATAATAGAATTTGTAATCTACAAAATAGAATTGCAAATAATAATAACTCACACATAAATCCTTCCATATTATGTCTTTCTTCGCCTGAGGAACTTTATGCCAATTATCATACTTAGCACCACAATGGCTTCGAGTGACAACCCCAAGATAGTTTACAAAATTATTGCGGTTCACTCCAATTACATTTCCTCCATTATCAAACTCCACAACCAATCTGGATCCACTGCCACTTAGCGCTATTAACTTCTTCAACAGAGTGATGCCCCTTTTCTTGTTAAGTTTTTGGTGATGTGCATCAAGTTCCTCTAGTGCTTCAGTGGGTACATCAACCTAAAATTTGACAAAAATAAACACACTGAATTAGCCCAACATAAAAATATAGGATATATGACATAACTAGAAGATAATGAATTTTATAGAAATACAGGATATGTTTTTAGAACTTACATTGGTATCCTCGCCATGCTCATCATGGACAACATGCTCATCATGGACATCATGCTCATCATGGTCAGCCATCTGAAAATGTCATTAAAAAGGCAAACATTTAGCATTTGTATTAACTAGAAGATAATGAAACATCAAATCTGAAAATGATATTGATATTAAAAAGCAACATTTAGCTTCAATAAAAAAAATATAAACATCCATGCCTCTAAAATTGTGATCTTTTATCAATTAACAATCCTTCATTGTGATCTCCATGCACATATAAGTCATCATTAGCTTCAAGATTAGGGTCTACGGTTAACAAATACATGTGATGTCATTCTTATATATAATAAATGTGTACCACCTATCCCATCCTTGAACACCTAATCTCACTAGTAAGTATATAATGTGTATTGGGTTTTCGAGAAAATTTCGGCAGCATTTCCCCACTGTTCTCTAAGTACATATGTACTTAGAGAACAAATGAGGAAATGCTGCCGAAATTTTCTCGAAAACCCAATACACATTATACACTTACATCCTAAGTGAGATTAGGTGTTCAAGAACAGTCCCAAATCGGGGACTATCCAAGATTTACTCCTAATGAGTAAATCTTAGACGGGTTTCTAGGCCAACAAAACCATATCATTAAGAGTATGGTTTCATATTAGGTCATCATATGTCATAATAATCCACTAGAATGAGCAAAAAAGGTCTCATGGTGTTAAAATAGCATAAGAGTATTAGATCTTGATTCTAGAGTGTACAAGACATAATAGTGACTACTGATTTTGTGGGGTGATATCATTTCATAGGATTTATAGATTCAAATTTAACAAGTGTACAAGTTGCATCATTTTAATACTCTAAAGGTGACTAGTGGGTCATAGCACATAAAAGATGGCATTACAAGGAAAGTAAGCAAGCTAGATCGATTAACACTCATCTCAAGGGAACATTAGTTACTGAGGGGACCAGGAAAGAGTCTTTTAATCACTAGGATCATACAAGTAGCAATGTTGATTAAGTCTATGTGCTTACTAAAATAGAACCATTATAGGGAACTAATCCCACATTATACACATATTTTTCCTGAGTAAGATAATGTGCACTTCATGGAATTATTAAGATCTGAATATATATAAGTTGTTTCTACCTACTTTGATGGGATTTTATAACATTCGAGTCTTCCATTTAAGGCATTATATGCATATATTGCAGTCCATTGTGTTGAGAATAAGAATCCCATGTGATACACACGATTGAGAATATTTCACCATACTAGAAAAATACTATAGCATGTCCTCTCTAAATCTAGGTTCAGCATATACATCCAAATTAAATACACAACTAGATATTCATTTAGGCGTTAGACATTCATTTAGGTGTTCCTGATAACTCTCAGGTATGCACAACTAGACAACAGTGGCAGAGCAGTACTGGAGGAAGCATACCTTTCAGTAGCGGCGACAGACAAGTAGGCGAGCAACAACAACGGATCTCCAACAGTGGTGGCGGTAGTCGGTGAGCTCCACAAGTGGCGTGGCGGTCCAGTAGCGGCGGCCGGCGAGCTCCAGGCGGTAGGGCAGGCAGGTGCAGCGGTACCCGTGTCTGGCTGGTCTTTGTATATAGACGTCGAGTTTCCTAAATCACCGACGTTGAATGTTATAGGCGTCGGATTTCCTAAATAATCGACGCCCAGAAAAGTGACATTGAATGCTGTTTCTATAGTAGTGTATATACATATATAACATTTCTATCTAAGATCATTTTAGATTTATAGATACATTCAAATCAAACATATTTACAAATCATAGAATGAAGAACTCAAGTCGTACAACTCAATGTTCCAATAATTGCAAAATAGCTAGAAATGTATGCGAATTTTATTGAAAATCATTTTGACTGATTATATGACTTATAATTAATATCAAATTTATATTATGGTTAATTATAATGAGTTAATGTTGCACTCTCTTTGATTAAAAAAATTGCAAGACATGCACTTGCATCAGTTGAGAATATCCTGTTAAAACTTAACTAGTTCTGGGTTGCCAATTAATGACCATCAACTTAGTTTTCACAGACAAGTGACTCATCTGACAAGCATAAAGGCATGAATTGATATATGTGGGCCAAGTTTTAGGCACAAGATCTCATCCGATTGACTAGAAGTTCTTTGTTTACATGTTGGAACATCCTATCACCCCTTCCCCCTAGCTAGCATCCTCAATTATGAATAGGACACAATGTGCTACATGCTTGGGTTACCTTTTTATTCTCGTATGCTATATTGAGTGCTTGCACCATTAGTGCACCTAATCACTCTTGAGCTTGATTGTATATCCACAGTTACTAGAGTGAATTAGAAATGTTGTGAGGAGAGCTAGATGTAATTGTCATTTGTAAAGCTCTACCCTCTCTTCTTCCAGTCATTCTTTCTCTCATGGTGAAGATTTGAAGGTGCTTCCTTAGTGAAGGAATGTGAAAGTTAAATACATAAAATCTTTAGGTAAGGGGTAGGTAAGTCCATTGTTAGTTAACTCTTGATCTTGAAAGGGAGGTTACTTGGTGCAATTCCTTACTAGTGAAAAATAAAGTGGTTCTCAAAATGATAGTTCTAAAACTTGACCCCTCTAGGCAGTATAGCTATCCTTCTTGAGACACGAAACCACTATAAATATTTGCCTCTTGTGTCTTTCTTTTCCTTATTTTTTAATACTTATATTTTTATCATTGAAAAAGGTCTTGACAAATCAAAATTTAATTTAGGTACTTGTAGTTCAATTCACTTACTCTTAAGCCTAAAGATCCAACAAGCAGTATAAAGTTAAACATATGTACACCTTATGGTTCCAAGGCCCAGCTAAGCCAGCTTTTGACCAAACCAAGTACGCTTTGATGGCTTAAAATAATACATCGCTTAGGAAAAAGGTTTTCTTTGAAAAATGAGAGTGAAAGAGAGAGAGAGAGAAAGGAGGGAAGAAGATAAGACGGAGAACTGGTTGCTGAGTCATGGTCGGACCCTGATGTGTTGGTTGGGAGACGTGTTGGTGTGGGCTGCGCTTCGTGATGCCGGGCACGAAAGAAAGATGGGTTTGGATGAGACGCACGTCGTGACAAAAACAAACAAATGGATGACGGTGATGATGATAGTGGGGTAGGAGGAGTAGGGTGGTGGGGGTGTGTGTAGAGTCATCGCCTCATCAAGTCGGACTTTTTTCCCATTCCCAACTGACGCGGCGAACCAACCAAATCGCAAGACGGAGTTAGGTTGGATCTTATCCAAAGGAACATTGCCTAGAGAGGGAGGTGATCCATCACCTTTTTCTCTCTCTCCCTCTCTGTAGATGAACTGTCTCTGGACTTGAATGGTGCTCATCTGCTATTCGCCGCCGGCAGCCTCGCCGGACTCACCTCGTCAGAATACTACAGCCGTCTTCTGGTTAAAACACATATCTGGCAGCTATTGCCGGATTTACCTCATCGAAATACTTCAGCTGTCTTCTGGTTAAAAACAAAACTGGCAACTATACCAAATCAACACACAGAACAGCTAAAGGCCGCCGCCGCCGCCACAAACCAAATCCGTCGGCATCAACCTCTTCCTAACCCACTCCATACATCAAACACGGGACGGCGGCATCCACCCCTGTCTTGCCGTAGATGGTAAAAATACTCCAAAAAAGAGGCGACTGAAGGAATCCTTCTCGCCGAATAGAAACTACAACCAGAAAGAAAGACAGACAGAGCAGTCCTGAACAGAACAGAACAGAACAGAACAGAACAGGACAGGATACCATCATCATCATCCAGAAACCAACGAGCGAATGACAAGGTGCTAAAGATAGACTCAAGATTAGAATTTTGAGTTTTTTTTCCCAAAACCCCCTCTCTTATCAGAAAATTCCAGATAAACCCCTTTAGTTTGATAATCGTAAAAAGCCCCCTACTACCTAGCACACCCGGTTGCATCTGCTCCGTGACAGGCTGATTAGTTTTCTCTTTTCTAGTTTTATCCAAATGCAATGTAGCTACGTGTATTTACTTGGTTAACTATTTTTTCGTTTACATTCGTTCCTTATTCTATCAATTAAGAAAAACACTAGGGCGAGTGTGTTTGACAAATATTTACATGTATGTACAACATCAATTAGGACTATTGCTGATGTGATTTTTCCACAAAATTTAAACCATTGACCGACGTAGCATAAAATGGAATTGGATTAGATTATTTGACCAAAAAAGATTGGCATTCGTCAAAATTTTAACACTTATAAGTTAGGTGTGTAAAAAATCTTTTCTGAACTAACATGAAACTTTTTCCAATCAAGATTTCTCTAAATTAAAAAAAAACTTAATTTTGAACTAGAATCCGAATTATTTGAATTTTGATGATTATGTATAAGTTCCATATGAACACTGGTTAAAATATGTCATGTTGGAATTTGGTGTTAAAATTAACGGCTTTGTTCCCATTCGGGGATATTGACAAAAATTTGTGCTCGTGTCAGTACATGTATAGTTGTCAAATTTTAATTAGTCTATTCTTATCCCGAACATAACTGCATTAAAATTTGACAATCCTAATATCATGTATTATAAATTAATAAAAATATTTATGTACTCTTTTTATATATGTTAGATATAAAGATATTTCAAGGCAATAATTTGGTGTTACATAATAAAAACATGTTCGGCTCAAATCTCACAGAAGTTTTTGAGCCAAAGTGGCTCTCATTGAACTGCATATTAGAGGAGCTCAAGCATATTTTATGTTATTCAGCTCAATTTTTGTAAAGAAAGGCTGCCTAGAATTTCTAACATCTAGAATTAAGACTGACAAGAGCCTGGGTTTCAGTCACTATGTCCAATATGGAACAAAGTGGTTAAATTAGAAACCTAGAATTGACCAAGTGTCATATTTTAATAGGACTATCCAATACAGAATTGATACTAACTCACCAAAACTAGAACGGTGTTGGGTTATAATTTTTACAATATTAGTTGATCCAAGGTTTGAAGAAATCATTGTCCAGGATAGTTCGGCGTTAGTGTAATACAAATCTTGAGACACACCTAATTAGTAGATTCTAATTTTAGCAAATCCATATTGATTTCGTTGAATATGCTAATCAAATTTAGTTATGGGTTACATATTGTACGATTCTATTTATGTCCTAGTTTGACATTTCACAAAAAAAATCGCATCCATAATGGTCACCGAACTTGTTCGATTCAAACATACCGTACCCAATATTATTCTATAATTTAAGAATAAGAGAAGAATGTAGACAAACAAATTTTAAATATAACTAGTTAGACCAAAAAAATACAAGTTGTATTGCATTTGAATTGAAACAAGAGCCAGTTAAAAAAAGCCGTCACAAAGGGTGGGTGTAACCGGCTGCGTTAGGTGGCAGGGGGGTTATTAGGTTTGTTAAAGTAGAGGAGATATCCTGGAATTTTCAGAAACGACAGGGGGTGTTTTGAAAAAAAACTTAATAATTTTCCGCTTGTTTTTATTCTCAAAAATAGAAAGAGAGAGAGAGAACCCACACAATGAAAGCAGGAAGTTAGACCATCTCTCCTATCATCATCTACTATACTTCCTTACTTCCGTCTATCTGATTATTATATTTCAAAGAAATGCGGCAAAATTTCAAAGCTATACATGTTTATCACTCAAAACACTCTTCTTTCTCTTCCTCGTCCTCGGTCTCTCCTTCTGTAGTAAGATCTTCGTAACTCAACACACACTCCGCCTCAGCGTGTCTTTACCCCCGATGATCAGCATCATCATCATGTTAACCACCGGTGGTCGTCTCGAGTTTCTCTCATGTATAAACCACAAAAACCAGAAGAAAGGGAAAGAAACTAAATTGGAAGATGGAATGGAACAAGATGTAACAAGACTAACAGAAATCATCTACCGCCGATCTCCTCTCAGCCTTTTTCTGGCTTCCGTCAATCACAAACCACCTTGCTGTTGAGCGCCTCCTCGAACCGCCTCCACGAATCCACACGCATCTCGGTGCTGTTATCATCCTCAGGAGCAGGGTAATAATCCTCCCGCAGCTGCGCATCCCTCAACCCTTGAATCTTCAGCAAGAACCGCATGAAGTGTTCGTGAGTAGTCCCATGGATCACCAGCCGCCGCAACTCCGTGCACTCAGCAAGAAGCCCAACCGATGGCAAGGACAGACCGCGCTGGTTCACGTCACGGTCCTGCGGAGGCCAGTACTCCAGTTCCACCAGGGTAGAGACCAAGGCGATGCCTTGCAGGTAGAACCGCTCCCAGAGGCTCAAATCCATGTGGCCCATCGGGGCAGTCAAGGCGTAGCCTTCAACTTCACCCAAATGGAGCTCCATCTTCTTGAGGAGAGGGTAGCGGCACAGGCTGCCCAGGCCGAAAGCTGGTGGCGGGCGGCCGGGCAAGGCGCGGCAGTCGCCTTGGACTTGGATTGAGATTTCGGTCAGGTTTGGACAGTCCTCCAGCATGCCTGGGTCGTCGATGAGTGGGGAGAGCTGGACGCCGACTGGTGCCCATATGGATAGATGACGGAGACGGAGCCATGTCTTGATGCACAGCCAGCTGTCCTCGTCTTCGTCGTCGTCGTCGTCGTCTGCTTCTTTTTCATCATCCTCACCTGACCCGGCGTCGTCGTCGACTGCCGAGGAGGAAGACGGAGACATGTCTGGGGCCGCCGTGTCCGTCCTGCTCCTCTTGCTTCTTCTTGACTCGTATTCGTACACCACGTCCCTGTTTGCGTTCGGTGCCGCAGCATCCCCATAGCTGCCGCCGTTGCTGTGATGATGCTTCTTACCGTTCCCGTTGTGCCAGAGCCCGCCACCGTTGCCGTCGTATCCCTCATCTTCATCTTCCTCACCCCCGCCAACACCTGGCGCGCCACTTTCCTCCTCTGTCTCCTCCTTCCACAAGCAGTCAACGTGGAGACGCTCGATCCGCCGCCGAATGGGCTCAAGGGCGCGGAGCACGCACCGCGTGTCAAGCTGCGCGCACCGGGAGACCTCGACGTCCACGAGCGTCCGCCGCAGAGCACGCGCCATCTTTTCCACACCTGCGGCGCTGACCCCAGGGCAGCCCACAAGGGCCACTTTAGAGAGACGGGAGCAGCCCCGAGCGATCGCCGCGAGGCCGGCGTCCGTCAGGTCTAGGCACTCCTTGATGCATAGGCTCGACAACGGGCCACACACCGATACACCGTCAAGGTGGAGCGCCAACGCCCTGCACACGCCTTGTAAACGCCCCACTCGAAGGGACCGCAATCGCGGACACCGCCGTCCCAGCCACTCCAACGCCGGCCCGGCGCCGCGAACGTTGTTGCAGACGTCGAGTGCCAAATCTTCTAATTCTGACAACCCCGTAGCGAGAGCCTCGAGGCCCTGCTGCGTGATCCGCGCGTCATCGTCCTGCAACGCAGCTTGCTCTTCCTGGATCAATACGCCGTCAGCCAACCCATCCCCGTCCCCATCGCCGCCGCCGCCTCTGGGGTTCGACACCGCCGAGTACTCCACCAAGTGGAGGGTCTTCAATCTCCGGCACCGGGAGGCCAGGGCGACCAAGGCGTCGTCGCAGACGGAGTCGTCATACCGAGGATCAAACGCGCAGGGCACCATCAGCTGCTGTAGGTTGGGGCACAGCTCCGCGATTATCCCGATGTCGGGGGTCTTGAACCCTTCTACTCCAGCGAGGCTGAGGAGGTTTAGCTGGATTAGCTTCGCGGCTGATGATGGGTAGGCCTGGAGAGCTGCCGGGATGTCCTCCGTCCAGCAGTAGAAGCTGGACAGGTCGAGCGACTCAAGCTCCGGGCAGTTCCGAAATACCTGCTCCAGGTCGGATCCGGCAGGACCCTGTGGCCTCGGGTGCCATCGAACCAGCTTCACGTGCCGGAGCCCCGGCCACTGAGGGGCTAGAGCGGCGAGGTCTTCCCGATACCGGGCGTACGCGGTCAGGTGGGTCACGCGAGGGAACCGGGCCTGGAGGAGCGCGGCGGACATCACGTGCCGGGTCGGATCGCTGGGGTGACGGAGAGAGCAGCCCCAGGGGGAGAGCAGCGAGATGTCCAGGTGAGTCACTGCGGGGAAGCAAGTCGGGAGGCGGTACAGGTCGGCCGAGCTGCCGCGGAGGGTGATCGCCGTCCGCGTCGACCGCTCCATCTGACGCCACCGACGGCTCACCAGAGACATCGAGTTGCGGGACCGCGTATCGCCACCTCCCACCAGGGAGAAGATGTTTGTCAGAATCACATCTGGGAGGTCGTGCAGGTGGGTTGATCCGTGCCCGTACTCACCCATCGATTCGCCGCCGCCCGTCCTATTGTCTCAGATCAAAGACCGTTCTTCCCCACCCGCTAGCCTTAACCCACACCCCTAATTCTGCAGACAAAGCTGCTTTCTTTCTGGCTCCCCTATCTTTGCCCTCGCCTCAGCTCTTCACTCGACACCCCACCCCCGGACTCCCAGCTCAGCTCGGATCAGCTAGATAGATGTTTTCTCTCTCTACCAAATCCTTATATCCATCACTTCCTCTCCTCACTCTAGAATCGATTTTCCCCTTACGCTTTTCTTTGCCGGACTACCCGGAATTGGGGAGGGATTGCAACATCAGAGGGAAGAGGCAGGGTATCGAGAAAAGAGGGGAGAGTGGGAGGGAGAGATGGGGAGGTGGGGGGACGGGAGGACGACGAAGGAGAAGGGCAGGACAACGGGAAGGTGTGGCCTTGTCGTCACATGGGAGCCATGTGATCGTGATCCAATGTGGTGTTTGTCCTTTGTTGGATTTTTTGTTTATTTCTTTTTTACTTTCTCCCATAGTTTTTCTTTATAAAATGAAATGAAAATAGTTCTTTGTCCATACATTAGTGTTTTGTTACGCATGCCCCCCCCATGTGCTTTTGGTAGGGTGTAATAGACGACAAAGTATGTATTAGATATACTTTTATTCTGAAAACTCACGCAGCTGCAACTGGCTACACCTAACCAAACTAATCGTTCACAAGAATACCAAGATATAGTGTTTTTCTAAGTAAAATGATGAGGGGATCGAGCATGGGCGTTAATATACAAGTGTTATGTGTTGATCCGTTTGGCAAGTCAACCTCAAATCCGATTGGTGTTGGTATTGTATGAGATCTACAAGTCCATAGCCACCAAATTGAACCAAAATGGCAATCCCTACTACTCTCGCTACATTTCAGGCTTTGCATCTCATATTGAGAGGGTGGAGATGGAAGAAGCCTTAGTCGTTGCAGTCACAATCTTTCCTCGCACCTTGACATGGTGGGCATAAACTTTCATTGCGAGCCTCGACATGTTATGTTGATACATAGCCCCCCCCCCTCGTAGAGGGCTGAGTTGAAACTAGGGGTTGTTTAGGGGCAGTAAGGTGGGAGTTTAGAGATCGACCTCTTGAGGGAGTGGCAGGCAGTTTGTAGCACACAATCATGCACCTTTAATCTTCCTCAAAGCACATGGGGTGTCATCTGAAACTACCAAGGGCTCTCCCCTTAGACTCTAATGGTTACTAAATGATTGAGTCCCCTTCTAGTTGGGCTTCTTGAACCAACGATTATAGAAACTTATTCAACCTCACATGACCTAGGATACATGATTACAAAAGAGGAGGGGTATGTGAGTGTCAAGCGTCCATCATTAGTTTGTCTAGCGTTGGATGTTGCCATGTGGCAACTTTCACAGGACAAATAGGGAACTTTGTATTAATTTGGTCAACACTGAGAGGCGGGATGCCCATGAAATTCATTGATGGAAGCCGTCAGGAATCATGTTGGAAATCCGATCTACGGTAGTAGTAGGGGGTATGGATGAAAAGGAGTAGATCAAGAGAGGAGGAAGATAGAGGAGGATGCAAAGATGGAGATGGTGCCTAAGGAGAGGCAAAAAGAGTTGATGGAGGTTCTAAGGAGGAACCACAAGATAGAGAGTATGAAGAAGCTATAGAAAATAAGGAAGGGTAATGAAGAGGATTTATCATTGACATAGAAGGCTACTCGAGAGAATATCCATGGAAACATCAAGGTAGATGCACAAAGGTGGCACTTCAGGTTCGTCATTGAAGGTTGGAACTTATACTTAGAAAAGTATCTCTCAATCTTGGCAAAGCATTTGGCACCTTTTGCTAGAACACATACATTGGAAGAACTCATGTAGCCAAGTCATGGTTCACTTTTCATATGAAGGATGAGGGTGTATATCAATTCTTTTTCCCCTTAGTTGTGCCTCATGGAGGTATGCAATGCCAACTTCCGTTGTTTGTCCTCTACCCTGCATGAGCATACCATTCCCCTAACTACTAGCCATTAGGCCCATGTTGCTAGCTACAAGAACATGGGCTCACTTCCAAATCAATCCCTAGTATGTTATTAGAGTAAATGTCATGGTTGGTTGGTTCTAGGTTCTAGCCGACGACACACCCTTTCATACGGTGCACTCTCAATAAATTGTTAGCATTATAGGTGCCTTGAAAATTGGAGGGATATTATTGACTCACCATTTTTGGGTCCTCCTGATTTGGTTGTCGTAGATTTATAATCGTGACAAATGTCGAATAAAATGATTAATGAATCAAATCAAGATATGTGAATAAACTTCAAAATCATAATAGGTTTGGAAATGAACTATGGGCATAACTGGAGTCATCAAAGTCTAAGCACAAGGCAATAAAGGTCATCTTAAAGTGAAACAAAGCAATACAAACATCTTAAGTCTGTGAGTAATTCTCAAGGGCCTTTGTGGTACATATAGATGATTCAATCAATCCTTAACAAATCCAACCAATCATGATAATTTTGACTAATTCATGATCAAATATTGAAAATATGTTTCAACAATTACTACTATTTATTCTCACTAAATGAATATGTGTAAAACAATTTGTTCTTTCATGATTAGAGGTAAAAACCACACAATTCATTAAACTTCAATAATGGGAAAGGATGTTGTTGTTGGGTACAAACATCCAATCAATGGATGTACCACTATAAACTACCTTGTTTGGATGTTGCCTTAAAAATTGCAACATAGGACATGGTCCCCATCACCTAGAATGAGCTCGCCGGCTCAAACCAATGTGGTGCACCTCAAACTCACTTCTTTTACATCCATGATTGCACCCAGGTACATCTGCCAATCTAGCTTGACTATATTTTCACAGGTTGGGTGTGTGCTGTCATGGAACTGTTTGTTACCCTAAGTCCATACTCCTAATGGCTACACAGTCAAAGGCGAGTGGACCAAAGCGCCCGTCCCTAGAATACTAGCCAAGCATTCATACGAGCATACATACAAACAAGCCAATACCATAGTAGAGTCAAGAGAGTAAGCATATGATGTAGGGGTTTTGAGTCACTTTTATAGGCTAGTTTTACACTAGTTTTATGCGCTAATTGGTCAAATTTGTGGTTAATATCGCATGATTCAATTCCTTTAGCCTATTATCCTTTCCTGCATCAAATTCATCTTGTTTTACATTATTTTGCATAAATTATCATATTTCTCAGATTTGATTTGTGTTCCTCTCTTTATTTCAGGCAATTTGCATTCCTGGACCTGTCGATACCATCGATGGTCCGTCGATAGCATCGATGGTCCGTCGATAGCATCAACAGAGCAATCGTAGCAAAGCTGAAGAGGAAGCAGATAGTTCGATATCATCGACCCAATGTCGATGGTCTCGAAAGTGAAACAACGTGCCAGAAGTCACCCCGTCAATACCATCGACGGGAACGGTCGATGGTATCGAGATGCCATCAGGCGGCTTCCAAAAATTGAAGAAAGCATCGGTACCCTAAGGTGTCGATACCATCGACACTCCGTCGATGGTATCGACGCTGTCGGAATAGGAAAATTTCCAGCACGACTCCAATTGGATGGATGTGTTCTTTTGGCGGTCGTAAGTGGTACCTATACCTAGGAAAAGACGGCCCAAAGTTGTCATTCATGTTCTATTCCATTGCACGAGTCCCGGAGGAGAGGAGAGCGAAGAACGGAGCCCATAGCTACGCTCTGGATGTTCCCAGAGCCGTAGACGGATGTTTCTTCCGCCGGAAGGCTGTAGAACGTGCGCCTCACACCGAGGATCATCCAGATCTTCTCCGTTTCAGGGGTTACATCATATTTCCATTCGTTTCTCCATATTTCTCTCCTTTTTCTCCATGTGTAATGTTGATATGAACATGGGGGCTAATCCCCTTTGTCTCTAGGACCGGAAGTATCCCATGCAATCGTTGTATGACTCGTTTTACATAATTTATCACTATTTATCTCTCAAATCCGTGGTATGATGTCATTTTCTCCATTGCTATCATTGTGCTTGATCACCATAATGGTAATTTAATACCTTTAATTACTTTTGACGAAGAATTAACAGTTGAAAAGGTGTGATAATCACATTAACTAATAAATCCTTTGGAAAAGGTGATGTACAGTTAATGGTGGAAACCCAGAGATCTGTTCTTTTCATGCACCTAGTCTAGGGTGTAGGTTACTACTGGCATGGAACCGACCTAGATTAAGTTAGTGAATTGTATCGTGGGAGCGAGTAATTCTAACTATAGGGCACTATTCGGAATGAGAGATGAGTTGTGATAATTTTGTAGGAATTAGTACAACGAGAACCCGTGGTGAAACCACAATCCTAGAGATTACATTTGAATTGATTAAACCAACCATTTAATTGATTGCTTTGTTTTCTTTTGTTTTTATTTTCTTTTTCAAAATGAAACTCAATTTTCCCATCGGTCTAGCTGATTGTGAACAATTAGTAGTAGTCTACCGATAATTACATTTCCCTGTGTTCGACTCAGGCCTCACAAAGGCCTATATTACATTGACACGTGCACTTGTGTTATACACACGGTAAAATCGTGTCAAGTTTTTGGCACCGTTGTCGGGGAAACAAAAATTTTCGACACTACGAGTGCTACTAGAGGCCACTCTAGGCCACTTTTTTTATTTAACAAATTTTAATTATTGAGATTAATTATCTATCTTTCCGATTATTTATTTGTCTAGCACTGTACTGATTCGATTTTACACATTGCAGGTACTAGTGCATGGTAAAGACGCGTAGTACTGACTACACACAGTCGACACCTGAGGTTCTATCTTTGGGATCTGAAGACGAGCGGATAAATGCACCACCTGAAGACGTTGAAGAAGAACTTGAGACTTTCACAATGGCCAAGGAGAAGACCATTTGGGAAAAGATTAAAGCTTCTTCTTCTTCTACGCAGAAATGGCCAATCAAGAAACAAGCTATCAACATACCTAGTTACAAGATTGACCCAGGGCTGATCCAGTTGGTCAAGTCATAGGATTTCCATGGGCTAAAGAATGAAGACCCATTTCCCCACATAAGCACCTTTGTGGAACATTGTGATATGGTGAAAGTGGATAGATTTCCACAGGAGGCAATTTATCTGGAATTGTTTCCATCTTCTCTAGCAGGATACACAAGGGAATGGCTTTACAACCTTGATGATGAGTATGTGGAATCATGGGACATGATGATTGAAGTTTTCTTTGAACGATATTTCCCGCCTGAGAAGACAAATGATCTTGTGAGGAGAATTCATAATTGCAAACAATAGGCAGATGAAACATACTCAGAGACTTGGGAGCGATTCAATATTATGCTGCAGAAATGCCCACATCATGGGTTGGATCTAGAAACTCAGGCAAAGATATTTTATTTTGCCCTTAATGAACACGATAGGAGTAATTTGGACTCAGCAGGGACAAGTTTCTTTCTAAACAATAAAGGCTCAAAGTGTAGAGAAATTTTAAAGAACATGGCTAAGAAGCAATCCTGGGGTGAAAGAGATGCACCAGAGCAGGTCAAACTCGTAGGGGAATCCAAGGCAATCAAAGAATTAAATGAGAAGATGGACCTGATAGCAAAGAGACTGCTAGCAAAAGATGATGAAGGATCTGATGATGAGGCACAAGCTAAGTTCATACGTCAACAACAGGGCTACATGAATAATGATTATTCATGGAGAAAGGACAAGAAATTCTCCTAGAAGGATCCAAATAACTTTTTGTAGGATCTGGATTAGAAGCCACAACCCAGTGCAGAAGATAAGAGTAA
This sequence comes from Alisma plantago-aquatica, assembly GCA_963693085.1. Lineage (NCBI taxonomy): Eukaryota > Viridiplantae > Streptophyta > Magnoliopsida > Alismatales > Alismataceae > Alisma > Alisma plantago-aquatica. Next base: position 1,179,678,485 of record OY856410.1, read on the forward strand.
TGAGTTGCTCAACCAGGTGATAAAGAAAAACCAAGAGCTGATGAATACATTCGGCAAGCAAATTCAGTCACAAGGGGATTTCTAAATCAATTTGGTCAGACGCTACAAAGCCATGGTGCACAACTGAGGACTCTAGAGACAACCATGACCCAAATTACGATTGAGGTGGCTACGATGAAACAAATCATTCAACAAAAATTAGTTGGGAATGCAGAGCCCGCTCAACCACATCAACATGTTAAATTTATTTTAGTCAGTAAGGGACCAGAGCTTCCTATTGAGGAGATACATAAGCAGAGTACCATACACAGAGTGGGGGGACAAACCGAAAGTTCCATACCCTCGTAGTTTATATGGATTTCCAGGGGGTTGTGAGACACCATACAACTCACTTAAAAATTCTACCAAAGTCATGGCCATGTCTCTGAGTTCTGAAGAGATTCCTAGTCTGGAAGAGCAGGTGAAATTGTACTTCGGAGTGGAGCAGCCACTAGCTATGCGGAGGAACAACCACAAGTCATGCCATCCACATATGATGTAATGAATCTGATCCTAGACGATGGCATTGAAGCAAGCTTAGGGGAGGAGACCCCTAAAGTTACATATATTACACCACACAAGCGCATTAAAGAGCCAAGTGTACCATTCCCAGATAGTCTGAAGCTGAGGAAAGAGCAAAGGCATTTCAAGAAATTTCTTGAGATATTTCGAAAGCTCCACATCAACATTCCGCTAGTGGAGGCTATAGAGAAAATTCCTTCATATGGAAGATTCATGAAAGGCGTTATTAACAAGAAACGACGGATCAAAGATATAGATGTTGTATGTGTTGATGAAACAGTAAGTTCTATAAATCAAGGAAGGTTTCCAAAGAAGAGGAAAGATCTAGGATGTTTCTATATTCCATGTTCCATAGGTAGTCAACAGTTTCTAAAGGCACAGTGTGACTCAGGAGCATGCATTAATCTTATGCCACTTGCCACTTTTCAAAAGCTGGGATTAAAGATGCCAAAACAAACTTCCATGACAATCGAGTTGGAAGATGGATCCATTATAAAGCCACAAGGTATATGCGAGGATGTGTTAGTCAAAGTTGACAAATTCATATTCCCTATGGACTTTGTAGTAATGGACATGCATGAGCTGGAAGGATGTGAGATGTTATTGGGAAGACCATTCTAAGATATGACTGATGTAATCACTGCCATTGGGCGAGGCTGCTTGACGTTGGGGATTGGTAATGATAGAGTTGAATTTAAATTGCCAAATGAATCATTAGAGACATCCCTTGACAACCCAGGTTAAGGTATCCATGTCGTCTAGCCTAAGACATTAAAGAAGGGAACTTGTTGGGAGGAAACCCAACGTAGGTAGTAATTTTGTTCTTTGTTCTTCATTTTTGTAGTTAGTTTTTGCTGATTTTGTTTTTAGTGTAGAAATGATACCCTGATATGTTTTTTGAGTGTGAAAGCTGGGAAGCAGTCGATACCATCGACACATGGGTCGATGGTATCAAATTTGGAACAACAAAAATTCCACCAAAACTTTATCCCATCGATACTATCGATGGCCTCGTCGATGGTATCGAAACGGGAACATGAAGAAAGATGGATGGGTGTCGACGGTATCGACAAGTCGTCGATGGTAGCAAAATCTCAGGTGATATTCAGACTGTATGTCTTAGTATTTTTGATACCATCGACACATTGGTCGATGGTATCGAAATGTCTACAGTAAAATCGCAATGGCCAGACTTCACGAGGATCAAAGAAACATACATGTGTTGATACTATTGACAAGGATTCGATAATATCGACGGACACATCACCGATCTAAAGTCTACATCGAGCGGTCCACAATGCCTATCCATGGACAATTTCAGTGGCATCGACACTCTATCGCTACCATCAACACGTAGTCGATCCGGGCCCCCACATCGAGCCATCAACTGCCATCGATTGCAGTGAGCTGCGGATTCCAACAACCGTCCATACCATCGATGGGACTGTCGATGGTATCGACACACCGACAGCAGATGCGGTCGCCCCTTATAAAAAGGAAACCAATCCTTCAATCCAACATTACAGCTTCATTGCTTATCTTCCACAATTGAGCCTAAGAAACTCTGAGCGTCCGGGAGCAACCGAGATCATCATCGCCGATCATCTCTGAGTATCTTCTTTGGCTCCGCGGATCTCTATCTTCTCCGAGTGCCACAACCATCTTCTCTGAGCTCCATTATCCTTTCTCTCTCACCGTTTCCCCTTTTGCAACAATGGTGAGATTCAGAGCCTCATCATCCAAAGCTTCCCTAGCTGCCCCACCCGCCCCGCAACAAGGACTGGTTCCTTGCCCGAGGCTAGTCCATCCATCGACAGAAGTAAAGAAGTCTTACGAAGAAATGTGGAAGCGTCCGATTGAGCCCACCCAATATGGTGACTGGGATCTTCTCAAGGATCTGGGATTTGAGGGCCAATATGGCCTATGTGCTTCAAGGACAACTGCACAAGTCCCCCGCGCTCTGCCGTGACCATGCGGACGGTCATCCATTCTTTAGCGGATGGCCCACATACAAGGAAATTGTCATCGAGTTTCTAGCGTCACTCGACATCTGTGTAGTTCCCAATGAACTACAATCAAGGCAGACAGAATGGAAGGAGGGGTGTATGTATTTCCGTCTCTACAACCAGGATTACAACCTAACCCTTCATGAGTTTAACAGAATTTATGGGTGGAACCATAGTGATCTGCGTCAGCCACCACAAAATGCTGATTATGAAGCTATGTATGCGAAGATGGTCACCATACCTGAGGGATATTCTATCAGTTGGAGCCACACTGTTGTAGCTGATTTTGAGCATCCTTTTTTTCAGATTCTTCACTGGATTATTTCTAAGTCATTCTTTGCAAGGTCCAAGTTGTCACAAAGCAAATTCCAAGAGACAAACCTTTTCTTCCTCTATTGTCTGCTAGAGAGGACACCGATCAATTTTGGAGCCTTCTTACTCACGCGCATGATGGAAGTTAAGAGGAATGTTTCTCGCAAGGCCCCAATCTACTTTGGGGGCCTTATTACTCAACTTGCCATGCACCTGGGGCTTGATCTATCCAGGCTCCAAAAGATTGAGAGTAGAAATACGCTCAACCTATCCCACATACTTTGTCAACTCCGACCTCATTGAAGCCCTCCATGGCATCACCTACGCCACCTGTCATGTGAGAGGTGTGTTTCAAAGGGTGAAATTGCCCGACCCTGCTTTCAACATCAGGCCAGGCCAAAGCTACAGGTGGCCTATCATTGATGTTGAGGAAGATGAGGAAGAACAAGCTGTAGACGTGGAAGTTGAAGAGGGTGACGATGATGAAGAAGAGGAGGAGGAAGCCACTATTCCTCTTCGACAATGAGTTGCTATGAGAAAGCATCCACAAAACTATGGAGCCTCCTTGTCTTCCCAGCCACCACCACCACAACCCTCCCATGACGAAGATGACCCCTACTCTATGTAAGGGATGTATACCATGCTCCAGACGATCCAGGAGTCACAGTAGATGATGTAGTAGTCACATCAGGCAGATTTTGCAGGGATCTAGGAAACGCAGAATGGGCTTTATGAAAATCAACAGGCAATCTTTGAGAACAAGCGCCATCTCTTCGCCAACCAGAAGCAGGTCTACGACAGGTTGGGGAGGATAGAGCAACAACAACATCCTTTCTATGATCACTACTGGAGCAGAGACTACTTTGGGGGATATCCACAACCACAACCCGTGCCTCCCTACGGTCCCAACTTTCAGGGGCATTATCCAGAGTGGAACCCCCATACTCACCAGTACCCTCCGCACCCACCGACTCAACAATAGAAGGGTATCACTATTCCACCTTCTAAGTTTGTTCTTAACTATGAGGCCATAGTCGGAATCAAGCTTGGGGGGATGGAACAATTTCTATCTTAGTTTTAATTCATTTTCTTTTGTTGTAGCATTTTCTTAGCTTTTTGCAAATTTTCTTTTAGTTGCATAATTTGGTTTATTTACGGCTTTCTAGGATCCACTTTCTATCTAGTGTAACAAGTGGAGTTTAAATGTAATTTCATATCATCTCAATGTCTTCATGTGGGGTTTGGGAGAAAATGAATCTGAATGAAAAATCTTTAAGAAATTGTAAGTGTGACTTGTTTGAAATTGAGTACATAACTGAGGAAAGTAATTAGGTAGATCAACTTTAAAACATATGATCATAATTGTACATCCTTATGGTTCAAGAAATGAGGACGAATATGGATGTTGAACTTAAACTGACCAAACGGTAACAGGACTTTAATTTGAAGTGAGAAGAGAGAAACCTCTTAGTTACCCTGTGCACATGTCAGTAAGGAGGGACATATAATCTTTTCCAATGGTTCTATCATTTAGTCTTGTGATCTATCCACCTCACTTCATTCACACTCCACCATAAGAACTAGGAGCACCTTACAGTTTTTCATCTCTTGATTGCATGTCATTTAGATAGGAGGATTGCATTATAGCTAGATTTTGCATAAAAATGATTTTTTTTGTAGATTAGTCATGCATGCACACATTCTAGATTGCATGCCATTGTAGTTGCATAGTTTCTTTCATATAGTTGCATTTTGCATGCTTTTGAGCATATAAGACAATATGTGCCTTATCTCTTTTGAAAAATAAGAAAAGCGGGGAACTTGTTCTATACTCTCTGGAAAGTAGATTATAATGCATCAATTGTAGTAGTTATGTGAAAATAAGCCTGAGAAAATTTTATGCTTTTCCTTAGTCAATTGATAAAAATGGGGCTTGAAAAAAAAGGATTGAGAAATAAGTAAAAATCAGAGGGAGAAAGGAACTTGTTTCACCTGCATAATAGGAAGAATAAGCACATGATGTAGTTTTTAGACATTTCATCTCACATTGAGACAGAATAGTAGTGCATGCATCATTCCACCAAAAATGTAGACATTAGGTCATTTGCATATGCATATGCATCATTTAGGTCATTTTGTTTAGTCTTAGGGAGACCCCGCTCCCCCTCCTCCTCAAACAGGTGCCAGAGCCCGGATGACCCAAGGAGTTGGTAATTACAGTGCGCTCAGGGGGATTCGAACCCGGGTCCCCCAGGGAGGACAAGCCGGACCAAACCACTTGAGCCACACTGGCCGGGTCATTTTTGTTGTTTTTGCATGTTAAACTGTATGGTGCTTTCTTTTCTTCCACAACCGCCCATTCCATCCACCTGTTGCTCAAAATGGTAGGCCACCCATGATTATCTCCTCATTCTTGTGTATCAGGAGATCTGCTTCCATGTAGATGGTAGCTAGGACATGAGCAACGTAGATAGGAGATTACAAGATGCACCATGCCTGAACCGGAGGAATTTATTATATTATCTACTTTATTTGATTGTGTTCATTGATTACGGGGTGGACACCTCTCATGGATGATCATTGTCACCTTTAGGATAGTTATCATTCTGTGGTTAGTGAGGGCCGGTCTATGCCTTGCAGGTGGGAATCATAATGGGATGTTTGTTATGCTAGTATGTTCTTTAGTTGACCCTCGAAATTTTATTCTACAGTTTTGTTGCTCGAGGACGAGCAAAGTTAAAGCTTAGGGAAGTTTGATGTAGGGGTTTTGAGTTGCTTTTATAGGCTAGTTTTACACTCGTTTTATGCTCTTATTGGTCATATTTGTGGTTAATATTGCATGATTCAATTCCTTTAGCCTATTATCCTTGCCTGTATCAAATTCATCTTGTTTTACATTGTTTTGCATAAATTATCATATTTCTCAGATTTGATTTGTGTTCCTCTCTTTATTTCAGGCAATTTGCATTCCTGGACCCGTCGATAGCATCGATAGAGTAACAGTAGCAAAGCCGGAGAGGAAGCAGATAGTTCGATACCATCGACCCAATGTCAATGGTCTCAAAAGTGCAACATCGTGCCATAAGTCACCCCGTTGATACCATTGACGGGAATGGTCGATGGTATCGAGATGCCATCAGGCGGCTTCCAAAAATTGAAGAAAGCATCGGTACCCTAAGGTGTCGATACCATCGACACCCCATCAATGGTATCGACACCGCCAGATCAGGAAAATATCCAACATGACTCTAATCAGACAACTGCGTTATTTTAGCAGCTGTAAGTGATACCTATACCTAGGAAAAGATGGCCCAAAGCCGTCATTCAGGTTCTATTCCATTACATAAGTCTCGGAGGAGAGGAGAGGAGAGCAAAGAACAGAGCCCTGAGCTACGCCCCAGACATTCCTAGAGCCGTAGACGGACGATTCTTCCGCTAGAAGGCTGCAGAACGTGCGCCTCGCACCGAGGATCATCCATATCTTCTCTATTTTAGGGGTTACATCATATTTCCATTCATTTCTCCATGTTTCTGTCCCTTTTCTCCATGTGTAATGTTGATATGAACATGCATGGCTAATCCCCTTTGTCTCTAAGACCGGAAGTAGTCCGGGCAATCGTTGTATGACTCTTTTTACATAATTCATCACTATTTATCTCTCAAATATGTGGTATGATGTCGTTTTCTCCATTTCTATCACTGTTCTTGATCACCATAATGGTAATTTAATACCTTTAATTACTTTTGACGAAGAATTAACGGTTGAAAAGGTGCGATAATCACATTTACTAATAAATCCTTTGGAAAAGGTGATGTACAGTTAATGGTGGAAACCTAGAGATCTGCTCTTTTTATGCACCTAGTCTAGGGTATAGGTTACTACTGGCATGGAATTGACCTAGATTAAGGTAGTGAATTGTATCGTGAGAGCAAGCAATTCTAATTACATGGCACTATCTGGAATGGGAGATGAGTTGGGCTAATTGTGTAGGAATTAGTACAACAAGAACCCGTGGTGAAACCACAATCCTAGAGATTGCATTTGAATTGATTAAACCCACCATTTAATCGATTACTTTGTTTTCTTTTGTTTTTATCTTCTTTTTCAAAATCAAACTCAATTTTCCCATCGGTCTAGCTGATTGCGAACAGTTAGTAGTAGTCTACCGATAATTACGTTTCCTTGTATTTGACTCGGGCCTCACAAACACCTATATTACATTGACGAGTGCACTTGCATTATACGCACGGTAAAACCGTGTCAGCATACCTTGTGAGTAGAGTACAAGATTAAGCATTCTTGAGTAGGATACCTAGATATGACACAAACTAAGGGAACCTTGCAAGGAAAGATACATAAAGGTGTCTTAGATAACTAGGGTTGATAATATAATCATGATTTGATTCATGTGGATGTTCCCCTAGTAATAGGTTTCAATTAGATCAAACATCAATCCAAAGTTCCCAACATGCATGTATTGGTTCAATAGAGCATAGGTATGAACATTAGGGTCTAGGTCTAGGCCAAACATTCACATTATAAATAATACAAGATAGAGTTAAAGTCTGATTTGGAGTAAGGGAAACATGAGATTTTGATTATCATCATAGATTAATCATATAAGATCACATCTAGTCATGTTAGAACAATTGCATGCAACTAGGTCATAAGTTCAAATCATAGAAGCACTAAGTAGAGCAAATTAGGATGTAGATCTAAAGCATGATGAATCTAATGATTTAGGAGTTTACACGATCAATTTAGACATAAAAGACCCACATGTGAGTTAGGTTTGAGATTCAAAATCAAAGTATCCATGTTAAGCATGCCTCAAGGTTCAAGGTATATCATCAAGTCAAATTAGGATGATAGCATGGGAAAGTTCGAAACTTAGTTAAACATGCATCAAAATTACCGATGTAGGTCAAGTATGAGGATTAGAAACATATTCAATTAGGGTTAATCATTAAAGAAGTAACCTTTATCATAAATGCCCATTCTAGGTCATTCAAGTAACACTTGACCACTTAAGGGTGCAAAGATGGTTAAATTCAAATATTTATGCATATAGATGTTCAAGGTACTGAAATTAGGCTATCAACACATTTTGGTACATAAGAGATTAAGATCATACATGCAAATAGGATAACGACCATAGAAAGACTTAAAAACTATGCTTTTAGGGGTAACCGTAGACAAGAAAGACGATTTATCTTCTAGAAGTATTTTTAATGAAAAAATCACGTTTTTCTGATCAAAAACCATATATTATATGTCAAGAAAGGACCAAGGAGTTGTGAGATATGAATTTTGGAAGTTTAACCTTTATGAGGTCTATCTGGACCCTTAGATCAAGATCCAAGGGTCAACTGGATGTGTGGGCGGCTCTCCTCGCTCTGGGCCTCTGGATGCTCGAGTTGGGCTTCACTGGCCTTGCTCTGAGGCACCCCTGACCCATTATCTTATCTTGGATGGGCACCACGGTTGACCACCGCCACCGTTCACCCATGGGCATCTGACCGAGATCCTTGGGCGTTGGTGACCGCACCAGACCGCTGTCCCGCGGTGCACAATTGCCCGCGCAAGGGCCACCCATCAAGCCAACCCTAGAGAGGGTGGTGACACTGGGTCCTCAATAGCCAAACCGTCAGATGTCGATCGGGTGGTCATTGTGCCTGCCCAAGGTCTCGAGCAGCTAAGCCATCCCAAAAACATGTGTGCGGCGGCGCTTGCGGTGCTGATCACCGGAGTCTCCTGCTGGTGCAAGGCACGGGCACGGGGGACCAAGGTAGAGTAACCGCCCGACCATGTCATGATGTTACAGGTGTGCTGGCGGGTCAAAGGAGGTCTGAACGTCATTGAGGAGGTGACGCCCCTTTGGGTTGCAGTGGCTGTTGGGTTTCAGAGGAGGCAGAGAAGGCAGCGGAAACAAAAATTTTCTCCCCCAAAACTGGAACAAGGAAACGCGTCAACGTCTATATAATAGGAAAGGATGGTTTGTGGAATCATACCTTGTCCTGAGGTTTGCTTGGTGAAAATACCTCGCGCCTTGCGCGGTCTTCAAATCCAGTCTTCGACGGTGTCTGTGCAGCTCCTGGTCGCACCGGGACTGACGACTTCTACTCGTACCGGACTGTCGGATGACAGTTGTCCTCCTGAGAGGCAGTGACCTCCCGCCTCTAAAGTAGTCCACACGGACCACCTGGAACTCCACACTCCTTGTCCTACAAGGAAGTGGAAGGAGTCGCACCCTCCTGTTGACGTACTAGTCGCCAACACACTCTCCTACTGCCAGCTGCAACTGCAGTTGTCCTTCCCTTGCTGCACCTCCCTTTGCAGGAAGCACTTGCTCGGGCTCTCTCTCGGTTACCAAAACCAGAGAGAACGACAACTTTGCAGAGCAACTGGTTGCACTGAGTTGTCCTTTGAGAAGCCCCCAATACCCCTATATATATAGGAGGGTCATGGGACAAGGTTCTCTATCCTGGGCAATGCGGGACTAAAAGCAGGAGTAGAAGGGTTCGAGATTTTCCACAAAAAGTGACCAACTCGCAGCCTGAGCCGATCGACTGGGACCTGAGCCGATCGGATGGGGTCCCCAACCGATCGGTTGGTGCCCTGAACCGATTGGTTCATGGTCGTGATCCAACTCAAAATGACTTTCCTTCTTTTGTTTCTAATTGGTATCGAATACCAATCCTATTCCCAATCAAATTGGGTAATTGAAACGAAAGGAAAATTCTCACCGACCTGACTTTCCCAACTTGCTTGGTTGCACCAGTTGAACTGATCGGTTCAACACTTGAACCGCTTGTTTCACTATGTAAATGAGCCGACCGGTCCAGCAACCTCAGCCGACCGGTTCAACACTTGAGCCGATCGGTTGGGAATGCAAGTTGTGCAGAATTAGTCAATTGCGATTTCAATCAATTCGATACTCCAATCAACATGTCCAACACCTTGAACATTATGATATTGAGATATCAATCAATTGAGTGTTTAATTGAACTACTAAACTCCTTTAGTAATCAATATAAATGTTGCTTGTGGACAAAACTCCTCTTCCAGGTTAAATCCTATGTGTGTGACTCTGCAGGTCCATTTCACGTTGGCAGTGAAAGTCCATAACACTTATGACTTCACAAGCAAAGAGCGGTGCCTAGTCACACATCAGTGCTACCCAAGTGAAAGTAGAAAGTTGGAGAACAACTTTCATCCTACAATCCGTGAATGGTGTTACAGTGAATGTATAATTCCTTTATCACTGATATCCTGAATGAACTCAAGGCATGGAACAGTCATCCTGTCAATGTTCATTCACTTTCTTGATCTCAGAGTAGACTGGAAGAGATATGTATGACATCAATATCACATACTAATTCACACATGCGTGCACGCCTTTCTCAATCCTACTCATCAAGTGGCCATGGATATCAAACTCCCTCAGGAGGGACAAATCCCATATCTATCACTCACCCCTCAAAAGCCCCATGTGTCAAAGCCACCCAATCATCACCTTTATAACAACCCATGTTTCAAGACTGCGTTTGATGATGTCAAAGTGTGCCCAATGACATGTGTTGAGTGCAGTGATTTCAAGTCTAAGAATCACACTCACCACCATCACCGTGAGTACTGACCGTGACTACCATGTCATGGTTCCATGTGTCAAACTCACAGTGGGTCTGTCCGATACACTTGTTCTCTAACAAGTACCTATGTGTTTGGTTTGATATCTCTATATCATGACTAATGAGATTCTGTCATCAACCAACACCACAATCTATTCTTGTGTGTCATTGATGTCTATCTACCTTCCACAATGACATCTGACTAGGGACATAACAAGAATGTACAAACCTTTAGCATCCGTATGATCTCATCATTCAGGTCATGAACCTGAAGGCATACGTCATTGAATACTGTCATTCTCTAGACATTCAATATGTTCTATCACTATCTCATATGATTGAACCAGAAAGAATTGGAAGCTTGCCTTTGATGTTTATCAAATCAATCATAATGTATCCCACCAATCATCCCATGATTGGCTCTCAGGGCATACATTCCAACAGACTCCCACTTGCACTGTGAGCCAATCACTCTTGAATCATATTCATAGTGATCTTCAAACATGTCCCACATGTTACTGTGCTCTAGTGCTAACATAGTGAGTAATGGCAACACCTTGCCAAAGTCAATATAAATTGCACGTCTCTCATCTCTTCACTGTACGTCACACGTATGAGATGGAGTTGCCGTAATATGCGATCTAGTATTCCTTTGCTAACATTTAGCCACATTGCATGATCAAGGATTCCATACTTGTCATCAATGAGCGGAATATCTATAAGTTCATCTCATGAACATTCAGATCCATATAGTATATACTGTTGTTCTCTAACGCATAGATACTCAACATTTCCTTTTAAATGGTTTTATTGGAACACTTCCAATTATCAACAAACTTTCACTTTTATACATCCTATGTATAATTTGCGATTAATTTTCTGTCCTTTCGGAAGTTCTCATCAATGTAATACTTTACATAGACTCTTCCTTATCTCCATAGAACCAGTACTACACAAGTACTTATCAAGTTCTTATGGTATTCTAGTAACCCTTACTGGAAGTAGACAGACATCCACTCGTCATGTCTCACATATGAGTTATCAGGATGTGCACATCATATTGTCATGTCGTACATACAAGATGATGAATGCATTTTATTCTTGCCATGTCCATACATGCAAGATAATGGGATGATTACATACATGATAGATCCATATCTATTCTTACTGTTCACATTCTTCATAAGAATTGGACACTTGGCCTTGGGATACTAACTCCATGTAGCATGGACAAGTTTTCTCCCACTAAATCTGTGTACACTGAACACTTCAGTACAGATTGCCAATGTATGCTCTCTCTTTTCAGGTCAAGAGATTTTCGAGAACTATCTCTATAGATCTTTATTCCTATCACATAGGAAACATCTCTATCTTCCTTAAAGATAATTTCCACTTTTGGATTTCCATTTTAGAACATTTCCATTTCACATCAACATGTGAAATGTGAACACTCTCCCACTAAATCACATATCCCTTCTTTATCTTTGACATATAAGTCAAACCCTTTGACTATATCTGTTATAACCCCAATTTTTGGGTTCAATTGATGAGAAATGTAATTTCTCATATTAAAGATGTTTGAACAAATAACCATATATTTGGTTGAGAATAATTGGATTTTGTTTAAAATAGCCTTGTTGTTTGATTTGTGGGCTTTATTGGCTATTGGGCCCAATAACAAGGAAATAACAAAGAAAATTCAATTAGTGAATGAATAATTGAATTTATAAGAAAAGAAATATGTGGAAACCTCTAGAAGGCAAATCCAAAGAGGATTTCGTGCCTCTTGGATTCTTTGGGTTCCAAAGAGTCTAAAGTTGTAAAGAAAAGAAATAAGAAAAAGAAAAGATTAATTATGTATTTCTTTATTAAGAGAGAAATTGAAAACATTGATGAAATGTGGAAATTAAGTGAAAAGATGGATAATTGACTTTCCCTTTATGGAATTTCGTATCCCAAGGTTCTCTTATGATAGGAGGGATGCCAATGAGGAAAATAGAAGGGAAATAAAAAGAAATTCTCAAGAAGATATATTTTTAATAAGAAATAAACAAGATAATGTGAGATAATGCATTTAGATGCATCTAGAAGGATAATAAATATCCAATAAAAAGGATTTCGAATCCTTTGAGTTTATTGGGATCTAAGGAGTGCCAATAAAGAAAGAGGAAAGAGAAGGTACATATAAAAGAAAATAAGAATATATATATATATACATATATATATAATGTGAATACATTATTAATGGATTATGTGGTATTAATGAAGAAAGGGTATTTTCTGCAAAAAGGAAATATGATTTCATGGCTAATAAGTTAAAAGCCAAGTATGAAGAGAATAAGAGAGGATATTTTCGTATTTATAATATAGAGGATATTCAAAGGATGAAGAGAAGAGAGAGAATATCCTTCTCTTTGAAGGAATGGTCTTCCTACTTGGAAAGGGATGCGTTAGGTCATGAACGAGCCAACCTAGGGCTTCTTTTCCCACCCTATATAATGGGGGAGATCCTAGGGTCAAGTTCAAAAGGTCTCCACGTACCTTTCTCCTCTTACTCCTTCCTTCTTCTCTACTTTTCGTCTTCAAACCCTAACCCCTAGAACCCCTGTGAGAACGACGCAAAGAGAAGGAACCAGGGGGTTGCGAGGGACTACTAGAGTGCCATGGTGCTAATGAGAAGCCTACCCCTCGAGATCGTACCCTAGTGCATGTGCAGCAGACGCAACTAGGCTGCGGAGACGACCTGCAGCATATGGCCTGAACGGACGTGTAAACAAGCATCATGGCTGCTGGTTGTTGGCGCCCTGAGTGCGCATGAGGGCGGCGGAGGTAGGGGACGCTTTCCCGGTGAAGCTCGGGTCCAGATCGGAGAGCAGCAGCCGTGCCAAAGCCGCGGGTCGGCGGCTAGGGCAGCTGCGATCGACCTGCCCAAGGTTGAAGAAGGGAGAAGCGCGTTGGACGTTTCTGCCCTCCGCGCTCTAAGGAAGTTGTTCACTTATGCAAGGGCAGTTTGGTAAAATCGTTATGTTTCCAGTTTTGGGCGCTCGCATGGATAGGTGACGTGGCGCCATCCGATTGGCCAGAAGGTAAAATTCTTGCTAAAATCATATCTTGCAATTTGTAACTCGGATTAAAACAAGTAATATATGAAAGTTGATCGGAAAGACGTGAGGAATTTAAATAAATTATTTTCATAAGACAATTCCTCTTGCAATTTGAAAAGTGGTGTAATCTATCAACTTTAGCATAATGATAATTAAAGAAACCCTACTTTGATATGATTAGAGTGATTAATAGGGTTTAATGGATCAATAGAGTTGATATTAACCTGTTAAATGCAAAAAGGTGCATTGAGTTCAAAAAGGAAGAACTTTGCATGAGATTAGTTTAATTTAGAGTTTATATGCTTGAAATTGGAAAAGTACATAAAGTTAACATATTTACTGGTTTAATTAGTGAAAAACCCTTGAAATATATGATATTTGAATATAGTGATGTTATCTGAATATATTAACAAGTTGATAATAAAAGGATCATAATTGCACATAATTGGCTTAAATTAGGGTTTGATATATCTAAGTTGCATTAATGGGCTTAGAAACCCTAATTTAGAAAGATATGCCTTTTAATGATTTAATTGTGCAAATAAATGAATAAGACAATGTTATGTTGTTAAAAATCCAATTTGATCACCAAAGACCTTTAATGTGAATTATTTGGATAATTAGTGTTCCTTAGTGTATAAAGTGGAAATAGTGATAAATAAGGTTTATATATGTGAATTGAACTACAATGAAATATGATTTATTAATTTGAAAGAGACCGAAGGTGATAATTAGCCTTAATGTTGTGGATATGACCTAAAAGGATAAAGGTAATAATTTTAGTGTAAAAGAAACATATTAGACTTAATGGACATGCAATTGTGCATATGATGCAGAAATTAGGGTTTGTAAACTAAAAGAGCATTAAAAGTGATAAATGCATAATGAAGGCTAAAACCCTAATAAAACCCTAAAGTTGTCCTAGAAATCATAAGGAGAAATCAAAGTTGATCTTAAGGATGTTTGAATAAAACAATGACACTTGTATGTTATGCATTATTTTCAGGATTTTGTTGATTGCCTGTTAATTATGTTGAATATTAAATGCATGGACATCAAGTTGCTATGGATCAGGTATGTGGTTACGCTTATGGCTATACCGCTTTAGTTTCCCGGTGGTTTCCCAAAATGTTTAATCGCATTGAATGCAACTAAACTGTTGGATGTTTATTTATTTCATGCAACATATAAAGTGACTACGATTATCACTATAAAGGTGCATAATATAACTGGCTAGATCCGGGTCCACCTCTGTTATTTTGAAAAGGCTAAAAAGGGGTAAACCTAGAGTAAGGTCTAGGTTACCGTGAGTTAGAGACTCTTTAGCAAATCCCGAGTTAAGGAGTGGACTACTTACGAGTAGTGCCATGTGACTCAACCCTAGAAATTGGTCCACTTATAGGTGGATCATGAGGGGTCTAATGGGGACAACACAGAGGATAGGGTACTCTTGGATCGCGTAGTTATATCGAAAACGTAATATTGGTTTTTAAACAAGTAATTGAATGATTACATTGTTATCATAGTTGCATGTTTATTGTTTTCCCCCACATACCAGCTACGGCTGACCGACGTTTTGTTTGTCGGCGTTTTAGGTACAATGAAAAGAACAAACAGTAAAGTGGCACATGTGATACTAAATGAGAATTAAAGTGCAAAGGAGGATTAGATAGATTAGTATCAGTATGGATAAGAAGAATAGAGATCCAAGTTTTCAAAAGGTATGTAAAGAAAAATTTTATTACCATTTTCAGTATAGTCTGTTAGAATTTAATAATTGTTTATGGTTATATGTCGAACCTTTGATCCGGGATTAATGGGTACGGCTCAACCTCTTGGTTTCCTTTAATTTGGGGTTATCGGGAGGTGGGGTCGTAACATTTGGTATCAGAGCGTAGGTTCCTCAGTTAACCATTAATGATTATTAAATTTTACAAACTCCATAGAACCCAAGGGAGTTATTAGATGAGTATCCAAAAGACGGAGGTGTCTAGAAAGGGATCACGACCGGGGGCTGGCAAGATTTTCCTCCGCACCGCTAGTCGGAATACGAGGACTCCCGGACCCGTGTGACCGCCTGGCCAAAGTCTTAGGGTATGAATCGAAATAAGATACCTTTAGGACTTCTCATCTTATTCATCCCTTCTCATCACAAAATTCTGATAAGGACCTAAAGGATTAGGGTTTTCTCTCTTCTCCTCACCCTCTTGAGGAATGGGTAAGGTTAATAAGGTTTAAGGGAATCCTCCATCAAATTAATGAAAAGCATGTAAATAAAATGTCATGGACATAAGCTTAATAGATTAAGCACAAATTAAAGAATAGATACATGCTTAGGTCGTATGACATAAGTTGTCATGTCCTCAGAATAGACCTGAGAGTAGACCTTCTTGTCAGGAGGATAAGTTAGTCTTGGAGATAGAGATCTCCATTGCAAGTAGAGACCTGGCACATCCTCTGAGGATGATGCTAACCCTAACCCTAAGTGATGGTTAGAAAGAGATGGGTTGGACCAGGTGTTTGACAGGACATGTCTTTGGGATGCCATATGATCCATGGGTGACCTAGCACCTTTGGCAACCCCAACCCTGGGAAGGGTCGTACATGTTAGAGTACATGATAGCTCTTTGGATGATGATGTTAGTGAAGGACCATAGAAACCCCATGGGCTTGTGCAAGTAGGGTATAGTTGGCACCTAGGGCACGTCATAGTGCTTACAGTAGGATGAAACCCTGGATAAGGAATTATGATGCAGCACAAAGGGTTATGGATGATCTCGAGCAACCATAAGTCCGAACCTAGGCTTCACCCATGTAGAGCATGCTTTTGAGGTTGAACCTTCTTGAAGAGAGGACCTCTAATGGTGAGGTTGAATGTAGGGTTAGCCCTAGAGAGAGCGGGAAACCCAGTAAGAAGGTTGGAAGCCTAAAACCCTGAACTATGGATGATAGTGGTTGCCTCATGATCGGTCCCTGAAAGTTGATGATACCTTGGTTGTCTTGAGAGGGACCAACCCCTGAGAGAAGATGAAGCTTTTGGAACCTACGTGCCCATGGTAGGGATGTTTACCTTCTGAGAAAGGAAGAAGATGTTCTTTTTACTCTGAAGAGGCTTAGTAGCAGGTTATGAGGCCTTGTACCTTGTTGGTTGTCCTTGAGGAAAATCCAACTCTAAGCATTGCTTGAGTTGAAGGATGACAGGAAGTGCACGTTATGCCTTTTGCAAGCTTGATTCATGGTTAAGGGATAGAGCATGCAATTAGACACCTTAAAGTGAGCCTAGGGTTCCTAGGCCTAAGAGGGGAAGTGGTATACCTAATGCTCATGATGAGAATTTAGTTGCTATAGAAGCAAGCATGGTACTCCTCATGTATAGAGGAAAAGGGAAATCCCCTTAAGTTTAAGATATGTTTGATGAACTCCTCACAGCTAGGTTGATAATAAAGAAAGGTATGATCTTGATCAAACATTTAGGAAAGAGGACAAGTATGACCTAGCATGGTACATAAGTGATCTGCTCGTGCCTTAATGGCTTGCTAGGGTTAAGTAGGCTCGGGTAGATGTAAACCCTGGACCTAAGAGCTGTTGTGACCTTAGAGATAGTTTTCCTCCCATCCTGGGAGAGCGACCCCTTTTGTAAGGTGTATAACAGTCTTGTTGGTTAAGGTAACCTGAAGAGGTCTCACAGGATCTTGAGAAGTTAAGTGAAAAGTACATGGTATGAGAATGAACCTGTAAAACCCATAGATAACCATCTCTAATTGCATGTGAATGTGTTACCATGGAGGTAACCAGTATGGGGCTTGACCAAGGTAGACAGGTTGCCATGATGCCTATGAACGGATGAGAGGCAGCCCATGAATGCAGAAAGAGAGATGATGAAGACTTGGGTAAGGTTCTAAGTGAACATGTTCCGTAGTGGAGAATCCTAAGTCTATCCTCGGGTCAGGTAGGGATAAGACCGATGAAAGTAGGAGTTGCCTAATTCCCCAGTTGCACATGATCATAGGGTCGGGAGGTAACAACTATCATTGTCTGAGGGCCATGGGTTAGGAGATTGATCACCTTCATGAACTCATGGGACCCAAAGGGCAGATGAGTAGGGCACTCTCTTGATGCATGAGGGAAGAGGGATAACCCCAAAAGAGTCGGTACCCTATAGACCTAGAGGAGATGACCAAGGATATAAACCTCAGTAGGTTCAAGACTAGTTTGATATCATGATGGTTGAGACATATGTGGCACGTTGCAACTTAGATTTAAAGGTGTACTGGCAAGGTGGGATGTACCATCTCTACTCTTGGAATAAGAAGAACTCTGTATTTGGACTGCAGCCAAATGCTTATTTCCTCTTGTTATGGGGGTGAGAGATAGGACATTATGCATGCCATACACCAAGGATAAGAGATGATGTAGGTTGAAGTGTTGCCACGAGAAATGGGATAGAGAAGATATCTACCCTGGTAAAGTGAATGATACATGATGGTTTGTAAACCCTAAGAGGAAGGAGGTAGTCACCTTATGAGGATGTTTCTAGAATGAGCTAAATAGAGCTTACAAATTATACCAAGTTGAGTTTGGTCACCATGATGATGAAATCAGAGAGTGTTCTTATGAAGATAAAAATATAGTTTGAGGTGACATAATAAGTGAAATACATGGGAATTAATGTTACCTAATACCTAAGGGTGAGAGGTGGTAATGTATGCTCTGGTTAAGACTTGTTTGACTAGGAGCTAGAAGAGTTTGTTTGGCTAACCCTAAGTTTGAAAAGGAGAGGTGTTTGGATAACACTCAGATGTAACAAGATACGTGTAAAGGATAAGAGGTTGTTTGGTTAGTCAGTCTAGTCCTCAATGCAATGAAGGGATGGTGGTAGAACCTCAAATGCACCTCTTTGGAAGGGAAGGTGACGGAACCCTGACTAGAGTGGTTTAGGGTTTCAGAAGATTTGATCTTGAAGGAATCATGACGTACAGGAAATCATGATGGAGGATCATCATACACCGTGGAGAATGGCAATAGCACTTTGGATGCTTAAGATGAAGTTGCATGTGGTTTATGGCCATGCAAGCCAGGAGGTAAAGGACGAATCCCATTAACCCAGTGTAACGATATAGAGGACAAAAGAGTCCCTAAGAGGGAATGGGAGTTCATCACCATGGATGTTGTGATAGGTCTCCCCTAGACCGAAGAAGGTCGAGATGCAATATGGGTTATGGTAAGTCACCTTACCTAAATGACATGAGAAAGAAAGAGTTCTGTTAAGAGACAGATCTAGTTGAACTACCCATGAGAAAGATGGTTCAATTACACCATGAAGCAAGTTCAAAGGATTATTGAGTTTGACCTAAAGGTTCGCTTTCATAAAGTGGAAGTAGGTACATGAAAAACTCAATGATAGTATAGTTTATCACCCCTAATTATGGTTAGTATGATCCAGACTAAAGGGTCTGATGAGGGCATGTGTGCTCATTCAGGGTGATATCTAGAGACAGTTCTTGTCCTTTGAAAGATATGACAATGACCACCATAGCTAGTATCGGGTTTTATATTAAGCTCTGTAAGAGAGGTTGTGTCGGTCACCACTTCAGTAAGGTGATAATGGTGAAAGGACCACATGATGGTTAGAAAAGGACCACATGATGGTTAGAAAAAGGGACCCCAGTGCGTGTATATAAAGTCACTTTGATTGTGCAAGGGCTGAAAGGAGCCTAGAGACGATGAGAGTCGTGAGAAGATGCAAAGTAGACTGACATACAAGTTACTGTGGGAGAAAATGTGATATGAAAATCCGACCCCTCTAAGTTATAACTAAGAGAGCTGAGTCCCCGATACATGGGTCCATTAGAGATGGATGGGTGGAGAAGGTTAGGTTTGACCCTACCCCTCAGGATAAAGTAATGGGAGATGTATCCATGTGTCCAATTTAGAGCACTATGTGAGGTACCTCGACCATGTTCTGAACAATGAACCTAGTGAGCCCCAAGGGAGGCTGAAATGACCTGAGTCACCTGTGTAGTTTATAGACGCCAGGATAAACGAACTCAGAGAAAGGAATATGTGATAATAAAGGTTCTTTGAAAATGTCATGGGTACGGAAAAGCCACATAGGGGCCAATGATGGACATGGAAAAGTCTTATCCTGAATTGTTTGTTTGCTTGTTTTAATTTTGAGGACAAAATTCCTATAAGAGGGGAAGGATGTTATAACCCCAATTTTTGGGTTCAATTGATGAGAAATGTAATTTCTCATATTAAAGATGTTTGAACAAATAACCATATATTTGGTTGAGAATAATTGGATTTTGTTTAAAATAGCCTTGTTGTTTGATTTGTGGGCTTTATTGGCTATTGGGCCCAATAACAAGGAAATAACAAAGAAAATTCAATTAGTGAATGAATAATTGAATTTATAAGAAAAGAAATATGTGGAAACCTCTAGAAGGCAAATCCAAAGAGGATTTCGTGCCTCTTGGATTCTTTGGGTTCCAAAGAGTCTAAAGTTGTAAAGAAAAGAAATAAGAAAAAGAAAAGATTAATTATGTATTTCTTTATTAAGAGAGAAATTGAAAACATTGATGAAATGTGGAAATTAAGTGAAAAGATGGATAATTGACTTTCCCTTTATGGAATTTCGTATCCCAAGGTTCTCTTATGATAGGAGGGATGCCAATGAGGAAAATAGAAGGGAAATAAAAAGAAATTCTCAAGAAGATATATTTTTAATAAGAAATAAACAAGATAATGTGAGATAATGCATTTAGATGCATCTAGAAGGATAATAAATATCCAATAAAAAGGATTTCGAATCCTTTGAGTTTATTGGGATCTAAGGAGTGCCAATAAAGAAAGAGGAAAGAGAAGGTACATATAAAAGAAAATAAGAATATATATATATATACATATATATATAATGTGAATACATTATTAATGGATTATGTGGTATTAATGAAGAAAGGGTATTTTCTGCAAAAAGGAAATATGATTTCATGGCTAATAAGTTAAAAGCCAAGTATGAAGAGAATAACAGAGGATATTTTCGTATTTATAATATAGAGGATATTCAAAGGATGAAGAGAAGAGAGAGAATATCCTTCTCTTTGAAGGAATGGTCTTCCTACTTGGAAAGGGATGCGTTAGGTCATGAACGAGCCAACCTAGGGCTTCTTTTCCCACCCTATATAATGGGGGAGATCCTAGGGTCAAGTTCAAAAGGTCTCCACGTACCTTTCTCCTCTTACTCCTTCCTTCTTCTCTACTTTTCGTCTTCAAACCCTAACCCCTAGAACCCCTGTGAGAACGACGCAAAGAGAAGGAACCAGGGGGTTGCGAGGGACTACTAGAGTGCCATGGTGCTAATGAGAAGCCTACCCCTCGAGATCGTACCCTAGTGCATGTGCAGCAGACGCAACTAGGCTGCGGAGACGACCTGCAGCATATGGCCTGAACGGACGTGTAAACAAGCATCATGGCTGCTGGTTGTTGGCGCCCTGAGTGCGCATGAGGGCGGCGGAGGTAGGGGACGCTTTCCCGGTGAAGCTCGGGTCCAGATCGGAGAGCAGCAGCCGTGCCAAAGCCGCGGGTCGGCGGCTAGGGCAGCTGCGATCGACCTGCCCAAGGTTGAAGAAGGGAGAAGCGCGTTGGACGTTTCTGCCCTCCGCGCTCTAAGGAAGTTGTTCACTTATGCAAGGGCAGTTTGGTAAAATCGTTATGTTTCCAGTTTTGGGCGCTCACATGGATAGGTGACGTGGCGCCATCCGATTGGCCAGAAGGTAAAATTCTTGCTAAAATCATATCTTGCAATTTGTAACTCGGATTAAAACAAGTAATATATGAAAGTTGATCGGAAAGACGTGAGGAATTTAAATAAATTATTTTCATAAGACAATTCCTCTTGCAATTTGAAAAGTGGTGTAATCTATCAACTTTAGCATAATGATAATTAAAGAAACCCTACTTTGATATGATTAGAGTGATTAATAGGGTTTAATGGATCAATAGAGTTGATATTAACCTGTTAAATGCAAAAAGGTGCATTGAGTTCAAAAAGGAAGAACTTTGCATGAGATTAGTTTAATTTAGAGTTTATATGCTTGAAATTGGAAAAGTACATAAAGTTAACATATTTACTGGTTTAATTAGTGAAAAACCCTTGAAATATATGATATTTGAATATAGTGATGTTATCTGAATATATTAACAAGTTGATAATAAAAGGATCATAATTGCACATAATTGGCTTAAATTAGGGTTTGATATATCTAAGTTGCATTAATGGGCTTAGAAACCCTAATTTAGAAAGATATGCCTTTTAATGATTTAATTGTGCAAATAAATGAATAAGACAATGTTATGTTGTTAAAAATCCAATTTGATCACCAAAGACCTTTAATGTGAATTATTTGGATAATTAGTGTTCCTTAGTGTATAAAGTGGAAATAGTGATAAATAAGGTTTATATATGTGAATTGAACTACAATGAAATATGATTTATTAATTTGAAAGAGACCGAAGGTGATAATTAGCCTTAATGTTGTGGATATGACCTAAAAGGATAAAGGTAATAATTTTAGTGTAAAAGAAACATATTAGACTTAATGGACATGCAATTGTGCATATGATGCAGAAATTAGGGTTTGTAAACTAAAAGAGCATTAAAAGTGATAAATGCATAATGAAGGCTAAAACCCTAATAAAACCCTAAAGTTGTCCTATAAATCATAAGGAGAAATCAAAGTTGATCTTAAGGATGTTTGAATAAAACAATGACACTTGTATGTTATGCATTATTTTCAGGATTTTGTTGATTGCCTGTTAATTATGTTGAATATTAAATGCATGGACATCAAGTTGCTATGGATCAGGTATGTGGTTACGCTTATGGCTATACCGCTTTAGTTTCCCAGTGGTTTCCCGAAATGTTTAATCGCATTGAATGCAACTAAACTGTTGGATGTTTATTTATTTCATGCAACATATAAAGTGACTACGATTATCACTATAAAGGTGCATAATATAACTGGCTAGATCCGGGTCCACCTCTGTTATTTTGAAAAGGCTAAAAAGGGGTAAACCTAGAGTAAGGTCTAGGTTACCGTGAGTTAGAGACTCTTTAGCAAATCCCGAGTTAAGGAGTGGACTACTTACGAGTAGTGCCATGTGACTCAACCCTAGAAATTGGTCCACTTATAGGTGGATCATGAGGGGTCTAATGGGGACAACACAGAGGATAGGGTACTCTTGGATCACGTAGTTATATCGAAAACGTAATATTGGTTTTTAAATAAGTAATTGAATGATTACATTGTTATCATAGTTGCATGTTTATTGTTTTCCCCCACATACCAGCTACGGCTGACCGACGTTTTGTTTGTCGGCGTTTTAGGTACAATGAAAAGAACAAACAGTAAAGTGGCACATGTGATACTAAATGAGAATTAAAGTGCAAAGGAGGATTAGATAGATTAGTATCAGTATGGATAAGAAGAATAGAGATCCAAGTTTTCAAAAGGTATGTAAAGAAAAATTTTATTACCATTTTCAGTATAGTCTGTTAGAATTTAATAATTGTTTATGGTTATATGTCGAACCTTTGATCCGAGATTAATGGGTACGGCTCAACCTCTTGGTTTCCCTTAATTTGGGGTTATCGGGAGGTGGGGTCGTAACAATATCATCAAAGTAAAGATCCGATTTTGAGTTGCTTGTACTCAATCAAACACATTGATTAGTCCATTGTAACTTATAGACTTCATTTGCATTAGTGGATTCAAAAACCTTATAGGTTGTGTAACATACACATCCTCGTTTTATTCCTCATAGGAATGCAGTTTTAGTATCCATATGACAAATGTCTTAGTCATTAAGTTGCAATAAACAAGCATCATCCTTCTCAAAATGTTATCCATGTGTCTTAACACTTAAGACTCATTTGCACTTATGGATTTCATCCCAATGAGTTCTACCATCAAGGTCATACCTTATGGTTTACATGGAAGTCATTTAGGATGTAATGGTCATCTACCATAACTCAAAATCCGGTTCCTCATATTCATCTGGATAGTTGACTCATCACATGAACAACTCATCACATAGATAATTGAGGTGTGTCTGTCAAGGATATAAGAACTCACAACTCCTTGTGATTCTTAATGTCCTTTATTAGTGTGGGGTATTCTTTATTTAAGAAGAATTTAGTTATTTTATAATCATTCTCTAACTCCTTAGAGTATGATTCCTTCTTGATTTAGACATCACCATGCCTTAATCATGAGTTCACTATGATACACTATCATAATCACTCATAAGGATCTCAAACATTTGGTCCAAGTATTTCATTCATTGATCTCATCAAGAATTAACACTTTACCAAATTTGCACTTCATCTATGATAATCTTGAACACTTCAAGATATTCATATTGGTATTTCTCTAAACACCATTTGAAGTATTAGCATTTGTTCCAATAGGTATGTAAATACATCACATGTATTATACCTAATAGGACAATCATTCTCCCACTACCATTAGTGAAGATTGATTAATCATGTCCAAGATATTCATGTCTCTTACTGGTTCTCTAACCAAAAGAGTCTAGATTTATCCATCACATGGACACTAGAAATGAATTTCTCATGATTGGTGCTAATTTGGTTGTTTGAGTTATCTATAACTTTTAGGTATCATTTTATCTTATGCATATCAAATACCACAAGATAAACAAGGCATTGCCACAAAGATCATATCTTTAAGATTGAAAACTCAACTTTATTAATTGCCATCATTGTCATACAATATGCAAAAATAAAGTGTTTCTATCTATTGGAAAAAATGAAATAGCAGTTCATAACTATATTACATGCCTTATGGGCTGAAAATAAACTAAAGTACTCCTATCTATGGCGGCAACACTTGCCCCAATTAAGAGTGCTTTACACTTTACATCTTGGTATCATATACCTCAAAAAGTGTTACAAGTTTACATTCATGACACCTTTAAGTACAGACATCAGTCGACTCCTTCTTCTTTTGTTCTTCCAGATAGAGAGGAAAATTCCTTTTCCAATGTCCTAGCTTTTGACAATGGTGGCAATTTCCTTTCTTGGTCACGCCTCCCTTGGCCTTGAGAGCTGAAGACGGCTTGGACTCCTGACTAGCATCAGAACCTTTCTTAGCTTTGCCCTTGACCTTGCGCTTGGACTTGCCTTTCTTGCTTGTGATCACCATCACATGCTTAGGATTGTCCTTCTTCATTTGTATCTCGACTGTCCTCAACATGCCCAACAACTCTGACAGTGGCCTATCAAAGTTTTTCATGTTGTAGTTCATCACAAACTGATTGTAGGATTCTGGAAACGATTGTAGTATCACGTCAGTAGCCAACTCTTGGCTCAGTGGAAATCCCAGTCTTTGTAGGTTCTCCACATACCCAATCATCTTGAGTGTGTGAGGACCAACTGGATCTCCTTCTATCATGATGCACTTGAACATCGCCCTAGAAACATTGTATCTCTCTTGCCGTGCCTGATCTTCATACATGTTCCTGAGATGCTGAATCATCTCAATGACACCCATGTTCTCATGCTGTCTCTGCAACTCATGGTTCATAGAACATAACATCAAGCACTTTTGCATCAATGGCATCATCAGCATGCTTCTTGTAAGCATCCCTTTCTGCCTTTGGTGCATTAGGAGCGGGTTCCTATGGAATTGGAGTATCCAGGACATAGAGCTTACACTCTTGAGTGAGAACAATTCTCAATGTCCGATACCAGTCATGGAAGTTTGTCCCATTAAGCTTGTCCTTGTCAAGGACCGATCGCAAAGAAAAGTTGTTGTTGTTTGTTGCCATTTGAACTACAAAAGGAAATATGCAATTTTAGTCCAAAAACTCATTTTTTTTTGCTTATTTGATTGATTTGAAAAGTTGATGATAAAATTAGGCCTTTAATTAATTATCGCTCCCACTATTTTAGTTCAAATTGATAGCCCTCACCATCAATTCAGAAGATTGCAGCGTACAACCTTCTAGTGGGCAAGATCCTGAAATCCTCTAAGCCATGGACCAGCTAGGGCTGTCACCCACAACATAGATCTCTCAGGTAGGCAACTT
The DNA here is from genome assembly GCA_963693085.1 of Alisma plantago-aquatica. NCBI lineage: Eukaryota > Viridiplantae > Streptophyta > Magnoliopsida > Alismatales > Alismataceae > Alisma > Alisma plantago-aquatica. The sequence goes on from OY856410.1 coordinate 1,179,704,214, forward strand.
TTGCCAATTGCATCATATGCAACTCTTGATAAGATGTCATATGCAACTCCTTGCCATGATCATCTCCATGCCTCAAGGTAGTAGATCCCATCTAGATCACCTTGTTAAGTCCGACCCAAAGCAAACACGATGAATATGCACCTTGTTAGGGCAGACCCACACATTCATCCTTCACGCTTCCACGAGATAGACGGTGCACCACGCTAGGGCGTGCCCACACTTGGTCGATCAATCTTTTCACGTGTGTCGCATTTGGAAGGCATCTAAAACTTAATATTTAATGAGGGATTTGGTTTATATATATATACATATCCAATCACCACAATACATAGTACGTATCATATACATGCTATATCCCACAGAAAACATGCACAAACGATAAAAAGCGATGATTATGACCATCCTAATGTGATTCCTCGAGCCAAGAGGAATCACGGTCATCTAGGTCTACATCACATGCAACCTGTACAAGATGAACTCTGTGCTTTTCCATCCGAGTTGATCAACTCATCATATGAATGATCTGCCCTCTCTGGCCAGTCGTCTGGTGCCACCAGCCGAGTTGATCAACTCATCATATGAATGATCTGCCCTCTCTGGCCGGTCGTCTGGTGCCACCAGCCGATCGGTTGGATCCTCCAACCGGTCGGTTCTCCTGGACATCGTACATCTCTTCATGTCTGCCACCCGCTCGTCTCGCTCCTCGAACCGGTCATCAACCGATCGGTTCACTCCTTGAACCGATCGTTTCGAACGTCAACCGATCGGTTCACGCCTTGAACCGATCGTCTCAACTGTCGTCTTGATGTCCGCCTTTCTTTTACATAGCAGGAAATAAAATCTATCCTAATTTTACCTTGCTTAAAAGGGAAACCCCGAGTTACATTCGGGGGGAGCAAAGGTAGGAAAGAATCTCGAATTATTTCGAGTTAGATCAGGAATAGGAGAAGGAAGATCGGTGCACAGACCGAGATGCAAGCTACCACACACAACCAATCACAGATAGGGTTTATTGGCCATAACCACGCTATACATCCACCACAAAACTCATTTAAGGGTGACGCGTATCGAGTGCATTAATAATACATATCATATATGTAATTGGGATTTGCGGATTTAGGATTGGACATGCATAAAGCCAATTTTATTCGCATCGTATGCAATAAATAAAGGCAACAAACCAAAAATTGATCATATCGATATTCCTAAAATATAGAGTAGTTGACGTGGCTCTGATACCACTGTTGGGTTTCAGGGGAGGCAGAGAAGGCAGCGGAAACAAAAATTTTCTCCCCCAAACCAAGAACAAGGAAACGCGTCAACGTCTATATAATAGGAAAGGATGGTTTGTGGAATCATACCTTGTCCCGAGGGTTGCTCGGCGACAATACCTCGCACCTTGCACGGTCTTCAAATCCGGTCTTCGACGACGTCTGTGCAGCTCCTGGTCACACCGGGACTGACGACTCCTACTCGTACCGGATTGTCAGATGACAGTTGTCCTCCTGAGCGGCAGTGACCTCCCGCCTCTGAAGTAGTCCACACGGACCACCTGGAACTCCACACTCCTTGTCCTACAAGGAAGTGGAAGGAGTCACACCCTCCTATTGACGTACTAGTCGCCAACACACTCTCCTGTTGCCAGCTGCAACTGTAGTTGTCCTTCCCTTGCTGCACCTCCCTTTGAGGGAAGCACTTGCTCGGGCTCTCTCTCAGTTACCAAAACCAGAGAGAACGACAACTTTGCAGAGCAACTGGTTGCACTGAGTTGTCCTTTGAGAAGCCCCCAATACCCCTATATATAGGAGGGCCATGGAACATGGTTCTCTATCCCGGGCAATGCGGGACTAAAAGCAGGAGTAGAAGGGTTCAAGATTTTCCACAAAAAGCAACCAACTCGCAGCCTGAGCCGATCTGATGGGACCTGAGTCGATCGTTTGGGGTCCCCAACCGATCGGTTGGTTCCCTGAACCGATCGGTTCATGGTCCTTATCCAACTCAAAATGACTTTCCTTCTTTTGTTTCTAATTGGTATCGAATACCAATCCTATTCCCAATCAAATTGGGCAATTGAAACGAAAGGAAAATTCCCACCGACTTGACTTTCCCAACTTGCTCGGTTGCACCAGTTGAACCGATCGGTTCAACACTTGAACCGCTCATTTCACTCTGTACATGATCTGATCGGTTCAGCAACCTCAGCCGACCAGTTCAACACTTGAGCCGATCGGTTGGGAATGCAGGTTGTGCAGAATCAGTCAATTGCGATTTCAATCAATCAGATACTCCAATCAACATGTCCAACACCTTGAACATTATGATATTGAGCTATCAATCAATTGAGTGTTTAATTGAACTACTAAACTCCTTTACTAATCAATCTAAACGTTGCTTGTGGAAAAAACTCCTCTTCCAGGTTAAATCCTATGTGTGTGACCCTGCAAGTCCATTTCACGTTGGCAGTGAAAGTCCATAACACTTATGACTTCACAAGCAAAGAACGGTGCCTAGTCACACATCAGTGCTACCCAAGTGAAAGTAGAAAGTTGGAGAACAACTTTCATCCTACAATCCGTGAATGGTGTTATAGTGAATGTATAATTCCTTTGTCACTGATATCTCGAATGAACTCAAGGCATGGAACAGTCATCCTGTCAATGTTCATTCACTTTCTTGATCTCAGAGTAGACTAGAAGAGATATGTATGACATCAATATCACATACCGATTCACACATGCATGCACGCCTTTCTCAATCCTACTCATAAAGTGGCCATGGATATCAAACTCCCTCAGGAGGGACAAATCCCATATCTATCACTCACCCCTCAAAAGCCCCATGTGTCAAAGCCACCCAATCATCACCTTTATAACAACCCATGTTTCAGGACTGCGTTTGATGATGTCAAAGTGTGCCCAACGACATGTGTTGAGTGCAGTGATTTCAGGTCTAAGAATCACACTCACCACCATCACTGTGAGTACTGATTGTGACTACCATGTCATGGTTCCATGTGTCAAACTCACGGTGGGTCTGTCCGATACACTTGTTCTCTAACAAGTACCTATGTGTTTGATTTGATATCTCTATATCATGACTAATGAGATTTTGTCATCAACCAACACCACAATATAGTCTTGTGTGTCATTGCTGTCTATCTACCTTCCACAATGACATCCGACTAGGGACATAACAAGAATGTGCAAACTCTTAGCATCCGTATGATCTCATCGTTCAGGTCATGAACCTTAAGGCATACGTCATTGAGTACTGTAATTCTCTAGACATTCAATATGTTCTATCACTATCTCATATGATTGAACCAGAAAGAATTGGAAGCTTGCCTTTGATGTTTATCAAATCAATCATAATGTATCCCACCAATCATCCCATGATTGGCTCTCAGGGCATACATTCCAACAGTGGCGGCACCTCCTACTACAAGGGTAAGAAGAAGGAGAAGAGGAGGGGTGATGGAGCGCATGGAGTCACTGATAAAGAGGGGGGGGACAAAATAGGGGATCAAAACGAAGCAAGGGGGCTTATAAACGTGATGAAAACAATCAAAACGGAAGGTTTTAGCAATTCAAGACAAACTTCATATTTCAACATCATGATTTCATGCTCAAAATTGATGGAAGGGCCCACCCTAGTCTACATGGAGCTTAACCCTAAGTCATAAATCGAGCAAAACAACATATTATTAATTCCAAATTTTATATATGGGAACGTGAAAGTCATTAGTCATATATCGAGGGTGATCTCAAGATCCAAATAGGGTGATCATAGGAGTCAAGTCAACACCAAGACCAATAATCATGAGTCAAGATTTCATTAACCAATATCGAGAGTCAAATTTGGACATAAAAATCATATGTCCAAACATTTCCAAGCTAAGGTTTAGATTCCTATTTAGACCTTAGGGGTGATCATTCATCTATATACATTAATCGAGCAATGTTTGAGCAACATTTCAAGCATTATTCAACATTTCCTGATATCAACATCGAGTTCATTTTCATCCCTTCCTTTCAGGATCAAGGTAAGGGTAGAGTTTGGAAATCAAGAAGTCAAATTGAGAACTCGAGGGTTTGAGCATAATAGGGCTAGAGTAATATCTATGTCCATCATGTTTGTCTAAAATTTAGCTGACAAAGAGGCATACAAGATATTAGGGAATTACCTCTTGTATTCAAGTCTTCACATCATGATCTGGGGTCCAAAGCCATGGTCATACCAGATATGTGGCATGATGCATATCAAGTGGGTGAGTTTTACTTATCTATGTTTGAGGTTTGATCAAAATAGGGATAAAATAGGTATAGTCAATAGGGACCTCATAAAACATGAGTTCCCCCACCACATCAAGAATTTACCTCAAACATGGAAAGCACTTATGTCCAAACGGGTAACATTGAGTTTTCATAAACTTTACACATCAGTACAACACTTTCAGGAGCATTTTCTTGCATCAAACAAGGTTTCCAATTTAAAGTAAGATCATGGCATTAACATCTTAATCAACTTTCATGATTTCAAGTGAATTTTACTTTTCCCAATCATAAGCTACCCATAATTGAGATTTCATGTGAGTAATAGTGCTGAGAGAAGAATCACATGAGGAGGTGAGAAAATACCTAATCATTATCTACTTGGGTGGCTTAGGTGGTCCTTAAAAAAGATAAGATGCTAGAAGACTCTCTAAACTTGGAGAAATGATTTTAGTCCTTTCTGGGTTCTCAAGATGTGTTATTCCTTAAACATATATAAAGGCCTATGTATTTATCTTTGATACCATTTGTCACGGAACTATTTGTTGCCCTAAGTCCACACTCCTAATGGCTACACAACTAAAGGTTAGTGGACTAGAGCGTCTGTCCCTAGAATGGATATCATAAAATATTTCACACATGCATTATATATGTACAAGCAGTAACATCAAGACAACAAGATATTAAAGTAGATAGAGAAACATGTACCCATATCTAGATTTAAGTATACCCATCGGTGCTTCATTTGCATCCAAGGTGCATCGAATCTTTGGCAACTACAAAATTGATAAACAAAACACATTAATGCTAAAGCATTAAGTACACTATGAAAGGCATGTAAACAATTTAAGAGTACTATAAAACTTGCTTGGTTAGAAACATCATATAAGAAAGAAGTAGAAACAAGACGCGAACATTTAACAACAATCTTTTATACAAAGTATGTTTTAAGTGTATTTTCCATTATACTCAACAACATATCATGGCCATTGACTGACTTCCCATTGGAAGGGTCCATAAGGGTTCTAAAGATTAGCCAACCATTTTTATCAACATGGTCCACCTTATCTTGACATATCAAGTAAGGTGCCCAAACTTGTGCCCTTACCCCGAGAACATAGGAAGGTACATGAGGTTTTTATAATGGATAAGTTCAATTATGCTTGAGGTTTGTTCAGCATATTTCAAGCAAAATGAACGTACTAATCATAGGGAACAAGTAGCTCAAACAAGTAACTAACTATCCAATCATTCATACGAGCATACATACAAATAAGCCAATACCATAGTAGAGTCAAGAGAGCAAGTGTCCCTTGTGAGTAGAGTACAAGATTAAGCATTCTTGAGTAGGATACCTAGACATGCCCCAAACCAGGGGAATTTTGCAAGGAAAGATACAAAATGGTGTCTTAGATCACTAGGGTTGATAATCTAATCATTATATGATTCATGTGGATGTTCCCCTAGTATTAGGTTTCAATTAGATCAAACATCAATCCAAAGTTCCCAACATGCATGTATTGATTCAACATAGCATAGGTATGAACATTAGGGTCTAGGTCTAGGCCAAACATCCACATTATAAATAATACAATATAGAGTTAAAGTCTTATTTGGAGTTAGGGAAACATGAGATTTTGATTATCATCATATATTAATCATATAAGATCACATCTAGTCATGTTAGAACAATTGCATGCAACTAGGTCATAAGTCCAAGTCATAGAAACACTAAGTAGAGAAAATTAGGATGTAGATCTAAAGCATGATAAATCTACTGATTTAGGAGTTTACACTATCAATTTAGACATAAAAGAACCACATGTGCGTTATGTTTGAGATTTAAAATCAAGGTATCCATGTTAAGCATGCTTCAAGGTTCAAGGTACATCATCAAGTCAAATTAGGATGATAGCATGGGCAAGTTTGAAACTTAGTTAAACATGCATCAACATTTACTGATGTAGGTCAAGTATGAGGATTAGAAACACATTCAATTAGGGTTAATCATTAAAGGATTAACCTTTATCATAAATGCCCATTCTAGCTCATTCAAGTAACACTTGACCACTTAAGGGTACAAAGATGGTCAACTTCAAATATTTATGCATATAGATGTTCAAGGTACTGAAATCAGGCTATCAACACATTTTGGCACATAAGAGATTAAGAGCATGCATGCAAATGGATAACCATCATAGAAAGACTTCAAAACTATGCTTTTAGGGGTAACAATAGAAAAGAAAGATGATTTAGGTTCTAGAAGTATTTTTAATGAAAAATCACATTTTTCTGATTGAAAACCATATATTATATGTCAAGAAAGGATCAAGGAGTTGTGAGATATGAATTTTGGAAGTTTAACCATTATGAGGTCTATCTGGACCCTTGGATCAAGATCTAAGTGCCAACGGGGCACGTGGGTGACTCTCCTTGCTCTGGGCCTCTGACTTCTCAAGTTGGGTCTCACTGGCCTTTCTCTAAGGCGCCCCCAGCCCATTCACTTGTCTTGGAAGGGCACCACAGTTGACCACCACCACCGCATGCCCATGGGCATCTGACTGGGATCCCTGGGCGCTGCTGACTGCACCAGACCGCTGTCCTACAGTGTACAATTTCTTACACAAGGGCCACCCATAAAGTCAACCCTAGAGAGGGTGGTAGCCACTGGGTCCTCGGTAGCCAGACCTTTAGATGTCGATTGGGTGGTCATCATGCCTGCCTAAGGTTTCGAGCAGCTAAGCCAGCCCAATAGCTCGTGTGCAGCGGCACTTGCGGTGCTGCTCGCTGGAGTCTCCTGTTGGTGCAAGGCACCGACACGGGGGACCAAGTTAGAGTAGCCACCCGACCACATCGTGATGTTGCAGGTGTGCTAGTGGGTCAAAGGAGGTCTGAAGGTCGTTGAGGAGGCGAAAACCCTTTGGGCTGTAGTGGCAGCACCACCTACTGCAAGGGTAAGAAGAAGGAGAAGAGGAGGGGTGATGGAGCGCATGGAGTCTCTAATAAAGAGGGGGGGCAAAAGAGGGGATCAAAAACAAAGTAAGGGGGATTATAAATTTGGCAAAAAGAATCAAAACAAAAGGTGATTGGAGGTGGCAAAGTGGAGTAGGTAGGCTATGGTGCAAAGGGCACTGGCCGGTGTACGGAGGAGGGAGATGACTGCTTGGCCATTGGATTATAGGTTGAATCCATGGTAGCAGGATCCAACAGTCATCATCCGTGATCCAACACATAAAGACACACAATTGGTTCAATGCTTAAGACCCAGATTGCTAAAGTCAAGTGAAGGGCATCGTGGGCCGCACCCAACTTTGGGGCAAAAAGGCTCAAAAAAACATTAAATCAACTATTTCAAGTGTATTTTGAGTAGATTTTGAAAGACTATAACTTCCTCATACAAAGTCCCATTTTGACAAAATAACATGCATTGGAAAAATAATTGGATTCTCCACATCAATATATATATATATATATATATATATATATATATATATATATATATATATATATATATATATATATATATATATATATATATATATATATATATGATAGAACAAAGACTCTATGGAATGTGTTCAATTTTTTTATTACAACTTGATGATACATAACAAGCATGCTACTTAGTTCAAAACTCAAATTAGGATCATATGTGAATTCAAAGAGATGTTTCATCAAAATTAATTCATCAATTGAGCATAAAGTGACTTAAGGTCATCAAGGTGATAGCGAGGGAGGTTTTTGAGTATAATGGAGCATCAATAGAGTCAAGATGCACATACATTGATTAATAGAAAATCTAGGTTATCATAGGTGTTGATGCGCATCATTTAGTACAACAATTCACCATGGGTCTTAATCCTAGAGTTTAACCTCTTGTGTAAGGCCCCTGAACTGGGTTTTGGGTTAACTCTGGTTTCTTTGGCTTGATGATGTTCTTAGAACCTCTCTCTAATCATTTGACATAATCTTGGAGCTTGTGTAGAGCTTAAGTTTCAAGTTTGATCTTGTTTGGATGATGTTTGTGCTTTACGTGCTAGTTTTGTTGCAAATCACAATTTACCCTAAGTAGGGGGTTGATGTGCAATTTGTTACCTCTAGAGTGTTCCCTTTCTTTCTTGGCATCATATGGAGAAGAGAAGAAGAGGTGGGCACCTTGTTTGAGCCACAGATGAGGAGTATCACCCTAGGTGGTGATTAGGGTTTCTTTGGGTGTTGAGTGTCTCGACCCATGTGTGTTTGGTGTGTTGTCTCGACCTAGAGTCGCAACCTAGGTAGGATTTAGTGGGTGTCACAATTGATAGACCCCCTCTAGATGTTTGTGTAAGGACCCTGACCTCTGTTTAGGGCTTATCCTCTTTGCTTTGCTTAACCCTAGTGTTTAGTTTCTTGCTAATCACCTTTGATGGTGATTAGGGTTTGTTTGTGCTTTGCTAAGATATGGAGGTGCTACTTGCAATTAACCCAAGTCTAGGGTTGTTGAGCAAGTTTGTCACTTTGAGAAGTGTTCCTCTCTCTCCTTGTTTCCTCTAGTGTTGAGAGGAAGGGTTGGGCTCGTTGCTGGAGTTGTTTTGGGCTTTGGGTGAGCTTGTTGGGCCTTGGGATGCCTTGCTTGAACTTTTCCCTTGCTTTGTTGGACCTTGTGTCGGGCAGGAGTGCCTTGTATCGGCCTAGGTGTGTCGCCCAGGGAGTGATGTCGGGCATGGGATGGGGTGTGTCGCCGATGGACCTCTCTTTGACCATTTGACCTCGTTTGTGTCACCACTAGTGGACACTTGGTGCTTGATGCTTGCATGTGGCAGTGACCTTGGACATGTGTTTAAGATGAGATAGAGAGGTGGCACTGCCCATGGACAAGTGTCCCTAGGAGGGTGGCATCTTGCTTTGTTTTACCTTGGTTTCTCCTCCATCCTCTCCTATATATGTGTTCCCTTTCTCTGGCTAGGGATCCCTTTAGTCCCTTGGTTTCCCTTCTCCCTTGGTGCACGACACCTCTACCTTTGCTTAAGATTGGTGGCCGATCCTTCCCCCTTGGAGTCTTCTCCTTCCCCTTGAGGTGGTTGGAGGTGGAGCTTGGTGCTAGGAGCTTGAAGCTTGCTTAAGGTGGGTTACATAACTCCTAACCCTAACTATACTACCTTCTTCTACATCCTTGTATGTTTCATATAATCATAATCAGCCATGAATGTTCCATACAGAAATATTTGGTTATATGCCTTCCATGCACCTTGGTAAGCTCAATGGTAATAACAACCTTGCTATATAGACTGCTCTTACTGTATGTTTTATCAGTTATCTGCAGTTGCTGCTTTAACCTTTCTGAGGTTTTATGGTTTCGGCGGGGAGTTATGTTTCTCGCTGGGACTGTGTGTCTCACCCCGTTGGTTTACAACCTTTTTAGGTGTTCGCGCTAGACGCGGTGGTGGTCGCGGGGTTGCGGCCGAGCAGCAAGACAAGCAGTAGAAGGCAAGAGATGGATATGCTGCTGTTTTGGTGGTTTTATAGTAGAGTCTTAGAGTCATCCCTGTACTCTCAGGTCCTCGGAGGCGTTTTGACATTTTTTCACGATGTATAACTGATAAGCTTTGTATATCCTGTTGTTGGCCGGATGTGGCCCGTTATGTATATAAACAGGTGATGAACTCATGTGATGAACAGACAGCTGATCCGTTAAGCTATGGACACGTATTAAGACTTGTAAATATTTCTATAACCTGTTTTCTTGTAGGACGAGGATATGGATGTAATAGTTTCTTGGTTTATCTGCTTCTGAAATCAGTTTTAATTTACCCGTGTTTTTGGTAATAAGTGGTTTATGGCATTTTCCGCACGTTTTCGCGTGGCACCTCATTGTATGTGTGATAACGGGATGTGTCTCCACAGTTTGGGTCATGACCAAGGAGGTCTAGGGTGGTCTTGGATTGAGATGGTTGTTCTTATAAAGGTTGTCTCGACATAGGGTTTACGAAGGACCCTTGCCTCGACCATGTGGTGATGATGGTTGGTGGTGTCACGACTGTGGATGGTGCTTCATGGATGGGTCATGATCGTGACCATGTGGGTTGACATGGTGTTCGAGACACTACCTAGAGTGTATCACCATGTCTTGCATTTATGTCTAAGGCGGTTGCATGTGGTTGCATGTTGGTTTCTTGGGTGGACAAGTGCCCTAATAGAGTCCTATATTGTTGACACCTCACATTCACCCTCCTCCTTTGGTATATAAACCATTTCTTCTTCTTGCAAGTGAAACTTTTGGTCCTCCTTCTTCCTCCCTCTCTTTTTCTCATCCTTGGAGCTTGGTGGAGAAAAGAAGGGTTGGTCCTTGGAGCTTTGGTGATCAGATCCCTTGCATGTGGTGATCCTTGCTCATCTTCAACCTTGGTGAGTATCTCCTTTTCTTTTGCAACGTTTTCATTGAAATCTCTACTCCATCTTCTTACCTTTTCTTGGCCATATGGACCATGATTGGATGTGATTGTCATTCTTGAGGAAGAAACCCTCATCTCTAAGGTCACGGGCCATGGTGGGATGAAGTTCTTTCACCTTTTCCTCCTCCTTCTTCCTTGGTTCGGTTAGGGTTTCCTTTCTTTCTCCTTTTCTTGGGCTATCTTGACCTTGTCATCTTCTTCTCTTAGAGGTGCTTTTGTGGTTAAAAGTGGGACCTTTGATGGATCTTCTTCAACATTTGGAACGTGTGGCTGGAGCTTGGAACCTTGGAGCTTGAGGATCCTGGTCTTGAGCTTCTTAAGGTAGGTTTTATAACTTTCTACCCACTTCTATTATTAGCACTCTTAATATTACTTGTGTATTGATGTTTCTCTCTCTAAATTGTGCCCTCAATGTGCTATTAGATGATATCATGATCTAGAGTTTAAGTGATAGTGGTGATCATGCTTACTATGTTTAAAATCTGAAACCCTAAAATGAGGTACTCAATTTCGGAGATAGACATCTCCTAGTGTAAGCTACTATTTCAGCCCCTAAGTATGATGTTAATGAGCTAAATGATGTTATTTTGGGTTGAGGTTTAAGACCTTGTAGTATTCTCTTGTAGATTACCCTCCTTCTTAAACCTTAATCTCTATGTGTACAATTTCTTGGTGGCTTTGAGGAGACGGTGTTACATGTATTATGAGCTTTGTCTTTATCACCATGATCTAGTTTCAATCCTCATATTACCTTGGAGTTTTAGATGTTTACCTCATCTTTTAAGGTCTGTCTTCCTCTCTCCTATATGGTTTTACTTGATGACCTTCTTGGTATTAACTCTAGGGTTTGACGACTTGGAATCCATGAGTATGAGATGTGTGGCCCGTGGTATTCTTGTTGTGACAACTAAATGTAATGCTTGGCAGAGTGGTCATGATGCCTAGTGCTGGACACAATACCTTGTTGGAAGTGGTCGCGAAGCCAAGTTGATGATGCTTTGTGTATGTGTTGAAGGTTGAGACATTCCCTCTGTTGAGGTTGCAATGCCTGATCTTGATGCTTGGTTTTTGTTCTGAATGCAACATTCTTGGTCGAGATGCCTACTTTATATCACGGTCGTGACATTACTTGTGGCTCATGGTTGTGACACTACTTTGTGAATGATATATGAGACATTGCTTTGTGTTTCATGAGCATGACACCCCATGGTGAAGTCGGTCTTGAAGCTTAGCCTTGATGCATCACGGTTGCGACCAGGCTGAAGCTGTGACATGGTCACGACTAGGTTATGGGTGTGACGCGATCATGACAGGTGAGGGTGTGTCACAGTTATGACCATGTATTAGTACATTTCGATTGTGGCCAGGTGATGGAGCATGGCAGTTGTGTCCATGTGTATGTCTATTGAGGTTGAGACACCTTGATGAGTGGGTGGTCACGACCCATAGGGTTGGTGGTTGTGACATGTATATGGTAGATGGTTGAGACATGTGTATGATGAGTGATTGAGACATATATTTGAATACAAAATTAACACATGCATAAGAGTAATGAATAAGTCATATGTAATACTATTTAAGTGGGTACTATTGGGAAATATGGGCATAGTGTATAGCAATGGAAAAAAAAATTATCTATCTGTATTCCCCAATACTGCAAGATCGCGTCAACTACTATGAAATAGGAAGGATGGTTTTATCAAGTTATACTTGGTCATGCAGTAAGTCCAACAACAAAACTTGCTTCTTTGCAACTGTGGATAAGTTTCTCTTGGATGATGGTTGTGCAACTCCTGGTCTTCACCACAAACAACATCTACGCAATCTCTACAGCAACTCCTGTGGTCTAGCCACAAACTGTAGGTTGCAGTTGCTCTCTGAGCAACAGCCAAAGGACTCCTGCCTCTAGAGTAGTTCACATGGACCAACTAGAAATCATGTTGTTCACCAAGAATAGACTGTAAGGAGTCGTCCTTCCTATTGGTGTACTAGTCGTGCTCTCCCACTATGACAACCCTTAGCTGTTCTCTCCCGTGGCTATCCCTCCCTAGTCAGGTAGGACTTGTCTGGGCTCTCCTGGTTTCTACAACCAGAGAGGACGACACTTGTCAGAGCAATTGATTCTCTATTGTCTGTGTAGTTGTTGTGTCTTGGGAAGCCCCCAGTACCCCTTTGTATATAGGAGGGGTTAGGGTCAGGGTTCCTAGTCCCCAACCAATGCAGGACTAAAAGTGGGAGTGGAAAGGACTAAGAGATCTTGGTTTTTCACAACAATTTGCAATATGCGACATCCGAAATAGACGTTTCACACACCTAGATGGTCATATGGTGAACGAGATGACCGTCTCGCACTGCCAAATGGCTGTTTGGTAGTTTCCAACCTAAATCGAATTTGACTATTTCAAATCCAAATTATATCTCATATTAATTTCCTTGTTCCTCAAGTAAAGAACAAATGAAACTATTCGGGAAACATCCCAAACCTTTATTTGACCCAACTGAGCCATCTCACCCAAGCGAGATGCTCATCTCACTCACCCATATAGATTCCTAGTGAGTTGAGATGAGCTAATCAGTTCAATCATATTAAACTGTTCAGTTCAAGGGCTGAACTTAGTCGAATCGATCTTCGATCAACCTAACCCCAAACAGCCATATCACCTACTTGACATGCCTATCTGGCTGCCCAAATGGCCATATCACTCAGTGAGATGGTCATTTGGCAGTCTTGGTTAGCCAATCAACAATCAGTTGCATGAATTGAATATCTAAACACTTTAGTAATCAATTCAATTGTCATTCAAGATCAAAATCCTCTTCTAGATAAGTTTGTATGTGTGTGACCCTATAGGTCTCATATCACGTTGGCAGTGAATGTCCATAACTAGCTTATGACACCACAAGCAAACAATGGTGCCTAGTCACACATTAGTGCTACCCAAGTGAAATGGAAAGTTGGAGAACAACTTCAACCTACAATTTGTATAAGGTGTTGCAGAGATTATATAATTCCTTTATCTTTAATATTGAGGAAGAACTTAAGGCATAGTTGGTGATCCTCTCAATGTTAAATCCATATTTCTTGAAACAAGAGCAGACTATCTGAGATAATGTGACCTTAATATCATATATTGATTCACATGTGCATGTGCATGCATTTCTCATTCTCGCTAATCAAGTGGCCAGGATATCATACTCCTGTGGGAGGGACAAATCCCATATCTACCACTCACAGTCTACCCCCATGTGTCAAAGTCACCCAATCATCACCATTATAACAACCCATGTTTTAGGATTGCATTTGATGATGTCAAAGTATACCCAATGACATGTGATGAGTGCAGTGATTTTAGGTCTAAGAATCACAATCACCACCTTCACTATGAGAGATGACTGTGACCAAAAAACCATGTGTCACTCTCAAGGTTGGTCTGTCCGATACACTATTCTCTAACATGTATCTGTGTGTTTGGTTTGATATTGCCATATCATGACTAATGAGATTTAGTCATCAACCAACTCACACTCTGATATTATGTGTTATTGTTGTCTATCAACCATCCACAATAATAACCAATCATGGACACAATGAGAATATGTATATGTACTCTTAACATCCGTATGATCTCTTCAGAAGGATAGGAACTTGACAACATACATCATTGAGTAATATAACTCTCTAGACATTCACTCTGTATCCTCATTATCTCATAACAAAGTGAAATAGATGAATTTGAAGCTTGCCTTTATATATGTTATTATTATTAATCAAATCCTTTTAGGTAAGTATGCCATGTAAATCATCATATGATTGGCTCTACTAGCATACCATACCAACAGACTCCCACTTGCACTTAGAGCCAATCACCAATGGATCTCATCCTAAGTGATTTAAACATGTCGAACATGCTTCTGCTACACTAGTGCTGATTTATCATGTTAGCAACACTTTTCTTACAGTCGGGATATTGCATATTTCTTATCTCTTTGCTCTGAGATGAAAATGCCTTAATATGGCATTTGCTATTCCTTGCCTAAAAATGAGCTCCATTGTTGTCATGATATTTCTACTAAGTCATCAATGGTTGGAACATCTATAAGTTCATCCTATGAACCTCTAGATCCATATAGTATCACTCTATGTTCATAACACAAGTATACTCGACTTCTAATGTAAAATAGTATTAACGACTATTATTTCAGAACCTTCCCAACTAATCACATCTTTTCTCTTTTAGAATAAAAACATATTATATTTTGTGATCAACTTTGTCATTTATGGAAGCTTGCATCGATGTAACCCTTTACATCCAACTCTTCCCTTTTATTTCTATCATCATGGACTAGCAATTTATCCTTAGTCACTTCTCAAGTACTAATGGATATTTTTCATGACTTTCCAATAACCTTTATTGGAATTTATATCATCTCGTCATGTCCAATACATACAAGATTATATGGGGTAAGATTGTTAATATCTTATATTAAATATCCACTAATGGACTGGACCATGTAATCTTACTCATGATATTCCCATTCTTCACAAGAAGTGGAATATAGGGTTCATGAGAGACTAATCCGAATTCTCTCTCATTGAATCCTTCCATGTTGAACTCTTTCAAAACATTGCTATTGTACATACTTAAACTTCCATTATGAAACCTTCAAGAACTATCTCATAGGTCTTGATCCTTATCTCATAAGATATTTCACTTAATCCTTCATTGCTGAAGGTGGTTTTCATGCCAGTTCTCAATATTCACAATATTGAGATGTTATTCCTCATCATATGTGGAATATTCATATATGCTCCCATTAAATCTTTTGTAAACATGAATTTCTTATTTTGTCTTGATTCAAGTCAAACTCTTTAACTATCTTGTCAAGTCAAAGGATCCCACTTCTGAGTTGCTTGTTTCAATCCCACATTGAACCTTATAGTTTATGGACTTAATTTTCATTCATGAAGTTATGAAACCTTTTAGGTTGTGTCACATACACATCCTCTAATGTATTCCCTTAAGGAATCCAGTTTCCATTTTCATATGCAAAATATCATAGTCCATTCTAACTACAACAACAAGCATGACAATTGGTAAAGGAATCATGTTTAACATTTTGAACTTGATTTATTCAACCAATTTGTCCTTTTATGTTATCCATGTAGGCTTGATCATAAGACTCTATTGCACCCTTTAGGCATTACCCCTTTAGGTGGCGCTATCAAGGTCTTACCTTGTTAGCTTACGTGGATTCCATATAGCTCAGAAAAAGGCTTCTAGTTGACTAGTTGGTTCATCATGTATGGCCAACCCATCTAAATTGTTGGATTCATAATCCTCCAATCTCAGATGTGTTCTACTAGAATATTTTGTTCTGTCTTATATGATGAACTTGAGATTCCACAGCAACTTGTGATTTTCATTGTTCTCATTGCACCCATATTGTTGGTATCAAACACTTTGAGTATTACTTTTACTCCCACTGAATCTTTTAATAACTCAGTTATCATGCTAACAAAACAATTTTGTTTTTAGATTGAGATTAATAGTAATGTTCACTATCATGGTTTATGGATAAACCTTCTCAAGAAACCACTTTCTTAAGGTAGGTTTCAATCCTTTAGACCAATTGGTATATTCCCAAATCATATCATATATGATGTCTTACAAACCATTCACTTTGTGCATTATTTAGTGATAGGTATATATTTGTGAGGGTATAATAAGATTAAATTGATTGATAATTTTCCTTCATTCTGAGACATACTCATGTTCAGATGGATTTGACTTGTGATGCATTGTCACAGTTCATTCCTGAAGGTACTCAAGGTATTGATATAAAGTATTTTAATTTTGGATCATATCAAAGTATATTAATACTTTCATCAATGTCACTCTTCATTTATAATCTCCTTGAACAATTTCAAGAGATTTCATTTTGGTACATAACATCGTATTACCACAAAATGAAATTGAAGTATTAATATTCTATAGTATTCATTCCATAAGATCTTCATGTTTCATATGCATAAGGTCTAATGAAAACTTTATCCTCCCACTACGTTAGTGAAGGATGCCATGTCGTATTGTGTATGTAAGACTTGCATATTTACTTGAGTTCATTAACCAAGGGAATCTAGATCAAGATCAATATGTATTCTAGGTATGTATTTCTTATGTGTACATATAAGATGACTAATGCTAATGATAATCTCGAGTTATCAATTATATTCCTTTGGTATAAACTTTCATCTTTAGATCATTTCACATAAATACCACAAGATGTTTTTGGCCCAATGCCATGTAAGATCATATCTATGAAATAGAAACACCAATGATTCCTTATTGATAGTCATCCTTGTCCATACAAGATGCATAAAGAAAATGTTTCTATTCTAATGTCATAATGAAATAACAGTTCTAGTAACACTATTACGTGCCCATTGGGCTAAGATAAATTTAAATGTAGACTCTGGTTTCCAC
The DNA here is from genome assembly GCA_963693085.1 of Alisma plantago-aquatica. NCBI lineage: Eukaryota > Viridiplantae > Streptophyta > Magnoliopsida > Alismatales > Alismataceae > Alisma > Alisma plantago-aquatica. The sequence goes on from OY856410.1 coordinate 1,179,721,401, forward strand.
AACATTTGCTCCGCCTTGTCCATGTTCATTCCTCCATGAAGGCCTTCACTTCTTGTCAGATCTTGCACATCAGTATGTCAGATCTCTATGTGGTATCACATGCCAAAATGAAGAAGTAATAAAATTATTCTTATGTTGTTTATACCTGCAGTGGAGGCCTCAATGTCATCCTTCTTCTTCTTTAGTTCATGTAACAAGAGTGGGCAATTTCTCTTCCAATGGCCAGACTGGTGACAATCACATCTTTGTTTCTTTACTCCACCTTTTGCCTTGAGATCTGAAGACTTGGGCTTTTGGCTAGCTTTAGAACCTTTCTTATCTTTGCCTTTGCCTTTAGACTTCCCCTTTGTCTTGCTGATCATCATCACATAATTGGGCTTATCCTTCTTCATTTGTGTCTCAACTATTCTCAACATGCCCAACAACTGTGCCAATGACTTGTCAAAGTCATTCATGTTGTAGTTCATGACAAACTGACTATATGACTCTGGCAGAGACTATAAAATCACGTCAGTGGCCAACTCTTGGTCCAAAGGGAATCCCAGTCTAGTTAGGTTCTCCACATACCTAATCATCTTGAGCACATGAGGACCTACTGGATCTCCTTCTGCCATGTGACATTTGAATAGTGCCTTGCAGACATCAAACCTCTCTTGTCTTGCCTGATCTTCATACATGCTCTTGAGATGTGTGACCATATCAATCACCCCCATGTTCTCATGTTGCCTTTGCAACTGATGGTTCATTGAACAAAGCGTCAGACATATGACATCCAGAACGTCCTCAGTATGCTTCTTATAAGCATCCTTGTCATCCCGTGGAGTATTTTGAGCAGGTTCCTCTGGTTCTGGCATTTCCAGGACATAGAGCTTGTGCTCCTACATGAGAACAATTCTCAATGTCCTGAACCAGTCGTGGAAGTTGTTCCCAACAAGTTTGTCCTTCTCGAGGACCGATCACAGAGAAAAGTTATTGTTTGGTCTGGCCATTTGATTCTACAAAATAATTTGCAATTTTGTCAAAAAACCAATTTTTATTTGATTTGATTTGATTAAAATTGGGGTGATAACAATTAGGTCTTCAATTAATTGTGGTTCTCATTATTTTGTTTAAATTGACAACCCTCAAGTATCAATTCGGAAAATTGTAGTAAACAATTTTCTAATGAGCCAAGATCCATATTTCATCAAGTCATGAGTTGGATTTTGCCGATCGCCCACAACTTGATTATTTAGGTAGGCCAACTTGCCAATTGCATCATATGCAATTCTTGGATAGATGATATACGCAACACCTTGCCATGATTATCTGCCTGCCTCTAGGCCTGGGCTCTCCAGGTCACCAGTTAAGCCCGACCCAATAGCCAATACAATAGATACACACCATGCTTTGTGTAAATCTACATACCTACCATCACACTTCCACGAGATAGATGGCACACCATGCTTTGTGAAAATCTATGCTTGGTTGATCAAATTTGTCATGTGTATTGCTATTGGAAAGTATCTTAGACTTAATATGTTTGATTGAGCCCTTGACCCAACCAATTCAATATGATTGAACCGATTGGATCATCTCCACTCACCAGATAGCCATATGGGTGAGTGAGGTGGGAGTCCTTCTTGGGTGAGATGGCCTAGTTGGGTCGAACAAAGGTTCAAGATGTTTCCCGAATAGTTTCGGTTGTTCTTTACTTGAGGAACAAGGAAATAAATATGAGATATAATTTGGATTCGAAATAGACAAATTCAATTTCCGATAAACCTAACCCCAAACGACCGTCTCACCTACTTGAGACGCCCGTCTGGCTTCCCAAACAACCATCTCACTCATTGACATGGTCATTTGGTTGTCCTAGTCAGCCATTTAAGCAATCAGTTGTGTGTATTGAATGCCTAAACACTTTAGTAATCAATTCAATTGTCATTCACGATTAAACTCCTCTTCTAGACGAGTTCATATGTGTGTGACCCTATAGATCCTATGTCACATTGGCAGTGAATGTCCATAACTAGCTTATGACATTACAAGCAAAGAGTGGTGCCTAGTCACACATCAGTGCTACCCAAGTGAAATGGAAAGTTAGAGAACAACTTCAACCTACAATCTGTGTAAGGTGTTGCATCGATTGTATAATTCCTTTGTCTCTGATATCCAAGATGAACTTAAGGCATGGTTGGTCATCCTATCAATGTTCAATCCATGTTTCTTAAACCAAGAGTAGATTGTCTGAGATAATGTGACCTCAATATCATATATGCATTCACATGTGCATGCACATGCGTTTCTCAGTCTTGCTAATCAAGTAGCCAGGATATCATACTCCTGTGGGAGGAACAAATCCCATATATATATCACTCACAGTCTATCCCCATGTGTCAAAGTCACCCAATTATCACCGTTATAACAAGCCATGTTTTAGGACTGCATTTGATGTTGTCAAAGCGTACCCAACGACATGTGATGAGTGTAGTGATTTCAGGTCCAAGAATCACAATCACCACCTTCACTATGAGAGATGATTGTGACCACAAAACCATGTGTCACTCTCAAGGTGGGTCTGTCCGATACACTATTCTCTAATATGTATCTATGTGCTCGGTTTGATATTGCCATATCATGACTAATGAGATTTAGTCATCAACCAACTCACACTCTGATCTTATGTGTTATTATTGTCTATCAACCTTCCACAATAACAACCGATCATGGACATAATGAGAATATGCATATGTACTCTTAACATCCATATGATCTCATCAGAAGGATAAGAACTTGACAACATACGCCATTGAGTAATATGATACTCTAGACATTCACTCTGTATCCTCATTATCTCATAACAAAGTGAAACAGATGAATTGGAAGCTTGCCCTTATATATGTTATTATTATTAGTCAAATCCTTTTAGGTAATTATGCCATGTCAATTATCATATGATTGGCTCTACGGGCATACCTTACCAACATACTCTCGCTTGCACTTAGAGCCAATCACCAACAGATCTCATCCTTAGTGATCTAAACATGTCCAACATGCTTCTACTGTGCTAGTGCTCATTTAGTAGGTTAGCAACACTTTGCTTACATTTGGGATATTGCATGTTTCTTATCTCTTCGCTCTGAGATGAAAATGTCATAATATGGTATCTGATATTCCTTGCCTAACAATTAGCTCAATTGTTGTTACAATATTTCTACTGAGTCATCAATGGTTGGAACATCTATTAGTTCATCCTATGAACCTCTAGATCCATATAGTATCACTCTATGTTCATAACACAAGTATACTCAGCTTCTAATGTAAAATAGCATTAATGCATATTATTTTGGAACCTTTCCAACTAATCACATCTTTTCTCTTTTGATATCAAAACATCTTTTTTTTTGCAATCAACTTCGTCATTTATGGAAGATTCCATTGATGCAACCTTTCACATCCAATGCTTCCCTTTTATTTCTATCATCATGGACTAGTAATTTATCCTTAGTCACTTCTCAAGTACTAATGGATTTCTTTCATGACTTTCCAATAACCTTTATTGGAATTTATATCATCTTGTCACGTCCAATACATACAAGATTATATGGGATAAGCTTGTTAATAGCTTACATGAAAGATCTACTAATGGACTGGCCCATGGAATCTTACTCATTATATTCCCATTCTTCATAAGAATTGGAATATAGGGTTCATGAGACACTAATCTGAATTCTCTCTCGTTAAATCCTTCCATGTTGAACTCTTTCAACACAGTACTATTGTACATGCTTAAACTTCCATTGTGAAACCTTCAAGAACTATCTCATATGTCTTGATCCTTATCTCATAATATATTTCACTTAATCATTCATTGCTGAAGGTGATTTTCATGCTAGTTCTCAATATTCACATTATTGAGATGTTATTCCTCATCATCTACGGAATATTCATTTATGCTCCCACGAAATATTTTGTAAACACATATTTCTTCTTTTGTCTTGATTCAAGTCAAACTCTTTAACTATCTTGTCAAGTCAAAAGATCCCACTTCTGAGTTGCTTGTTTCAATCCCAGATTGAGCCTTGTAGTTTATGGACTTAATTTTCATTCATGAAGTTATGAAACCTTTTAGGCTGTGTCACATACACATCCTCTAATGTATTCCCTTAAGGAATCCAGTTTCCATTTTCATATGCAAAATATCATAGTCCATTATAACTACAACAACAAGAATGACATTGGTAAAGGCATTTCTATCATGTTCAACATTTTGAACTTGATTTATTCAACCAATTTGTCATTTTTATGTTATCCATGTAGGTCTTGATCACAAGACCCTATTGCACCCTTTAGGTGTTACCCCTATAGGTGGCACTATCAAGGTCCTACCTTGTTAGCTTATATGTATTCCATATAGCTCATAAAAAGGCTTCTAGTTGACTACTTGGCTCATCCTGTATGACCAACCCATCTGAATTGTTGGATTCACAATCTTCCAATCTTAGATGTGTTCTACTAGAATATTTTGTTCTGTGTTATATGATGAACATGAGATTCCACAACAACTTGTGATTCTCATTGTTCTCATTGCACTCATATTGTTGATCTCAAACACTTTGAGTATTACTTTTACTCCCACTGAATCTTTTAAGAACTCTGTTATCCTATTAACAAAACAATTTTGTTGTTGGATTGAGATTAATAGTAATTTTCAACTATCATGGCTTATGGATAAACCTTATCAAGAAACCACTTTCTTTAGGTGGGTTTCAATCCTTTATACCTATTGGGATATTCCCAAATCATATTGTATATGATGTCTTACAAACCATTGACGTGGTGCATTATTTGGTGATATGTATATATTTGTGAGGGTATAAGAAGATTAAATTAATTAATAATTATATCATGACTCATCATGGTATAATTCCTTCATTCTGACACATCCTCATGCTCATATGGATTTGACTTGTGATACATTATTACAGTTCATTCTTGAAGGTACTCAAGGTATTGATATAAAGTATTTTAACTTTTAATCATATCAAAGTATCTTAATACTTTCATCCATGTCACACTTCATTTATAATCTCCTTGAATAGTTTCAAGAGATTTCATTTTGGTACATATCATAATATTACCAGAAAATGAAATTGAAGTATTAATATTCTATAGCCTTCATTCCATAAGATCTTCATGTTTCATATGCATAAGGTCCAAGGAAAACTTTATCCTCCCACTACGTTAGTCAAGGATGTCATGTCAAGGATGTTGATGGTCTTGTGAATGGAAATAAATATGTGTTAGGTGGTGATAGTGTGACAAGCTCACACCTTATATGTCTTATATATTTAAAAGTCAAACCATGTCCTTATCTTTGTAGGTGCTTGTTATGGTTTTGTACTTTGTAACTTGATTGATGCTAAAAGACACTTATTTGGCATAACCAAGAGATGACCATGCATGAGCTGATCTCATTGTGATGTATGGAACGACCATGTGTGAGCTGATTTCCTTACTAGATATGGATGTTCGTGCGTGAGCCACTCCTTTTTGGGATAGCCATGTGTGAGATTCCCTTGTGATATATGGTGACATGCGTGAGCCACTCATTTTTTGGAATGCCATGCATGAATCAATTCCTTTGTGATATATGGACGGTCATGCATGAGCTGATCCATCTGTTGACTAAACTTCACATGTACAAGTTGACTAATATGACACTGTAATGTTATTCTCGTGCTAGCCGAGAGGTGTTAGAAAGGTCTTGGAATCCAACTCTTCCATTGACCATGTGTGGCACCAATAAGGACTTAGTAGTTATAGTTTTGTAAGATCAAATATGAAGATATTGGATGAGTCCTTGCTTGCCTTTATAAATTTTGGTTGGTAGAAAATATACATGTTCTTCATATTCCTTCTAAATGCAAAGAATGTTCTACTGCCCAGTTGTACATACCTTAATTGTTTATATAATGTTAATTGCTCTACTTATATCATTTGGTTGAGTCTGCTTATCTGTTACAACTATCTTTGCTTTTAATAGATGTTGCTGAGAGTTATAACTCTCGCTAGGACATTTGGTCTCACCATGTGGGTTTCCACATTTTTTAGGTGGGCGTGCATGTTGGGATAGAGATCGTGTTGCTGAGGCAGACATTCTGAGGTGTTGTAGCTGATGGATAATGGATATGCAGCTAGTGTCTAGTATTAGAGTCCTATGTGTCGTCCCTGTACACTTAGATCCTTGGGGTGTTTTATAAACGTTGTATATCAGTTTGAGTTTTTGAGTCTACACGATGATGGTACATAGATGGTTTATATACTTGAGCAGGTGATCACATGTAATACGTTGTGCCTAGTTAGCCAGTGAACAATGTTATGCAACTCCTTTTGATATGAATGAAATACAAATGGCTCCAGACTATGGCTTCAAACATGATGGTTTCATATTTATGCATGATTATGAAATCAATTTTAATTTCTTGTGTTTTTTGGTAATCCGCTTGCTTAGTGTTAATTTCATGTTTAGTTTTGAGTAATCTCACTTTGTGTGACAAAGGGTGTCACATTTGGTGGTATCATAACTATAGGTTTGCTGAGTCTACATGGACATTAGGACAAGGACTAGGATGGTGTCTAAGATGAGAATATAACCTAAACATGGTGCATACTACCTAATCTCAATACTTGAGTGCCCTGGCCAGGTTTTCAAATATTAAAGGAAATGTGAGCATGGAACTCTTAGGTTGCTTTATTTTTTATTATTATGATAAATTAGTCATTTTGAAACAACCTAAAGAGAACAATTAAACATACACCATGGTAATAATACCTTCATCTCGCTCTAAAGAAGGTCAAAACTGCATCATAACCTATCATAACTTGAATGACCAATAAACATAAGAGGAGAATGGGACACTTTAAAACCTAAATTTGAACACAAATGAGCCATAAGAGATACCTGAAGTGGTAATTCCAAGAAGTTTATAATATAAAAGACTGATAAATCTGTGCTAATGATGTAAGATAGGGTGTAAAATCTATTCTTTCCTGATATAAGTATGACAAAAGGCAAAAAATGAAAATAATGATGAACTAATAATAGTGAGATTTGAGCTAACCTCAGAACAACCTATGAGAATAAGGAAGTACTAAATAAAAGCCTTCATTTCATATGAAAATGTTAAAAAGAGACTATCTCTGCTTAATGAAAGAAATATGAAATATGATGGTCTACCTGTTGATGGGGGGTGGAAAACGTGATAAAGAAACAAGAAAACATACATGGGAATGATGAATAGTAACCAAAAGAGAAGTAATGAGATGCTTTAGCCTTAATAATTCATGTGCTGATAGCAAGGAAGCCAAAGTGAAAAAGGTAAGATGACACATAAGAAGTTGTAATTCCCTATTAGTTGGACCGTTGATACAGTCACTAGTAAGATTGATGTTGAGTTAACAGATCAGAGTAGCATAGTGGAAGCATGGTGGGCCCTTAACCCATAGGTCACGTGAAAATACCAAGATATAGAAGAAGTTACATGGGAGATTGAGGTAGAAATGTGGAGATAGTGCTCATCCTTGTTTGCCTAGGATTTTGGGGACGATATACGTGTTAGGGGTTTATGGCTTGTAAGGCCCAAACCTAGGTTTTGGGTTAACTCTAGTTTCTTTGGCTTGATTATGTGCTTAGAACATTTCTCTAATCATTTGAGATGATCTTAGAGGTTTTGGAGAGCTTAAGTTTCAAGTTTGAGCTTGTTTGGATGATGTTTGTGCTTTTCGTGCTAGTGTTGGTGCAAATTACAATTTACCCAAAGTAGGGGTTTACGTGCAATTTGTCACCTTTACAGTGTTCCCTTTTTTAATGACATCATCTAGAGGAGAGAGAAAGAGGTGGTCACCTTGTTAGAGCCATGAATGAGGAGTATCACTGTCACACCTTGATCTCACACTAACCACTAATCATGAGATTAGGGCGCGACAGAGGGATTATCACATAAACAAATCACTGAGAACTTTTTCTTTTTTAAAACCTCATAATGATATCCGGATTATTTCTGTATACTAAAACATAATAAACTATTGCGGAAGCATTTCAATTAACCTGGCTAGAGAACATAAACAAAGTTTACAACATGTAACATTGTTTAACAGAAAGTAAACATAACCGTTAATTTACATCTTTTACACATTCGCCATACATACTCTCTCTCACCCACACCATGTCCCAAGGACTGAGGGGAAAGGACTAAGAGACCTCTAACTATACTAGATACATATATACCTTCTATAGACTAAGCGTTAGGATGAAAAGATCCTTCAGATTCCTGATGTTGTTGTTGACCTGAAAATATTTGAGTAGAGGAGTGAGCCTACTCGCTCAGTGAATAGCATTTCATTTAGCTATCACTAAACAACTCATCAGATATATAAAATTGAAATAAAACATAAGTGCAGTACTAAGCAGGGCAGTTCTAATGACATAACAGAATTTACAGATATTAATCACATTTTTATACAACAACAGATATCTTAAACAAATAAACAGTTATTGAGAATTAACACAGAAGGTCTAAACTCTTAACATATTAAATTTACTGTGATCTTATATGATTACATATTTATATTATTATGCCCTAATCATATGCAGTGTACTCTGCATACAAAGATCTGTAGTGAACTATGATCTCACCGTACAAGACTTAGCGACACACCCGGGAAATGCTAAGTCTAACTTCTCGTCCTAGTCTGCTACAGGACCCACAGGCTCTCTGGCCTCCTCTGCACTCACCATGAGTGCTCTGGACTCCTCCTCTAACCTGAGCACACAGGCGCAGGGAGTCAACACTAGGTTACCACCAGAATTACTCAACCGGTTGGTGTTGGATAACCCTTTACTTTATTTATTATTTTTCCCCAGTGCCACTGAAATTACTCAATCGGTTGGTGTTGGACACTGTCTATCAACCCTCGTGCCACCAGAATTACTCAACCGGTTGATGTTTGACATGAGTTTCACCCCTAAGGTGCAGACCTCTCAAAGGGGTTCTACGGTGTTAGGGCACCTAAGTCTATTAACTGATTAACATATAAACACTTAAACAAGAATATCACATTTCATACTTATTTCATATCCTGAGCATCACTTGAAAACACATATACATCATTTGTCATCTTTAAACATGACTCAGTATCAACTTATCCAGTTTTGATGCTAAACATCCATTTTATGCTCAACGTATACATTGCAGTATTTCTATTCCAGTAATTGTATTAAGCACTTTTGGTTTTCATTGCACCAAATAAAATCATTGAACTGTTCTATACTGATCAGAAGCTGTTCTAGATCATGTATAATCATACAGAAGCAATTTATAAAATAAAATTCAAGTTTCATCAAATACTGATAAAACGCCTGATAACCACTGATATCATTGCAAAAATGCACAGTTTACCAAAAAATTCCAACGAAGGAGTTAACTGATGATAACTAAATGAAATCCTACTCACAGCCATTTGGGATGTCCGGAAACCACTGGAAATGCATCCAGACACCTATTCCCGGGTTGTCTTCTACCTCCAGACAGCACTGATTTCAACCTGTTTCACGCACCAATTGAGGAACAAGCCCGATAAAATACAAAATCAACGCTATTTTCTACGGATTCTCATTCTACTCTCAAAACTGAGCCCCGTGCCATTCCTACCTTGCTCTATTATGCGCCAATCGAGCTTCGGTTTGAACCAGTTGCTAACAGCTTCTTCTACCTTCATGTACAGGTTGAAGGAGATGACCGTTCCCACCAGTGCTAGATGCAGCTATAGTTGCAGTTTCTTGCTCAAAGCCCTTGGCCGAGCTCGGAGCTGCACTTAGCTCGCTGTTTCACACACCGAAACGGGCTCCTGACCAAGCCAAAGCACCAGGCCAATGGCTACTGCTGCTGCTAGCCACAACTTCTGCTGCTTCTTGGTAGGGCCGCGGCTAGAGCAAAGGAAAAAGAGGGGAAGAGGAAGAGAGTAGGAAGAAGAGGTAGGGGCGCCGCTGATTCGAGGCTAAGGGCCAAGAATCGCCCGCCCTAGCTCACGCTGCTCCGGGGTCCTACTGAGCGCCACTTTGCGGCTGCTCTGTTCTATCGGGAAAGATAAGGGAGAAGAGGGGGTAGCCGACCCTCTTAAAAAAATCAATTACTGGGAAAATTGCAGCCAGGTCCAAAAACCTTAAAATCGTCATAATGTTTTCCTCGAAGGTCTAATTCAAGTAATTTCTCTTGCAAACTTTCAAGTACAGGATTCTCTACAACCTCGAAGCGAGAAAACATGCTAATCAACTAGTAACACTTGATCAAAGCACTAATCACATCTGTGATCACTTAACTTGACTTAATCATCTTAATTATGCACTAATTGTATCTTATATACTTAATTCAACTTAATCAACTTGATGTTGCACTAACCACCACATGAGCACTTAGGTTAGCTCAATTAACTTAATTATGCACTAATCATGATACTTACTAGTTAATCATGGAGTGGGTCATAACAATCACCCTAGGTGGTGATTAGGGTTTTATTGAGTGTTGAGTGTCTCCACCCATGTGTGTTTGGTATGTTGTTTCGACCTAGAGTCGCGAACTAGGTAGGCTTTAGTCAGTTTCGTGGTCAAGACACCCCCTCTAGATGTTTGGGTTGTGACCAAGGAGGTCCAGGGTGGTCTTGGGTCGAGATGATTGTTCTTACAAAAGTTGTCTCGACCTATGGTTTGCGGAGGACCCTTGCCTCAACCATGAGGTGATGATGGTTGGTGGTGTCACGACCATGGATGGTGCTCCATGGATGGCCGCAACCATGTGGGTTGACATGGTGGTCGAGACATTACCTAGAGTGTATCACCATGTCTTGCAGGTATGGCTTAGGCAGTTGCATGTTGGTTTCTTGGGTGGACAGGTGTCCTAGTAGAGCCCTATCTTGTTGACACCTCATCTTTACCCTCCTTCCCTCATCCTTTGGTATATAAACACTTTCTTCTTCTTGCAAGTGAACCTTTTGGTCCTCCTTCTTCCTCCCTCTCATTTTCTCATCCTTGGAGCTTGGTGGAGCAAAGAAGGGCTGATCCTTGGAGCTTTGGTGATTGAATCTCTTGCATGTGGTGATCCTTGCTCATCTTAAACCTTGTTGAGTATCTCCTCTTCTTTTACAACATTTTTCTTGAAATCTCTATTCATATTCTTCCCTTTTATTGGCCATGGACCATGATTGGATGTGATGGTCAATATTGAGGAAGAAACCCTCATCTCTAAGGTCATGGGCCATGGTGGGACGAAGTTCTTTAACCTTTTCCTCCTTCTTCTTCCTTGGTTCAATTAGGGTTTCCTTTCTTTCTCCTTTTCTTGGGCTATCTTGACCATGGCATATTCTTCTCTTGGAGGTGCTGTTGTGGCTGAAAGTTGGACATTTGCTGGATCTTCTTCAACCTTTGCATCATGTGCTTGGAGCTTGAAACCTTGGAGCTTGAGGATCCTTGGTGTTGAGCTTCTTAAGGGGGGTTTTATAACTTTCTACCAACTTCTATTATTATCACTCTTAATCCTACTTGTGTATTGATGTTTCTCTCTCTAAAATGTGCCCTTAATGTGCTAGTAGATGATATCATGATCTAGAGTTTAAGTGATAGTGGTGATCATGCTTACTATGTTTAAAATTTGAAACCCTAAAATGAGGTACCCAATTTTGGAGATAGATCTCTCCTGGTGTAAGCTACTATTTCAGCCCCTAAGTATGATGTAATGAGCTAATTGGTGTTATCTTAAGTTAAGGTTTAAGACCTTGTAGTATTCTCCTATAGATTACCCTCCTTCTTAAACCCTAATCTCTACATGCACGATTTCTTGGTGGCTTTGAGGAGACGGTGTTACATGTATCGCAGGCTTTGGCTTTATCACGATGATCTTGTTTCAATCTTCATATTACCTTGGAGTTTTAGATGTTTCCCTCATGTTTTGAGGTTTGGCTTCCTCTCTCCTATATGGGTTTACTTGATGACCTTCTTGGTATTAACTCTAGGGTTTGACGACTTGGAATCCATGAGTATGAGCTTTGTGGCCCCTGGTATTCTTATTGTGACAACTGAATGCAAAACTTGGTAGAGTGGTTGCGATACCTAGTGTTGGACACAATACCTTTCTGGTAGTGGTCATGATGCCAAGTTGCCAATGCTTTGTGTATGTGTTGAAGGTCGAGACGTTCCCTTCGTTGAGGTTGCAACACCTAATCATGATGCTTGGCTTTCATTTTGAACGCAACGATCTTAGTCAGGATGCCTACTTTCTATCACGATCATGACATTCCTTGTGGCTCATGGTCGCGATGCCACTTTGTGAATGATAGATGAGATGTTGCTTTGTGTTTGATGAACGTGATGCACCGCAGTGAAGTCGGTCTTGAAGCTTAGCCTTGACGTGTATTGGTCACGACCAGGATGAAGATGTGATGTGGTCACGACTAGCTTACGGGTGTGACACGGTCGCGACAGGTGAGTGTGTGACGCACTCATGGCCAAGTATTAGTACATTTCGGTTGTGGCCAGGTGATGGAGCATGGCAGTTGTGTCCATGTGTATGTCTATCGAGGTTAAGACACCTTGATGAGTCGGTGGTCACGACCCATAGGGTTGGTGGTCGCGACATGTATATGGTAGATGGTCAAGACATGTGTATGATGGGTGGTTGAGACATATATTTGAATACACAATTAACACATGCATATTAGTAATGAATAAGTCATACATAGTACTCTTTGAGTGGTTACTTAGTTAACCCTAATGATGTTCCTTGGTCCTAATAAACCATAGGATGGTAGGAGGTGGTGAAAATAGGATTGGTGATTAAGCTTAGCCTCAAAACCCTAACCCTAATGATGAGTATGGTGATGTGATTACTTCTCTTTCTTGGAATAGCTATTATAAAGATGATATCTTTCTCTTGTCCTTGAACCCTAACCCTACAGGTTGAATGCATGCCATTGCTTGGGTATGCTATGGTAATGATTATGAATAATGGAGGCATGCGGAGATAATAATGTGACACATGGATTTAGATGTTTCCTCTCTCTTATTTATCAATTTATAACCATGCATGTGATATGAACTTGAATATCATAGCTAGTGCATGCTATGATGAGCATGATGAGAATGGTTCTTATGGCCTGGTGATGGCTTGATGCCAGTTGTGATGTGATACCTTCTTGTGCAATGATTAAGGGATTGATATCCCACAGTGATGTGACATTAGTGATAGCCTTGAGTGGTTGTGCAACAATGTTGATGGTCTTGTGAATGGCAATATACAGGTGTTAGGTGGTGATAGTGTGACAAGCTCACACCTTATATGTCTTATATATTTGAAAGTTGTACCATGCCCTTATCTTTATAGTTCTTGTTATAGTTATGTACGTTGTAACTTGATTGATGCTAAAATTGGCATAACTAAGAGACGGTCATGCATGAGCTGATCTCGTTGTGATGTATGGAATGACCATGTGTGAGCCGATTTCCTTGCTAGATATGGATGACCATGCGTGAGCCACTCCTCTTTGGGACGACCATGCGTGAGCTGATTCCCTTGTGATATATGGTTGGACATGTGTGAGCCAGTCCTTTTCGAAACAACCATGCATGAGCTAATTCCCTTGTGATATATGGATGACCATGCATGTGCTGATCCATCTGTTGACTAAACATCACTTGTACAAGTTGAGTAATATGACACTGTAGTGTTATTCTCGTGGTATCCAGGAGGTGTTAGAAAGGTCATGGAATCCAGATCTTCCATTGACCATGTGCAACACTAATAAGGACTTAGTAGTGATACTTTCATAAGATCAAATACAAAGATATTGGATGAGGCCTTGCTTGATTTTGTAAAGTTTGGTTGGCAGAAAATATACATGTTCTTCATATTACTTCTAAATCCATAGAATGTTCTACTGCCCAGTTGTAGATACTTGAACTATTTATACAATGTTAAATTCCCCACCTATATCATTCAGCTGAGTCTGCTTATTTGTTAAATAGCATAATCTCATGTTTTAGTTATCTATGCTTTTAATAGAAGTTGGCTAAGAGTTATAACTCTTGTTGGGACGTTTGGTCTCACCCCGTGGGTTTCCACATCTTTTAGGTGGACGTGCATGCTGGGATAGAGATCGTGTTGCTGAGGTTTTGTAGCTGATGGATCAATTGATATGCATCTACTATCTAGTAATATAGTCATATGTGTCATCGCTATACACTCAGGTCCTTGGGGGTGTTTTATAGACATTGTACATTAGTTTGAGTTTTTGAGTCTACACGATGATGGTACAAAGATGGATTATGTACATGAGTAGGTGATCACATGTAATAGGTTGTGGCTAGTTATCTGGTGAACAATGTTATGCAACCCCTTTTGATATGAATGAAATACAAATGGCTCCAGATTATGCATTCAGACATGATGAGTTCAGCTTGATGCATGATTATGAAATCAATTTTAATTTCTTGTGTTTTTTGGTGAACCGCTTGTTTAGTGTTAATTCCGTGTTTAGTTGAGTAATCTCACTTTGTGTGACAAAGGGTGTCACATCTTGTTAATAGAAAAACAAACAATAAAGGTTAATTTATTAGTATAAAAAGGGTCAATCCCACAGAACAACATGGTTAAGTTTGAACTTAGAGCCAGATCACTTTGAACAATTATTGAAATTGGAAAATAAAAATCAGTTGTTTGATAGTTGATTATACTAGAACAAGAAATGAAAAGATCATACTAAGAGCAAGTAAATAAATATTGTACTAAGAACAATCAAAGGGAAGAGTTCTGCTAATACTAAGTAAAAGAAATGTCAAAAACTCTCCCCACGGCTGCAACCTAGCGCTCTGGCGACTAGGGTTTGGGCGTGTGGGAGGACCTCTACCCCAAAGGGTTTCCTTCTCTTGCAGGTCCAAGGATTAGGACGAGCTTTCTGGTACTTTCCTCAAGATGGCGTAGGAGCTAGCAGAGAGATACTTGAGACTACAGTTAATGGCGGAGGAAGAAGAACCGATCGAAGTCAGTGCAGAATGAATCGAAGATGAAGTGGAGCATCTAGGGTTAGCGCTGGTTGCACGCATCCTCTCAGATAGAGCACCCAACTTTTGGGTGATGAGACTCACCCTCATGCAAGCATGGGGGCTCTCGCATAAGGTGGTGTTTAAGCAGCTGGAGGGGAATGTTTTCATTATCCCATTCTTCGACTGTCGGGACAAGCAGAAGGTAGTAGACGGGGCGCTGTGGAACTTCGACAACAAACTATTGATCTTCAAAGAAATAGAGAAGGACGAGCAACCAGGGATGATCGCCATCACGCACACCCCCTTCTGGGCTCGAATCTATGGGTTACCATTAGGGTTGCGATCAACCCAGGCCATCACGACGATCGCAGCCAGACTGGGCGACGTCCTCGACTTGGATGTCAACGAGCTAGGGTGGGAAACGTCGGCGCGAGTCCGAATTAACCTGGACATTACCAAGCCCCTAAATAGAGTCCTACACATTAGAGGAAATTAGAACAAACTTCTCAGCCTGGACGTGAAGTATGAGCAGTTGACAAACTTCTGCCACGCCTACAGGCAGCTAGGGCATGTCGAGAGAGACTGCAATGAACAGAATGAAGGAGAAGAAGGGAACCAACAATGGGGACCTTGGCTCAAAGCATCACCGTGGAAGCTGAGGGTGATGCTACACGAAGAGTTGCACGGACACACCCGAATGAAGAAGAAGATAACCTTTAGAAATAGACCGGAACAGGAGGGTTCGTCGAGCTCAGCGAAGACTAGCGGAAGCAGGTCTCAGGGAAGACAGGATATTGGAGACGACGGAAATGAGGGACAAATCAAGGAAGGGTAACGTGGAGAGAGCAGAGCATGAGAACACCAACAACACCTACAGGAGACCATCACAGAGTCTGAGTACAACTTGAATGACCTATTTCTAGAATGGCAGGAGGCACAGGGGCTAGGTGGACAGACAAGCATGGGTGGCAATAGGCTGGAGGAAGAATCCAGGCTGCAGGAGGGTAGCAACACATCGAAGAACCACCCAACAAATGAAGATCAGGAAAGGTGAAACCTCAACAGAAGGGATGAAATGCTGGACGTGCGGCGGTAGGGATATTCCACCAAGGCTACGGAGGAGGACCACAGAAATATCATCAGAGGGAGAACAACACAGGCCATCGCAGAAGGAGGATACAATAGCAGAGCACCGGAGCCCATAATTATATAGTAAGAAGTAGGCAAAGAACTCCTGAGATGCACAGACCAGAGCACTGTTAGAACGAGGGTGCAGAAGCAGATGGATAATAGAAAGAAGGCAGGGAAGAAAGGAAAGGGTGATCCAAAGAAATCTAAGGAACCACCGTGGGTGTACAAGATGAGCAGAGCACAAAGACTTGGGGTACCGGAACATGAAGTCATTTGGGATACCATGAATGGGAAGAGATGAAGACAATCAGAGTACTGTGACATGGAGCTAGATATGGTCAGCCCTGCGTAAGACACAACCAAGAAAGCCAGGAACAATGGGTCGGTAGTGCACAATGAAGGAACATCAAATGTTCAAGTAGCGGAGACTGGCGGAGACCAGCTCCATGAACAATTATGAAAATCATGAGCTGGAATTGTCAGGGATTGGGCAACCCTGACATGGTGAACGCCCTCCGATCGTGGTGTTGTAGGGAGAGCCTAAACATAGTCTTCTTAATGGAGACACTTATCTCTAGTGCTGATCTAGAAGCAGTGAAAAGAAAATGTGGCTTCACACAAGGTATATGTATTGACAGAATGGGCAGGGCAGGTGGAATTGGCTTTTGGTGGAAAGATGTTGATCTTAGTATCATATCTTACTCGCAGCATCACTGTAGTTGTGAGAATGATGACGAAACAGTAACTAGCAAATGGAGAGCTGTGGGCATATATGGGTGGGCGGACTAGTAGTTGAAGCACAATACCTGAGACTTGATATGTGAAGTAAAAAACATAACTGACCTCCCTACAATGTTCTTTGGTGATTTCAATGAAATTGTATCGAACTCAGAGAAAATGGGAGCCCCCCCCAAAACCTCTCCGCTACATTCAGGATTTCCGAGATGTGATAGACGACTACGACCTTTTGGACCTGGGATATAGTGGAAGTATATTCACGTGGCAGCGGGGCACAACACCTGAAACACTTGTTTGAGAAAGACTGGACAGGGCCTTGGCGTGTCCCAGGTTGGCAGCGAGATTCCCATAGGCTAGAGTTATTCACCTTCCTATAGTTGAATCTGACCATTCCCCGGTTATCATAAAAACTGAGCAGAGACGAAGGCGGCAAAGAAGGAAATAGGAAAATTTCTTTTTCAAGCCCATGTGGATGGAAGATGAGACATGTGAACAAATTGTCAAGGAATCATGGGAAAGTGGTCTATCTATTGATCTCCAGGGAAAGATGGAACGGTGTGGCATGAAGCTAAAGTCTTGGGCAGCTGAGAATTTTGGGAAGATGAAGAGCAAGATTAAAGAGCTAGAAGGGCAGCTGGGGGAAGCTCAGCTCCTTCTGCCGGATAGAAGCAATCTTGACAGATGTTCACTCATGGAAGCCGAGCTACAAGAGTGGCACAGACATGATGAGAAGTATTGGCATGCAAGGGCGAGGGTGAATGAAATGAAATCTGGAGATAGGAACACGACTTATTTCCACCACAAAGCATCTCAAAGGAGGAAAAGAAATAAGATTGAGGGACTTATCGATGCTGCGGGACAATGGAAGACAAAGGAAGAAGAGATTGAGGACATAATCACCAACTTTTTCCAGGGGCTGTTCAAAACATCTAACCTGTCGGGATGGGAGGAGGCAACAAAAGGGATGGAGAGGAAAATTGGGAGAATAGAAAGTGAAATTTTGGAAAGGGATATCACTACTGAAGAAATTCAAGCAGCGCTAAAAAGTATGCACCCTAATAAAGCACCCGGGCCTGATGGGATGAAGGCCATGTTTTTTCAAAAATATTGGCACATAGTAGGTAGTGATGTGGCAAATTATATCAAGGGATGGTGGAAATATGAAGACAGTATTGCTGATGTGAACTCTACTATGGTGGTCCTTATTCCTAAAGATAAAACTCCAAAGGAGATTGGGGAATTCATACCTATAAGCCTGTGCAATGTTATTTATATGATTGCTGCAAAAGTCCTAGCAAACCGCTTGCGCCCTATGATGGACAAGATTGTTTCTGAACAACAAAGTGCTTTTATATCGGGAACACTTATTACAGAAAATGTGCTTGTTGCCTACGAGCTTTTTCACACTATGAAAGGCGAGAAGAGGAAGAAGAAGGGACATATAGCTCTGAAGCTTGATATGTCAAAAGCTTATGACAGAGTAGAATGGGGGTTCGTGGACTTCATACAGGAGAAGTTAGGATTCATAGAGCTATGGAGGAAGAAAGTCATGAACTGCATGTTGTCAGTATCTCACTCCTTTTCCATCAATGGGGGCCATACCAGGAAGACTCAACCATCAAGAGGACTGCACCAGGGTGACCCTCTCTCCCCATATCTTTTTATTTTATGTGCTGAAGCTTTTTCTTCTTCACTTAATTTGGCATCACAATATAATGATATTCACGGAGTGCGAGCTAGCCAACATGGGCCACACATTTCTCATCTTTTCTTAGCAGATGACTCCATTCTTTTTGAAAGGGTGACCAAAGAAGAATGCCTGAAATTAGCTATGATTGTCAGCCAGTATGAATGGGCATCCAGACAGAAAATTAATTTATCAAAGACTGAGGTAGCCTTTAGCAAAGGAGTGTGTAGGGAGAGGAAGGACGAAATTTGCCAAGTGCTACAAGTAAGAGAGGTGGAGAAACACGGGAAATATCTAGGCCTACCAGCAACGGTAAGAAGATCTAAAAAGCACGCCTTCTCATACATATAGGAAAGGGTGTGGAACAAACTTCAAGGATGGAAGGAAAAACTACTATCCAAAGAGGGAAAGGAGGTTTTAATCAAGGCAATGGCTCAAACGATCCCATCGTACATGATGAGTATTTTCCAGTTACAGGCATATCTCCTTGACACCATTAACAGTTCCATTGCTAGATTCTGGTGGGGAGCCAAAGACAATGAATGGAAAATTGCTTGGGTCAGCTGGGAGAAACTTTGCAAACCAAAAAATCAAGGAGGCATGGGATTTCGAGATATTAGTATATTCAACCAAGCTCTTCTTGCTAAACAAGTGTGGTGTCTTTTTCACAGGAGAGAGACATTGGCTTACAAAGTCCTCAAGGCTAGATATTTCCCATCAAGCAATGTCCTCAAGGCCCGTAGGGGACATTTTTTTTAGTTTTACCTGGCGGAGTATATGGAATTCCAAGAGCATCATACTAGAAGGCATGCAATGGAGAGTGGGAGACGGAAAACACATAAATATATGGGTAGATAACTGGATACCCAATCTAGATGGCAGCATAGAATCTAGTTTGGGTATATCTTCACCGAGAGTACAACAGGTTCATCAACTCATTGATCAGGAAATAAGGGAGTGGGACCAAGGGATGGTAAACGAGCTGCTATCACAAGATGTGGCTGATATGGTGTTTGCTATTCTGTTAGGGGTAACAACGAGGGATGATGGGATTTTTTGGAAACCAAGCAGAAGCGGTGAATACACGCTGAAGTCAGCATACTGGATGGCCACCCAAAAACCGAATAATACCGAGCAATCAGCCAACCATGTGAACAAGGAGGTCTGGCGGGCGATATGGAAGACAGGTCTAGCTCCCAAAGCTGCGCACTTCCTCCGGCGATGCGTCGTCAGCTCACTGGCCATAGTTGGAAGGTTGTTTGATAGATACTGCCACCAAGATGGAATCTGCAACATCTGTCGAAGGGAGAAGGAGGACATAGGCCACATGCTTTTCAGATGCGAGTAGGCATGGGAGATTTAGAAGGAATATCCGGTGGACGTGCAAGGGTGCATCCGCCAGCTGGGTACAAAGCCCATACACGAAGCTATCATGGCAGCGGTCTGGCCGGAAAAAGGGGCTGTAAATGAAGACATGGCTGCATCACTATGGACGATCTGGACTAGAAGAAATGATATCACTTTCGGGAATAAGGTGTGCCACTCGCTTATACTGAAGAATTCTTTGCTGCCTTTAGTTAAATCATACAAGGAAACGACCAGCAGAATGAACAACATAGCATCAGCGGACGTGCAAGCACATTGGAGCAGGCCACCGGCGGGAGTCACAAAGGTGAACTGTGACGATGCGGTGGACATGCAGGGAGCAGACGGGCTTGGGATGGTTTGGAGGATAGCTGAAGGAGATGCCACATGCATAGCAGGAAGAAAGTAGCTGTCTCTCAAGGATCCAAGATGCGCCGAAGCACTAGCCATTCGATAAGGACTCAAACTATCCAAATAAATGAACCTCATCGATGTAGTACTGGAATCGGACGCCGAAGCAGTGACCAAGCTAATTGTGGCCGGGACTAGAAGGGCAGATCTCTTGGGAACCATCCTTGAGGACATAGCCTACCTTAAAGTTTTTTTCACAAGCATTTCTTTTGTTTCGTGTCGTAGACAGGCTAATGGGTTGGCACATAAGATAGCCCGGATGGCCTCTAATAGCAGTTTTTCTTTAAGTAGCTATAACTCGTTTCCTCCTGTTGTAATGAACTGCATTAGAGCAGACTTACTTATCTAATGAAAGTAGATTGTTTAACCTAAAAAAAAAGTAAAAGAAGAGTTATTCTAAGAACAATTAAGAAAAGATTTTCTATGAACAAAATTAAATTGCAAGTAAAGAAAAGGAGCTATCTGAAAACAAACGATTGAGAAAATGAGATTGAGTCAATTATAAAAGACAGCGAGGTTAAGGGTTTTACCACCATATCCTGTGTAAATCTAGATTTATAGAATCTATAGAAATAAAACAAGTTTGATGAAGGTATGAAAAAACATCATCAAATACATTTACAAAATTAAACTCCTTGTACCCATTGGTCCTGGTGTTTACAGATCCTTGCCCAAATATCCCAACAAAAGATCTGTTTAGATCTCATCCAGATCTTTGTGCATTTCTTTGGTTTTTTTGAGCCTTAGGGTTCAAGATCTCATCACTCAAGACTAACATTCAACAAAAACAAGAGATCAAGTCATTTAAGTCAGCAAAAATCCAAACAAAAACCACCTAAAAAGTATTATCATATAGAAATAGATCTAGTTTATTATTGATTTGGGGCTACTTGTTGACATGGTATTTTGAACGCACTAACAAACTCACTCGGGGTTGATATCCCCGAGTTTTTACTAAAACCAAAGTGTAATAATACCACCCACAAGCAGACGAGTCTTATTGTAGTATAGTTAAGGATCGAACCCAAAGGACAACATTTTTAAGAATCTTTGTCAGTCTAGTCTAATTCGAGTTAAGGCTAATATTTAAAATGATTGGTTGATTTGAGGTTAATTAAACTAATTGCAGGAAAGTAAAGACTGAATTAAAGCTAGATTAAGATCAATGATATGGAATCGGTGGGATGGTATCGGGTTTCACCACCACTTCTCATGCAAGCACATCCAAACATCAAACATCCAGGCAAGATGTAACTATCCAAGTAGAGCTGCTATGAAACCCCCCATACAGGCGTTAGGTCCGCGTAAGCATCACCTTTGGCGTCAGATTTCTCATCACCATCCAGATCACATACTTACGGCTCCAAAGATACAACATCCAACTAAGGTTGTGGGCCCCCTATACAGGCGTTAGGCACACAAAAACGTCACCGAAGGCTAGATGGATCGTCCCCTCGCGGATCATACACTTACAACCTCAAGGAAACCCATTCTATTTCTAGTTTGGGAGTCAACTGTGCTAATCGATAAGCAAGCAACCGATTTATATACGAGCAAACATCGACGATTAACAAGAAGATACAAAATCCAAATAAGGCTATGAACCCCCTATACAGGCGTTAGGTACACAGAAGCGTCACCGAAGGCTAGATGGCTCGTGCCCTCACAGATCATACACTTACGACCTCGAGGAATCCCATTCTATTTCTAGTTTGGGAGTCAACCTGTTAAACGCCATTCAATCCCACATAAAGATATTCTCACAACATAGGAAGAATAAGGATGAAAGTAAGCAATTAATCAAACTACGAACATGACGATTAACAAAGAAATGAAAAGTTGTATACATTGCCATGGAAGGTTAATAATATGACATGTTTTCATGGGAAGCGGGGCTAGTCTCCGCACCCCAGCAAAAAGGTACTACTCGCTCATGATGCGAGAAACAAGAAAAATGAGAAAGAGAGAGAAATCCACCATGGACTCGGTGCAGGAGGTAGTCACAGCTCGGTGAAGTAGATACAACCTCCTACGTCGTGTCGGAGCAGATCTGGATAGGAACGGGAGTTCCCAAGACAGACCAGACAGTCTCCCTTGCTCCATCTTTCTTCTCTCCTCAGCCTCCTTGGTTGCAACACGGATAGTAGGTGAAATGCAACTGGCGCAGACTGGGATGGTTTTTGATTGGATCTGTATACAGGCAGCCTGTCGGCGTCCCGGAACCGATGTCCAAGTAAGGACCCTTGGGGTCCTATTTATAGGCATATGACTGACCCCAAACGGTCTTGGATTAAAAGAGACCAAACAATCTGCTGCTGTTATGGGCAAACGGTCTGGCCAAAAAAAATCTTCTCCAAACGGTCTTTGCTGCTTTGACTTTTTCATGCGGTTTGCTCCAAACGATCTGGAGACCGTTTGCCACCAAATGATCTAGAGACCGTTTGCCACCAAATGGTTTGGAGACTGTTTGCCACCAAATGATATGGAGACCGTTTGCTATCAAACGATCGCTCCAAACAGTTTTGGGCAAACGATCCCTTTGTGCGGCCTTCTTCAAACAGTCTTATGAAAAGGGGGCAAACGGTCAGCAACAACAAACAGTATGTACCCAGTCTTTCTCAAATGGTCTTCACTCCATGTCGAACAAATGGTCTGAAACACGCACAAGGGCCAAACGGTCTCGCGTCGAAGAAGGGCAAATGGTCTTGGACATATCGTGGTGCTTTCCTGTAATAGATTCGAACAGTAACCGAATTCGTAAGCAGCTGGGTCAAACAATTTATTGGCCCTCTGGTAAAGGAACGATCTTCGGCCTTCATCTATAGGTGCAACGGCCTCAGGGCAACCCCATTTGGTCTGTGAATCACCCCAAATGACCTTGCTCAGGAGCTGCAAATGTGTGCTGGTCGGAGGTTGAAGACGACGCACCACGACCATGGTTAGGCACCACAGTCGTGGTAAAGCTGCTGTCCCACAGCCGTGCATCCATGCACGGGCATGGTGGGTGTGAAATTGAGCTCTGATGGCATTGTGCCACGGCCGTGGCGAGACACCACAGTCATGGTGAGGTAGCTGCCACACGGCCGTGCTGCCTCACACGGTCGTGGCGAGTGAGGGAGGGTCAATGCAGGTAGGGTGCCATGGTCGTGGCTCGTTGACCACAGTCGTAGCGAGTGAAAGCTTAGGCGTACCACTGTCGTGGCCGCATCACACGGTCGTGGTGGTGGCAAAATACCATGGCCATTTTGGACCACCGTGGCTGTGGTTAGGACTCTGCTTCACGACCTTGAGTTCATGCACTGTTCGATTCCTTGCCGCTGAGTGATGCCTCCAATCAGTCTCTGCTGCTCAAAACGGTCTTGAGACCGCATGGGCTGAAATGGTCTTAAGACCGCATGGGCTCAAATGGTCTTGAGACCGCATGGGCTGAAACGGTCTTGAGACCGCATGGACTCAAACGGTCTTGAGACCGCATGGACTCAAATGGTCTTGAGACCGCATGGATGGAATTGCTTGGTTAGATATCTTGATTGGAGACAGAGATGAAGGTGGACCTTGACTACTTGTTCAACTTTGTCAAAACCTACATTAAATGAACGATGTTTAGTTAAAACCTTGATAATCGAATCAACTAAGTAGTTTTGCACATTATGATTCATATTGAGTGAAATAATATGTATAGAGTTGAATTGGTCCCAAAGTGATAATTGAATTTCATGATGAATATACATTCATAAAAATACCCCGAACTTAAACGTTGCTCATCCTCGAGTAACACAAAATATGAAATATTTGCCGAATGAATACTTTCAATTCATGTGATTACTTCATCTTCACATCACAAATGTTTTCTTTTTTCTCAACATGCCTCAGTATCTCAACCTCTTGAGACCACAAAACACAACTTACCATATCTTCATTCCTGAGTTCGTTTTCCAAAATCACTTCCTCCTCACCTTTTCCAACAACAAGCATGTCAAAGAGTTTCGTAAGAGTTCAGAGACACCCGCAGAACAACAAGTGTGCATTTGATCTGACACTAGTGTTTTCCAGGATAGGGTAGGCAATCATTGTGCCATTAGGTAGAAAAGGGAGTGAAAGGTGGTATGGAAGGAAGAAGTAAATCTCTCCTCTATTCGACTCGAGTTTTTTATTTGCTTTGCAATTTCATTTATTGCATTTTTTGTGCGAATCTCTCCTCTATTCGACTCGCGTTTGTATTTCTTTTTGTGTGCACTTTGGCATCTTTTTGTTTCCACTCCTCTATTCGACTTGAGATTGCATTTTTGGTGGTACGCCCCTATTTATTTGCGAGGGGTATGGAAGAAGCGGATAAAGAGGGAAGTGGAGTGCCACCCTGAACTTAGGGTTTGGCACATTTTTGGCTATTTTGTTTCTTTTTGATGAATGGAGGGGGACGAAGATGATGGAAGAGGTGTAGAAGAGAGTTCAGATCAGAATGCAACTTGATTTACAATTCAATGCATCAGGTTGTTCTCTTTATCAAACTCTACTCAAATAATGACTTGATGAGGATCCAGTTTGGATTCCATGCTATTGTTCCAAAAATCAGTTAGGAAGAACGACGTCTTTGATCCCTATCAGTTTGACAGACACCTATCATCTTTGCAAAAGTGTCACGATGTTAGGAATCATAGGCTTCACATGATGATTTCAATCAAAGGGCTTATTTCAAAAAGTGGTCCTTTTGAGGATTTACTTTGAATAAGGGGGATATAATGATTCAGAATGCATAGCAGGTTAGTTAGTGACTTTTAATGAAACCAGGAAGTGTCAAAAAGTGTCAAAAATTCATCAAGTATCTGTTCAATTTCTTTGAAAATCATTAATGAATTGTGAAAATTTTGAATTTTTTTATCAAGAATGTGATAGTGAAAACTTAAGTATGAAAAGGATGGGTGTAGGTGGAAAGTGAGGTACGTACCACCCACCCTCCACCCCGAACATAGAGATTTTCTCATCTCGAGCAAAACCTAAATCCAAGATGAAGGGGAAAAATCATGCCAGAATGACCACCAGGTGTGGTTGCGTTCTGATCAGCGCACATCCTCTTTTCTAAAAATCTCAAAGGTAAAGAGCAATTAGATCTTAAAGTAGCATCTTGCGATGTGGATTTTATTTAATGAAAAATTAACTAGAATGTAAAAACAAAATTGAAGAGATATTCTAATTTGAAAAGAAAGGTAAAACAAATTTATTGATCGGGTTGCCTCCCGACAAGCACCGTTGTTTTATGTCAATGGCTCGACTGAATTTTTCAGCTTCATGGTGGATCCTTAGGATTGGTGAGTTCCAGCATTGTTTCAGTGCCTATGTCAATTGAGGTGAAATATCTCTTTAAGAGATGACCATTTGCCATAAATTCTCCTGACTTTTCACTCCATAGAGAGAAAGCACCATGTGGGGAAATGCTTTTGATGATGTAAGGTCCATACCAGCGAGAACGAAGTTTCCCTGGGAATAACTTCAAACTTTAGTTGAATAGCAGAACTTGGTCTCCCACTTGTATGCCTTTTCTTTTCAGATGTCCATCGTGCCAAAGTTTTATATGTTCTTTGTAGGTTCTCGCATTCTCATAAGCTGTCATCCTGAGTTCATCCTGCTCTTGGAGTTGCAGAATCCTGGCTTGGCCTGCTTCTTTCATATCAAAGTTTAGTTTTTTAATTGCCCACCATGCTTTGCGTTCAAGTTCGACTGGCAGGTGGCAAGCTTTTCCATATATTAATCGAAAAGGTGCAGTCCCGAGGGTAGTTTTATAGGCAGTTCGATAGGCCCATAAGGCATCGTTGATTTTCTTTGCCCAATCCTTTCGATTGCGTCCTATAGTTTTTTCCAGAATAGCCTTTAGATGACGGTTAGAGACCTCTACTTGTCCACTTGTTTGTGGATGGTAGGGCGAGGCTACCTTGTGTGTTACACCATTTTTTCTCAGTAAAGCCTCAAAGCTTCTTTCAAGGAAGTGAGACCCTCCGTCAGATATCACAGTTCGTGGCACTCCAAAATGGGGGAAAATAATATATTTGAATAATTTGATGACGGGTTTGGAATCACTAGTGATGGTTGGTATAGATTCAACCCATTTTGAGACATAGTCTACTGCCACTAGGATGTATGAAAATCCATGAGAAGATGGGAATGGACCCATGTAGTCCACCCCCCACACATCGAATATCTCTACTTCTTACCATAGATTCAGCGGCATCTCATCTCTCCTTGTTATATTACCTGTTCTTTGACATTTGTCGCATGATAAGACAAAATTGTAGGAATCTTTGGAAATGGTTGGCCAGAAGAATCCACATTGCAAAACCTTTAAAGCAGTCTTTTTAGAGCTCATATGTCCTCCCACTGGTCCTGAGTGACATTGTTCCAAAATAAGTTGAGCCTCCTCTTCAGCGATACATCATCTATATAGACCATCGACACCCAGTTTAAAGAGATATGGCTCATCCCAGTGATATTGCTTTACATCATGCATGAACTTTTTCAGTGCATTCCCGGTGCATTGAGGATGGATAATACCAGTAGCAAGGTAGTTCATAAAATCCGAGTACCATGGTATAGCTTCTGAGGCCTTCATTAGTTGATCTTCTGGCAGGGAATCATTGATCAGAATCTTATCAGTATCCAGAGTGTGGATGCGGCTGAGGTGGTCTGCTACAACATTCTCTGTACCCTTTTTATCTCTTATCTCTAAATCAAATTCTTGTAATAGGAGGATCCATCTAATCAACCTGGGTTTTGCATCTTTCTTTGCCAGAAGGCAACGAATGGCGGCGTGGTCTGTGTAGACAATAACTTTCGAACCAATTAGGTAGGATCTGAATTTGTCAAAGGAATACATGACTGCTAGAAGTTCTTTCTCAGTAGTTGCATAATTCCTTTGGGCTTCATCGAGAGTTTTTGATGCATAATAGATCACATAGTGTTTCTTCTCTATATATTGTCCTAAAACTGCGCCCACAACATAATCACTGGCATCACACATGATTTCGAATGGGTGATCCTAATCAGGAGCTCTAATGATGGGAGTGGTTGGAAGGGCATGTTTCACTGTGTTGAAGCTTTTGATACATTCTTCATTGAAATTGAAATCAGTAACCTTTAGTAATAGGTTCGTCATTGGCTTCGTTATCTTGGAAAAGTCCTTTATAAATCTTCTATAAAATCCAGCATGACCTTGAAAAGCACGGACTTCTTTTACATTTGTTGGAATAGCCAGTTTAGAAATCACTTCAATCTTGTCTTTATCTACTTCAATTCCTCTATTGCTGACCCTGTGACCGAGGACAATGCCTTCTCTTACCATAAAGTGGCACTTTTCCCAATTTAGCACAAGATGCGCTTCTTCACAACGTTTGAGGACCAGGGAGAGGTGCTTGTGACATGAATCGAATGAATCTCCATAAACAGAAAAATCATCCATGAAAACCTCCATAATTGTTTCAATAAGACCAACGAATATGGCGTCCATGCAACGTTGGAAAGTTGTGGACGCATTAAAGAGACCAAACGACATTCTTTTAAACGCATATGTTTCGAATGGGCAGGTAAAGGTTGTTTTCTCTTGGTCATCTGGATGTATGGGTATTTGATAGAATCCAAAGTAACCATCAAGATAACAGAAATATTCTTGATGAGCCAACCTTTCTAGGACTTGATCAAGGAAGGGCATTGCAAAATGATCTTTTCGAGTTGCCTTGTTCAATTTTCTATAATCTATGCACATCCTCCACCATGTGACTGTTCGAGTGGGGATGAGTTCATTGTTTTCATTCCGTATAACAGTTGTTCCACCTTTCTTCGGGACAACATGCACTGGGCTCACCCATGGCGAATCAGATATCGGATAGATTATCCCAGCTGTGAGCAATTTAATGACCTCGCTACAGACCACTTCCTTCATATTTGGATTCAACTTCCGTTGATGCTCAATAGTAGGCTTGTGATCTTCCATCATAGGAATCTTGTGCATACACAACACTTGACTGACCCCAGTGAGGTCACTCATTTTATAATCGATGGCTTTCTTTCTTTCCCTTAATTCCTTCAAGAGTTTCTGTTCTTGTTCAGCTGTTGGATCAGAATTTATAATAACTGGGCAAACCTTGAGATTGTCTAAAAATATGTACTTCAGTCCTTCGGGCAGAGGCTTCATTTCGGGAGCCTCTAGTTTTTCACTTGTTTCTTCTGTAGTTTCCATAGCTTTGAGTTCTTCACTATTGGATCCAACATCTTCTTTAGCAGAGTCGAGGGATTCGATGCAATCCTTTACTTGTTCATTGATTGGTTCATCGACTGATGGGCTTGTTAGAGCAATTTCCAAGGGATCATTTGATTCATGATGCTCTTGAGTCAGAAGTGACATTTGTTCAATGCAGTCAATCAGATAGACTTCTTCCTACATACTTGGTCTTCTCATACTTTCAAAAACCTTAAACTCGAGAGTTGCCTTTCTTAAGATGAGCAGTAAGGTACCAGCTTCAACATCAATCAGGGCTCTTGCAGTGGTGAGGAACGGTCGACCAAAAATGAGGGGATATCTGGCATCTTATTTTATATCCATAATGATGAAGTCGCAAGGAACAAATGTGTCCTTGCCTACCTTGACCGGGAAATCTTCGAGGATTCCTAACACACGTTTTATCGAATTGTCTGCAAGCTGTATAGTCATGCCAGTGGGAAGCAATTTTGCAAACCCTAATCTTTTACATAGGCTAAGAGACATAATAGAGATGCTTGCACCTAGATCTTCCAATCCTTTCTTGCAAGATGAATCACCAATATGACATGAGATTCCAAAGGATCCCGGGTCTTTTTGTTTCTTGGGCATCTTGCTCAATATGATATCCGATGTAGTTGTTTCCAGTTTTACTGTCTCATATTCCTCAGTTATATACTTCCTGGTTAGAAGTGACTTTAAGTACTTAGTTCAGGCTGGTATCTCAGCCAAAGCATCTAAGAAGGGTATATCAACATGAAGTTTCTTCATAGTCTCTTTAAACTTATTGAATCTAGTATCAAGCTTGGTTTGCCTTAGACGGGCTGGGAAGGGTATACAAGGTTTATATACAGGAATATCAGGTTCTGGTGTTTCAATTTCTTCATCTGTAGATTTCTCAGGACTTCCCTTATCTGTCTTATCATCTTTTGATTGAGACTCCAGTGTTGTTGAGTTTTGGACAATCACAAGTTCATCTTCATCTGTAATAACCACATGTGTCTTTACTGGGAGATCCGAATAGTCTTTTCCTGACCTAGTGGTGACTGCCTTCAACTGTTCAGGGTGCTTGGGATTGTTCTCGGGTTGTCCAACAAAGACTCCAGTGGGTGGCTTTATGCTAGATGTAAGCTAAGCTAGTTGAGATTCAATAGACTTCTGCTGAGTTTGTTGGTTGGCTATCATAGTTTGCTGAGTTTGCAACATTTTTTCAATGGCTGAAAGCTTGCCATCAGAAGAGACGGGTCCTGTTTGCTGTCCTTGCTGTTGATTAAGATTCTGATACTGAGGGTTGTTTTGATAATTATTGTAGTTCCTATTCTGAAAGTTCCCCTTGAAATTTCCTTGATTCCCAAAATTCTGTTGTTGATTATACTGGAATCCTGGTGGGCCTCTTGGTTGATTGTTAGAACCAAATTGATGCGAGTTTACTGCTCCAGAGGGGTTTCCATATTGAAAACCTGGGTGATTCCTATTCTGATTCGGATTGTAATAACTTTGCCCAGGAATAGTGTTGATAAGATTAAGGTTTTCCATCTGACCATTATCTCCTTGTCCACATACATTGCTCAGTACAACGTCATAGAGAACATTGCATGATAAAGTGGAATGATTGGTGCTCTTACATGCTTCACAGAACAAGGAAGTGGACTTGACCTATTCCGGTTGCCGAGTGGGTGAACGTCCTCTTCCAATAGCATCTAGAGATGATTCAATATGGTCTTGTTTGGCAACTAAGACCTTCAAAGTTTCAACGATAGACTTGTACTCGGGGGTAGCTTCGGCCATAGCTACTTTCAAGACTCCTTTACCTATAGATCTACCGCAATTGGCTTGATTTTCTGCTCCCAGGGTGACGACTCTCCATGCGCTGTCATAACTTTGACGCATGAAGTTTCCTCCAGACGAGGAATCTAGAAACCTCTTAATATCATCATCCACACCCCTATAAAAAATTTGATGAGTTGATTCTTAGGAATTCTGTGGTGTGGACATTTGCGTAGAAGCTCTTTGTACCTATCCCATGCTTCAGCGAGAGTTTCTCTAGGGACTTGAGTAAAATTTGTTATCCGACCCCTAATTTCATATGTGAGAGATGGAGGATAGAATTTTTCCATAAACACATTTTGGAGTTGTTCCCAGGTGGTGATGGGTACTTCACTTTGTAATGAATTGTACCAACTTATGGCTCTATCAGCAAGGGAATACTTGAAGAGACGGAGTCGAATGGCATCATCGGTGACTCCATTTTGCTTTGTTATAGCACATAGATCAATGAATCTCAGAAGATGTTCTTGGTTGTCCTCTGCTTGTTTGCCATAGAAAGGGTTGTTTTGAAGCAATGTGATCCAATGTGCCCTAATCTCAAAATTGGCAACATTGATGGGAGGAGGCTGTACTGGATGATGAACATTCGTAGCTTTCAGGATTGAGAACTCTGTAAGATCCTTTTGTAGTTCAGTTGCTTGCACTGCTAGGATTTCCTGTTGAACCGCAACCCTAGCTTCTTGCATGAACCTCTCTCTTTGTGCATTGATGGCTTGAGCCACTCTTTGAGCTACTTCCTCTTCTTGAGCCATCCTTGCTTGATTTTCTCAGATTGGACGATGAAAAGTTTTGTCTATCTCGGGATCAAAGCTCACTGTGAGTCTGGGGCTGTCCGGACGGTGCATACACTATGCCTTGGGTTGTACCTAAAACTAGAAAGATTTTGAAAATGAGATCCACAAAGTAGAGTCAAATTCAAGTAGATGATCGATTGTTTCAAAAGAAAAAGCAAAACTCTAGATTAGTCTTAAAAGAACTAGATTTGACTGAATGATTTCGTTGTCCCCGACAATGACACCAGAATTTGACGTTATATTTTGAACACACTAACAAAATCACTCAGGGTTGATATCCCTGGGTTTTTACCAAAACTAAAGTGCAATAATACCACCCGCAAGCGGACGAGTCTTATCACAGTATAGTTAAGGATCGAACCCAAAGGACATCATTTTTAAGAATCTTTGTCAGTCTAGTCTAATTCGAGTTAAGGCTAATATTTAAAATGATTGGTTGATTTGAGGTTAATTAAACTAATTAAAGGAAAGTAAAGACTGAATTAAAGCTAGATTAAGATCAATGATATGGAATCACTGGGATGGTATCGGGTTTCCCCACCACTTCTCATGCAAGCACATCTAAACATCAAACATCCAGGCAAGAAGTAACTATCCAAGTAGAGCTGCTGCGATACCCCCCATACAGGCGTTAGGTCTGCGTAAGCATCACCTTTGGCGTCATATTTCTCATCACCATCCGGATCACATACTTACAGCTCCGAAGATACAACATCCAACTAAGGTTGTGGCACCCCTATACAGGCGTTACGCACACAGAAGCGTCACTGAAGGCTAGATGGCTCGTCCCCTCGCAGATCATACACTTACGACCTCAAGGAACCTCATTCTATTTCTAGTTTGGGAGTCAACTGCGCTAATCGATAAGTAAGCAACCGATTTATATACGAGCAAACATCAACGATTAACAAGAAGATACAAAATCCAACTAAGGCTGTGAACCCCCTATACAGGCGTTAGGTACACAGAAGCATCACTGAAGGCTAGATGGCTCGTCCCCTCACGGATCATACACTTACGACCCCGAGGAATCCCATTCTATTTCTAGTTTGGGAGTCAACATGTTAAACGACATTCAATCCTACATAAATATATTCTCACAACATAGGAAGAACAAGGATGAAAGCAATCAATTAATCAAACTACGAACATAACGATTAACAATAAAATGAAAAGTTATATACATTTCCATGGATGGTTAATAATATGACATGTTTGCATGGGCAGCGGGGCTAGTCCCCACACCCCAGCGAAAAGGTACTACTCGCTCATGATGCGAGAAACAAGAAGAATGAGAAAGAGAGAGAAATCCACCATGGACTCGGTGTAGGAGGTAGTCGCAGCTCGGTGAAGTAGATACGGCCTCCTACGTCATGTCAGAGAAGATCTGGATGTGAGCGGGAGTTGCCAAGACAGACCAGACAGTCTCCCTTGCTCCGTCTTCCTTCTCTCCTCAGCCTCCTTAGTTGCAACACAGGCAGTAGGTGAAATGAAACTGGCACGGACTGGACTGGTTTCAGATAAAATATGTATACAGGTAGCCTATCGGTATCCTAGAACCGATGTCCAAGTAAGGACCCTAGGGGCCCAATTTATAGGTATAGGACTGACCTCAAATGGTCTTGGATTAAAAGAGACCAAACGGTCTGCTGCTGTTATGGGCAAACAGTCTGGCAAAAAAAATCTTCTCCAAACGGTCTTTGTTGCTTTGACGTTTTCATGCGGTTTGCTCCAACGGTCTGGAGACCATTTGCCACCAAATGGTCTGGAGACTGTTTGCTACCAAATGGTCTGGAGACCGTTTTCCACCAAATGATCTGGAGACCGTTTGTTGTCAAACGATCGCTCCAAACAGTTTTAGGCAAACAATCCCTTTGTGCGGTCTTCTTCAAACGGTCTTGTGAAAAGGGGGCAAACGGTCAGCAACAACAAACGGTCTGTACCCAGTCTTGCTCAAACAGTCTTCACTCCATGTAGAACAAACGGTCTGAAACCCACACAGGGACCAAACGGTCTCGCGTCGAAGAAGGGCAAACGGTCTTGGACAGATCGTGGTGCTTTCCTGTAATAGATTTGAACAGTAACCGAATTCGTAAGCAGTTGGGTCAAATGATTTGTTGGCCCTCTAGTAAAGGAACGATCTTCGGCCTTCATCTGTAGGTGCAACGACCTCGGGCCGACCCCATTTGATCTGTGAATCACCCCCAAACGACCTTGCTCAGGAGCTGCAAATGTGTGCTGGTCGGAGGTTGAAGACGACGCACCACGACCGTGGTTAGGCATTACAGTCGTGGTAAAGCTGCGGTCCCACGGCCGTTCCGCCTTGCACAGGCATGGTGGGTGTGAAATCGAGCTCTAATGGCATTATGACACGGCTGTGGCGTGACACCACGGTCGTGGTGAGGTAGCTACCACACGGCCGTGCTGCCTCGCACGGTCGTGGCGAGTGAGGGATAGACAATGCAGGTAGGGTGCCACGGTCATGGCTTGTTGACCACAGTCGTAGCGAGTGAAAGCTTAGGCGTACCACTGTCGTGGCCGCATCACACGGTCGTGGTGGTGGAAAACCTGCATTAAATGAACGATGTTTAGTTAAAACCTTGATAATCGAATCAACTAAGTAGTTTTGCACATTATGATTCATATTGAGTGAAATAGTATGTATAGAGTTGAATTGGTCCCGAAGTGATAATTGAATTTCACGATGAATATACATTCATCACTTGTAAGGAGAGTGAAAATCACCCCTTTACTAAAAATTTGAAGAATTGACATCCATTCCTAACCCTCTCAGAGGTATGATGGAATGGGCATAAATTTTCCAAATTTATTAAACATTGGTATAGAAAAGACCATTAGAAAGCAGTGGAATAAAAACTAACTGACTATATTCAATTTCATAAAAGGTTTACAAAAATACATCAAATTCTCCCATTAGGGTTTACATCAAGATACACAATCATGATCTAGATAGAGGGAAGTCTAGACTACTACAATCTTGTCTCCAAGTTACATCACCATCAACTGAGTCCAAGCCAAAAGCTATGATCTTCCTTGTCTTATCCATCGCCTTGCTCAACACCTGGGTGGTTGGGAAGGCACCCAGCAAAATGGGAAAGGGAAGAAAAGTATGTGTCACAAAACTAATATAGATAAGTACAAGAAATAAAATAGGCTAGGGTTCATCATATGATGAAGATAACAAGAGTATGAGGCTATATTCAAAAGAAACTTGCCATTAACAATTATATCAAAAAGGATTTGCATGTAAGATAATTATGTCTACCTAACTAAGTAGGGTTGAGGCACCTACCGGACCTCTAACCTTAGGTGAGGGGAGAATAAGACATTCCCAGTCACCTACAATATTATGGGGAGAATAAGACATTCCCCAGGGCAATTATTTACATGCCCTCTATGGGTGGTTGTACATAAGTACCCCTACTTTAAATTAAATATAACATAAAACCACATGCTAGAAAAGTAGTCATGGCAAGAGTAGTCATAATATTCAATAAGCATGGCAGTGGGGTATAAGACCCAAACAAAAAGAAATTATAATCTAATTTGAGGCATGAACAACATTAGGATTCAAGAATAGGATATTTAGGGTTCATTTAAGCCTCATTAGGGAAATATAGGGTTTGGCTGCAATTATCCCAACATAGGGTGTAAGGAATGCACATACATAAATAGGGATTTCACATACATAGCACATACATAAATAAGGATTGAACATACATAACACATACATAAATAGAGATTTCACATACATAAAGAAGGATTACACATACATAGCACATACATAAATAGGGATTTCACATACACAACACATACCTCTCTTACCGATATCAATTACTAACTTTCACCACTTTAATTGAGTCCAAGTTCCACTTTGCCTATTTTCAATGTATTAACATGTATTAGAGTACATAGTGCACATTAATATATAGAAACCCTATTTTTAGAGCTTTTTAGCAAAATTCGTATTTAGACTCTTAAAACATCACTAATAAACTTATTAGGTTTTCCTGATCAAGAAAACATATATTTATGTTAATTTTGGAGTTATGATGTTTAAGATGTAATTTTTATGGATTTTATGCATTAAATTCATTTTACAAAAATCACCCTTCTTCAAACCATGAAATCAGACCTTGAAAATATTTTTATTAGATAGAGATTAATTTTCCAATTCCAAAACATATTTATTTGTCAAATTTGGATAAAATAAGATATGGATTTTGCAATACTGACCAATAGGAAATTGCCACATCATCAAACCGATCAAGATAATTAAAGAGAGAGGAAGAGGGAGAAAACACCATTTGACTAAGATCAGATTTGAAGTTGCATAGGTAACCAAACTAGAACTTCTATAGAAGGTAAAATAGTAAGAAATCAAAGCCTTAGAAGAGCATGGTAAAAAGAGATGGAAATCGTCGATTTTCAACATAAAAGCATGAGTTTTAAGCATGTACTAAGCAATATATGAGAAGAGTGTTAACCAAGATTGCCTCTAGGAAGGTAATAAGGTTCAAACAGAAAGGATTCCGAGATTAGAAGGTCCGTTTGCTCCAAGCCAAGCTCCTTTCTTGAGCAAAGCTCACCTTCTTCACTTTAGAGGTGCAAACCCTAGCAAAAGAGCAAGGATATGACATGTTTTAGGGTTTTAGGTGGAGTTTTACCATGTATGGTCATGGTTCCGACCTAGAGGAAGGTTTAAGAAAGACTATCAGTATGAAAATAGGGAATTAAGGGAGGAAACTTACTAGTTTTGGTCGAAATTACCAAGGAGGAGCTTTAGAAACCCTAATAGAGCAATTTGGAAGCCCTATGAGCCTTCTTCACCAAGGTAGGGTCCCTTTATTACCTTGGAGCAGCAACTTCACGGCCAAATACAGAAGGAACTATTGTCTAAGCTAGAGGAAATAAAAAGAGAGCAAGAGTTTTTGAATTGTGAGTTGGGAAGGGGTATACATGGCTATATATAGAAAGAGGTGAAGCATGAGGAGTCTTAAGTGACTTTCTATATGTCTTTAGCCTAGGGATTGATGGCCATGCAAGAGGATAGCTCATAGAGGCTTCATGCATATCAAAATTCGGTTCTAAGAGCCCATAGATTATTCTAGGCCATCCCCACCGTTTTGCAAGAAAGAAATAACCTCATTGGTTGATAGCTTTTAAGGATAAGCATCTTTATAAAGAGGGTAATCCCTATAATGCCCTTGGAAAGAAATACCATCAAACCAAGGTGAAACTAGGTTCTCCAATGGTTTAAAATCTCGTTAATGGTAAGGGAATATCTAAGGATTAAAATTCAGTTGATAATTTGCAAAGAAAACCTCCCAATTGGGTAAATTGCATAAAAGTCAAGAATGTACCTAAAATTGCATAACTTGTACAAACAACATCCAAATCGAACCAAATTTGAAACTTAGCCTCATTTTATGTTTTCAAATCATATCCAAAAAGTTATATTAAGGTTTAGAGCACTTAATTATGGTAATTAAGCTTTCACTAAGGTATTTGTGCATAAACCCTCATATTGGTACAATTAGTGAATAAATGTTCACTAAACCATTATATTCTCTACAAATTGAACAAAAAGGCCAAGAAGGATAGAAATGAAAGGAAAAGATGGGAAAGAGGGTCAAAAGACAAAATTCCAAAATTCGGTATGTTACAACACTCCACCCCTTAAAGAGGATTTCATCTCCAAAATCACAAGCAAGAAGGGAAGGGTGAGTGTGCAACATCTCATCACAAAACTTCAGGTTATTTCTCCAACCTTAACTTCCACCAAACAATTCATCAACATATACTCCACAAGCATATCAACATAGGTTACGTTATACGTGTTCACCTAGGTTCCATTATTTAGATATTCTTTTTAGGAGATTTAACATTATTTACATTTTTGGCTCATTAACATTATATTCATTTTGATATCACATTATCACCATTATTTTAATTATGGCATGTCATAATCACTTTATTACCAAGGAAGTTATATTTCATTATTATCCATGAAACATTGTATATATACATATACATTTCTCATTTATCTTACTAAGAATTTTAGCAAAATTATGGGTTACTCAATTCCCTCAATATACTTGATCATTATCCTTAATATTTTGAACTTCGACTTCACTATCCTTATACTATCACCACATTAAGTTATAATGAATTATTTTGCATGAAATATTCAATTTGTCTTTAAATCTTCATTCATCACAAATTATGTCACATCAATTAAATTTATTTATATTAAACATTATCTCATTACCAAATTATGTTTATTTCTCACATTAATGTCATCATTAATCATTTTCTCATATTTTCTCATATTTATTTATATTATTGATTTGCAGATTTATGTGAATTGAATCACTTCATATTCATATTGATGCCATTCCATGTATTTTAATGATCAAGGTGAGGCATATTACAAATTGATTCACATTAAGTGACTAATCGTGTGTGTATTAGATAACAAGGTAACATACCATGCATTTCATATTAATGTCTTGATTGATATGTGATTAGATGATTATATATATCATTTATGTGTATCAAAGTATGTTAACTGATTATGGCACCTAATGTCATTATTGTATCATGAAAGGCATTAAGGATGTATATGTTAAGGTTAGATGATTACAACTTAGGGTTCAGGTTAATGTGATCACTATATTTTACTTAGCATGTATTGAGTCCAAGATTAGGTTACAATTATCTTGCCCATAATATCATTAGGGTTTATTGGTTTATACATGGGAAACATCATGCTTATCCACTATTAGTATTAAAATGTGAGTTACTCTTATTATGTGCATTAGATATTCATTAGGGTTCAAACAAATGAACTATTCATTAGATGATCATTATATGTTCTTTTGGATACCAAAAAACATGTGGTTATAACTATAACTTGTTTGGACCCCACTAAGGTGTCAAGCACAACAACCTTCTAAGTATGGGGTTAGGGTTTGTAAAGATAGTGTAGATATATTTCAAGATGTCATAGGGCTCCATCCCCCTAAAGAGGATTTTGTCCTTGAAATCTAATCACCCAACATCATCAAACTAACTATACCCCACCCCTTAAAGAGTTTGACCTATCAAGCCAAAATACACTAGGTTTAAAGGACGAGTCTAACTAAACCATGTACAAGATCCATGACACTTCCACTGTGCACTCTGATAGCTCACATAACCCCAAACTTCAAAGTCTAGGTTCTAGGGATAAAGTATCCAAGCATGTGGCCCCAAGGGACATAAGGAGACTATATTGGTATCCATCCTCAAACAAGCTACACCTAAAACTTAGGATTCCCAAAGATATACAACATAGATGTCTAAGGTCACTATTGCCTAAAAGAAAACTATTTCAGACAATCCATTTTAGCTTAGGCCAGGCCGGTATCATATGGATCTGGGAGTCCTCGTAAACCAAACAAGTGGTGCAGAGGAAAATATTTCCAGCCCCCATAACCTGATCCTTTCTAGACACCTTTTCTTCAATTTCATGCCCTAATATTTACCTAAAGCCAAACCTAAACAACATTAAGTTATGCATATTTTAGTTATGAGTATTTTATGGTTTAATTCATCATGATACTAATGTGGAACTATAGGGTCCTAAATCAACCTTTCATCATTTATAGATCAACTATAGGGCAACCATATCACCTAAAGGAACTATGTAAGGCAGGGATTCTAATTAGGGAGACAAAACTGAAATAGTCAGATTCTAACTACCATGGGCTCTGATACCATGTTGTAAAGGAGAGTGAAAATCACCCCTTTACCAAAAATTTGAAGAATTGACATCCATTCCAAACCCTCTTAGAGGTATGATGGAATGGGCATAAATTTTCCAAATTTATTAAACATTGGCATACAAAAGACCATTAGAAAGCAGCGGAATAAAAACTAACTGACTATATTCAATTTCATAAAAGGTTTACAAAAATACATCAAATTCTCCCATTAGGGTTTACATCAAGATACACAATCATGATCTAGATAGAGGGAAGTCTAGACTACTACAATCTTGTCTCCAAATTACATCTCCATCAACTGAGTCCAAGCTAAAAGCTAAGATCTTCCTTGTCTTATCCATCACCTTGCTCAACACCTGGGTGGTTGGGAAGGCACCCAGCAAAAAGGGAAAGGGAAGAAAAGTATGTGTCACAAAACTAATCTAGGATATCAAGATAAGTACAACAAATAAAACATGCTAGGGTTCATCATATGATGAAGATAACAAGAGTATGATGCTATATTCAAAAGAAACTTGCCATTAACAATTATATCAAAAAGTATTTGCATGTAAGATAATTATGTCTAC
This sequence comes from Alisma plantago-aquatica, assembly GCA_963693085.1. Taxonomy (NCBI): domain Eukaryota; kingdom Viridiplantae; phylum Streptophyta; class Magnoliopsida; order Alismatales; family Alismataceae; genus Alisma; species Alisma plantago-aquatica. The sequence goes on from OY856410.1 coordinate 1,179,761,028, forward strand.
CTAACTAAGTAGGGTTGAGGCACCTACCAGACCTCTAACCTTAGGTGAGGGGAGAATAAGACATTCCCAGTCACCTACACTATTATGGGGAGAATAAGACATTCCCCAGGGCGATTATTTACATGCCCTCTGTGGGTGGTTGTACATAAGTACCGCTACTTTAAATTAAATAGAACATAAATCCACATGCTAGAAAAGTAGTCATGGCAAGAGTAATCATAATATTCAATAAGCATGGTAGTGGGGTATAAGACCCAAACAAGAAGAAATTATAATCGAATTTGAGGCATGAACAACATTAGGATTCAAGAATAGGATATTTAGTGTTCATTTAAGCCTCATTAGGGGAATATAGGGTTTGGATGCAATTATCCCAACATAGGGTGTAAGGAATGCACATACATAAATAGGGATTTCACATACATAGCACATACATAAATAAAGATTGAAAATACATAGCACATACATAAATAGAGATTTCACATACATAAAGAAGGATTACACATACATAGCACATACATAAATAGGGATTGCACATACACAACACATACCTCTCTTACCGATATCAATTACTAACTTTCACCACTTTAATTGAGTCCAAATTCCACTTTGCCTATTTTCAATGTATTAACATGTATTAGAGTACATAGTGCACATTAATATATAGAAACCCTATTTTTAGAGCTTTTTAGAAAAATTCGGATATAGACTCTTAAAATATCACCAATAAACTTATTAGGTTTTCATGATCAAGAAAACATATATTTATGTTAATTTTGGAGTTATGATGTTTAAGATGTAATTTTTATAGATTTTATGCATTAAATTCGTTTTACAAAAATCACCCTTCGTCAAACCATGAAATCAGACCTTGAAAATATTTTTATTTGATAGATATTAATTTTCCAATTCCAAAATATATTTATTTGTCAAATTTGGATAAGCAGTTTAGAATATATGGATTTTGCAATACTGACCAATAGGAAATTGCCACATCATCAAACCGATCAAGATAATTAAAGAGAGAGGGAGAGGGAGAAAACACAATTCGACCAAGATCAGATTTGAAGTTGCATAGGTAACCAAACTATAACTTCTAGAGAAGGTAAAACAGCAAGAAATCAAAAACTTAGAAGAGCATGGTAAAAAGAGATGGAAATCGTCGATTTTCAACATAAAAGCATGAGTTTTAAGCATGTACTAAGCAATATATGAGAAGGGTGTTAACCAAAATTGCCTCTAGGAAGGAAATAAGGTTCAAAAAGAAAGGATTCCAAGATTAGAAGGTCTATTTGCTCCAAGCCAAGATCCTTTCTTGAGCAAAGATCACCTTCTTCACTTTAGAGGCCCAAACCCTAGCAAAAGAGCAAGGAGATGACATGTTTTAGGGTTTTAGGTGGAGTTTTACCATGTATGGTCATAGTTCAGACCTAGAAGAAGGTGTAAGGAAGACTATCAGTATGAAAATTAGGGAATTAAGGGAGGAAACTTACTAGGTTTGGTCAAAATTACCAAGGAGGAGCTTTAGAAACCCTAATAGAGCAATTTGGAAGCCCTAGGAGCCTCTTCACCAAGGTAGGCTCCCTCTATTACCACGGGGAAGCAACTTCATGGCCAAACACAGAAGGAACTATTATATAAGATAGAGGAAAGAAAAGGAGAGCAAGAGTTTTCGAATTGTGAGTCGGGAAGGGGTATACATGGCTATATATAGAAAGAGGTGAAGCATGAGGAGTCTTAAGGGACTTTGCATGTGTCTTTAGCCTAGGGATTGATGACCATGCAAGAGGATAGCTCATAGAGGCTTCATGCATATAAAAAGTTGGTTCTAAGAGCCCATAGATTATTCTAGGCCATCCCCACCGTTTTGCAAGAAAGAAATAATCTCATTGGTTGGTAGCTTTTAAAGATAAGCATCTTTATAAAGAGGGTAATCCCTATAATGCCCTTGGAAAGAAATACCATCAAACCAAGGTGAAACTAGGTTCTCCAATGGTTTAAAATATCATTAATGGTAAGGGAATATCTAAGGATTAAAATTCAGTTGATAATTTGCAAAGAAAACCTCCCAATTGGGTAAATTGCATAAAAGTCCAGAATGTACCTAAAATTGCATAACTTGTACAAACAACATCCAAATCAAACCAAATTTGAAAATTAGCCTCATTTTATGTTTTACAATCGTATCCAAAAATTTATATTAAGGTTTAGATCACTTAATTATGGTAATTAAGCTTTCACTAAGGTATTTGTGCATAAACCCTCATATTGGTACAATTAGTGAATAAATGTTCACTAAACCATTATATTCTCTACAAATTGAACAAAAAGGCCAAGAAGGATAGAAATGAAAGGAAAAGATGGGAAAGAGGGTCAAAAGACAAAATTCCAAAATTCGGTAAGTTACACTACTCCCCATGCCCCCATATAGGGAACTACTCACGATCCATGGAATTTAAATAAAGAACAATGGAAGGAAGAAAGGAAGCCATAGACTTAAAGAAGAAGAAACCCAAAAGATCAATGTCTAGTGACAATGATGTGCCTGTCCTTCTTAGTTCCTTGCTCCCAATAAGAACACTAGAAACAAATGGAGACAAGAACTAGAAATTTTTATTGAAGAAACAAGAGTATAAGATGCAAAATTGAAATAACAAAATGCTGAAATCTAGAGTGAAACTACAAAAAATTAGATACCCTTTCTTGTGGAGTCCCCCCTCCTTTTATAGAGGAAAGAGGGGTGGAAAACCTTAAGATACAATGCCGTTGGCGATTGAGAATACTCTATCCTACAAGGTGGGGCGAGCAACCCATGGAGGAAAACCGATCGACTAGGGGCACAACTAGGATTAATCTGACTTGGGGTTTAAAGAAATGAACTAATATCCCTAAAGTCATGGCAGTGGCTGTAATTTCCTTCTTAGCATCCCATCAATTGATTGTCCAGTGGTCCCACTTGATCAAATAGGACACATGGATGAGTGCCTCCGAACAACCTCCTCTAACCCTAGTGAGGCATGGTAGTTGGTATAATCCCCTAGGGCCGATGCATTTGAGATGAATACTTGCATTGCATGAGTCCAAGTTGATCAACTGAGAATCCGAATCACTCATCTCACTGCATTTGTGGCTTGAACGAGTTGGTGGTTGGATGGTGGAGCTGATCGTCTGGCTTTATACTCTGGGTAGAATTTTTTATATGTGAATCAATTGATTCGCATAGTGGATCGATCGACTAGTGACTTTGGATCTTTGATATTGAGTTTGTCTTTACTCCCCAATTCTTGATCTTTTTGCCTTGCTGACTTTGATTGTCGAAAATTCTTGCATATTAAGTGAAAATTGATAACAATTCAAGAAAAGGAGGAAAGATGAATGAATTTACAAATTATTCCTAGTTATGTGAAAAAAAGTAACAAAAGGTCCTAATTACATATCCTAAAATATGTAATTAAAGTGGATGAATATGCATTCATTAGGTGCCTACTAGGTGTGCCCCTCATCTTAGGAAAGTCAGATCCCACAATGAGTAGTCAACGACCTGTCATTCAAAATTAGGGAAGACCCAGAAAGTAGGATAAACACCCCTTCCCTAGTTTGAATTGGTAAACATGAAAACATGTAAAGAAGCATTATTAAAATGCATCTAGAAGCATGTAGAAGGCAGGGTGCCACTAAGGCGCATGCCCTCGACTCTCCAAACTCTTCTTGAGTTCCTTTTAGATTAATTTAAACCCCAACCATAAGAAACCCCTATCCCAAATAACCTCCTAGAATCCATTTGAAGGGGTTAGATTCAACACATCCACTTGGGGACCGTCTACCCAAGTTATACTATGCTTGACCCAAACCAAAGTTGACACCTTTTCCCCCCAGGTTGACAACTAGTCATCCCCCAAACACCTAGGTCTTCCATATCTAACCTTCAAAGACCAGAAAAGGATAAACTTTGTAAATTCAATCTACACTCCTTGGTAAACAAAGAAGGAGTAGGATGCTATTCAAATCCACATGATGGAGCCCTAGTTTGCGTCTCTGTTTGTCTTTATTTTGATAAGTTATAAAGTAAAGTTAAATTCATACATGTCATATCCCAATGATTATTAATTACTGTGAAATACACTTATGGAGGTTCTTTGCATGTTTTTTAGGTACCAAATGTCTAGATTAGGGAGAAAGGTAATGCACAATATTTTGAGGTCTTCAACAACCCATAGAGGAGGCAAGGAGTCACCCTAAATATTTTTAGTTTTCTCCAAGAAGCTCAAGGGAAATTAAAGGTACAGAACTTCAAGAACCACAATTGAAGAACTCAAGTTCATTAAAAAACTCTTGGAATGGTTGTGGTAGCTAAGAACAAACACTCTCTAAAGGCCTCATAACGACAAAGATCACACAATGATTGAGTAGCTTATTCCAAACAACCATGTAGAAAAATGACTATGGTGAGCAATGACCAGAACAATTGTGCTCACCACCACAACCGTGACAATGATAAGAAAAATCCCTAATTTTCACCAACATTTCCCATTTTTCCCATCTATGTTTCCATTAGAACAATTTTTCCACCCGAATGCCCCATAGGGATAAAATCCTAATTTGTCTTTGATATGTGTGCTCTTTGTCTGTGCTCCCTTGTTCTTTCCTCCGTGGAATCATGTCCCCATCCATGCATGTAACAAAAACCATGCGACATTGAGTATTGTTATAACAATATACTAAGTTGGCAATAAGAAAATCATGCAATTTGTTAACCAATAAACTTGCCTCCACTCTTATGCACCAATTGTGATCATAAGCCTTCTAGGCTCAACTAATGTTCTATTTGAACTTATAATTTGTACTTAAGTGCCATAATTTTTGCTCCAATTGAGCCCATGATTGCACCTAAGTTCCTCTATGTTCCATTTGAACTCACAAGTCCCACAAGCTCAACATTAACATGATGAGGACAAAATAATACAACCCATTACAAGGTTGACTTGCAATTAATTTACCTCACTTAAATTTAAAATGATCATGACATAGATTCTTACAAATAACATTGAAACAATAATTCAATAACTTTTAAGTAAGATTTGTCCAAGTAATATTCTACTTGAAGTAAATAGCTATGCATATAATTCATCTTGATCATCATAATATTATAAGGCGATTAAATACCAACACTTAATACTCTAAAGTGCATGGACCCGCTTACCTGAGCTTGGAGGAGTCCCAAATCAACCTTATCGTATCCAAATCTAAATTGATATACCAAACAACCAAAAATCAATACTTGGTATTGATATGTAGGTCAAATTAGGGTTGATCAGGGTCTTGGGTGTCATTAGGATTAGACTTTGATTTAGTGGACATTAGGGTTAAGGGATCTAATTAATGATTAGGTTTATTGTTTTTTAAATTGATGTGTTATTGATTAGGTTAGGTGAATTTCTTCACTAGACACTAAATTCGTTTCAAATTATTATATGTATACTTTATTAGGGTTTAAGGTATTGCTTTTAGGTTTTCTTAGCAAATCATCATATAAAAAAGTAAAACAAGTCTAGAAAACAACAAGATTGGCTTGATTGTAAAAATACCTTTCCAAAGTAATATTTTTTTATCACTTTTCTACATTAGGTTAGTTAAATTTAATTTTTTGAAGATTGTGACCAATCACAAAATTCTAGAGATGTTTAGATGAAAAAAATAAAACATCATGAAGTGACCAACTTGCCTTTGCATCATGCACCTAAGCTTGGCCACATGACAAGTAACAATGGTCAAAGTAGATGATTAAATGTTGCATGATTTAAATCAATTGAAGATGCAAAAATCCCCAATTTTCCCGTGAAGGTATTACAAACATGCATCACAATATAGGGAAAAAGTGACTAGTTACTTCTTGGGATCCCCTAGAAAGGAACCAAGAACCAAAATCATCCTTACTAGGCATCATGGAAAATTAAGGTGTTGGGCACCTTCCTTATTGTTTGACAATCTTATCAAGCTAGAGCATGCATCTAGTAGTAGCCAAATGGTTAGAGACCAACTACCGGTTGCTATTGGAGGTTCAGGGTGACAATGAGATCCCTCTTGGGAAAAGAAAGGCAAAACTCAACTCAAAATTGCATTGCCATTGAAAATTAAAGAGGAAGGTAGGGCGTAAATGCTAGAATAGGTTAGGGTAGGGATCTACAATATCAATTTCAAGTCTTCACACACAAAGCACAAAAAGAGGATCAAAATAATTACCTGACGCCTTGCCAAAATGGTATAAGATAGGGCTCCTCGTAAATCTAAATACCAAGTCTGATTCTTTTCCACTAGTTAAAGAGGGTTGAGGCCCTGAGAAAAGCTCTAAAAGTAGGTCGACATAGAGGGTCGGGGTCACAAAGATGCTCAGTGAGATCACTGGAGTGATTAAGAGTTGCTTTTTCCTTCTCGAGGGATGTAATTATTATTTTTGGAAGGAGATATATATGTTTCTTGGAATGTGGTGACAAGGTTGTCGATTGGAGGTCAAACATGAGTGGGTAAAGGAGTTCAAGGTGGCTTGGAGTCAATGGAAAATGAAACCTGACAAACTATGGATCATCGGGACCATTAGAAGTGAAATTTTTGTTAGTGATATCTCATAGGAGTTTTATCCAATGAGGGGGAGAGATTGAGGGTGTCCATGAGTGATGCCACTGTTCCTTCTTAGCATGGAGTCCTACACAAGGTAGGAAACAAGGGTGGTACCCTCAAATTCTGATCCAATAGCTCTAGGAGAGCCCATGATGAAAAAAGAAAGTAAGGATCCACGTGAGACTCAACCCCTTAATAAAACCAATTAGACCAAAGTCCATTCAGACTAGGATTATCTTATTTTGGACAATCTAGTTCTTTAAATGGTTTTTTTTCTAATTCGAATTGAAACCTCTAGAACCATTTAAATCAAACCAAATTTTGTGTGTAACCTAAATTGACTACGAGGAGTCCAAAATCAAGTCATATTACTTATTTGAAAAAACCTATTGTTTATCTTTCCTCTTTTTGGATAAACATGATTTAATCATATATGATCACTTAAAAACAATTTGGTGCTCATATTTTGGGAAATATTGATATGCCCAGTTAAATTCACATAAAAGTTAGGTCAAATTCTTGATAATAGGGTCATTTTCATTTAAAACCCCTATGTATCACTAATTGACTAATTAGGGTTTGGGTTGATATTGTGAAATTTTCTCTGAATTTATTGGGAACAAGCTCTAAACATTATAACTGGCTCTTATAGTCACATTAGGATTTAATTTAAGTGATTAAATCTAAAAATTAAAATTAGGATTTCTGATAATATAATTTTTTTTTGGATGTTACAATTCTACCCACCTTATATGAATTTCGTCCTTAGAATTCTACTAGTATATCCACATCAGGGTTTCCTTACTCGCATCACACATTTCTATACATATAAAACTAGGATTAGATGTGGATCATGCCTTCTTTATTACCTTTATCCTAAATTCCAAGTCTAGGGACCTTAACCATGCTCCAAATCCATTATCCACTTGCATTAGGTTTAAGTAGTATCCAATCTTGGTCTTCTATATCCAGTTTCTTAATGTCATTGTAGTGGTCCCTTTTTATTTTTAGATGAGGTAAAATAGTATTTCAAGTCAAACAAAACTACAAGTATAGGGTCACACAAAATCCCATATACTACACAACACTAGACTAGGTCCCAGTTCTTCAAGACCATAGTCTCCATCCCAACAAGTTTCTTGGGAAAACCTCTATAAAAGCCCCTCACTTTATTTACAATATTGTTAAAAAATGTAAGGGTGTCAGTGATACTTTTCCCATGTATCCTCATGTTCCTCTCTTACTAAGTGAGAAGGCTAGTAGAATGAGGATATTACCTACAAAACCACACATCTTCTATTTACCTTTAGCTTTCCGCAAGATCCAAGTAATGGCATCATCAAGGTTAGTCAGGGGAACCCCCCCCCCCCAACACATTTGAGGCTCACTCTACACCAACTATACTTAGAGTAATCACACTAAAAAAAAGTGGTTATGGCTTTCTTCTTCTCTACTACATAGGCAATAGATGGGAATGGTGTCCATGCCCCACCTTAATCTATCTGTCATTGGGAGCTTCTTCAGCAGGCTTTTGTACAGGTAGAAACTCCATTTAGGAGTGTGTGGTTTCTCCCACAGTACCTTCTCCTATTATACGTGAGGCTGGTTATAGTTGATCTCCCACGATCTCGTATTTCCATTGAGGTACCAGATCCCTTTGTCCCTGTAATACTCTGATTTATTATGCTTCCACTTATCTAGCATAGCTCTTAAAGTCTTAGAGATATCCTTCCTCTTTGTCTCTTATTCATCAAGTTCCTCACCATATCTCATACACATCCACTTAGTCTAGAGAGAGTCCCTGTTCTAGAGGAAGCAGTCAAGTCTCCTCATAGTCACGGAGGCAGCCATGTCCATCAGGTCCTTGAGCCCCAAACATCCACATTGATAATATCTCGTAGTAGTTCTCCAGGAGATAGCATGGTTCTTTACTCTCCAAAGGAAACCCGCCATCAGGGAACACATTTGAGCAAGAATGAAGTGCCAGAGAGCCACCTTCCAGCACTAGTAATGGATCTTACTTTGTAATACAAACCGGATAAGAACTATCCTATTCGCCATAGAGACGTTGACCCCAACCCACTTCTTGATCATTCTTCTCAGGTCATCAAGGCATCTTGTAAAATCTGCACTTCTCCCTTTTCCTCCAGATCACGATATGCCTAGGTATATAGTCGGGAAGCTCCCAATCTCAATACCTACAACTTCTTTGAGTCTACCTTTTCTCCCATCACTTGACTTAGACAAGAACACATTAGACTTAATGGTGCTGATGAATAGGCCAATTAGGTCCCCGAACTCCCTAAGAATCATTCTCATCTTCTTCAGGTGCTTGGTATGCCCGGAGAGGAAGAACATGATGTCGTCAGTGAAAATTAGATGGGATCAGATAGGGACACCTCTCACCTTGAACTCCTTAATGAGATTCGTCTCCTCATCATGCTTGATCATGGTAGTGAGCCCCTCTATGACTATCGTGAGCAAAAGAGTGGAGAGAAGGTCTCGTTGACGCAACCCATTGGCAACCCGAAACATCCCCTTTGGACAACCATTAACCAGAACTGAAAATGAGGTAGTTTCAACACACTACTTTAGGATTTGAATCCATTGGTTGCAAAACCCCATATCAACCATGATCCTCCATAAGCCATCCCATTTCACAAAATCATAGGATTTCTTGATGTCTAGCTTGACACAAGCCTTATTGGATTTATGCTTCTCCCCAAACTCCATAATGAATTCTATGGTGAGTAGATTACCATCAGAGATGCTTCTACCTTTGATGAAGGCAAGCTGGTTTTTAGAGATGATGCTTGGAAGAATCATCTTCAATCTACGTGCAAGCAATTTAACATACACCTTATCAAGAATAGAGCAACATGCTATAGGCTTAAAGTCATTCATATTGGTAGCTTGGTTCTTCTTTGGAATTAGCCTGATGAAAGCATGGTTGACCTAGCGTACCATTCTTCCACCAACTACCATCCACCTCATAGAATTATAGAGGTCCTCCTTCATGGTAGGCCAAGCCCAGTGAAAGAAATTAGCATTAAAACTGTCGGGGCCTGGTTCTTTAGAAGCAGTGATAGAGAAAAGAGATTTTTGATCTCGTCTTCGGTTGGAGTGGCCACAAGTTTAGCATTCATCTCATCTATAACTTGCCTACAAGGAAGTATAACATCCCTGTTGCATGGAAAATTAGGCTGATTATACATCTCTGAGAAGAACTTGACTGCTGCCTCTACCACCTTCTCTGAGAAGTTCTTTGGACCAAATCTTGAGATATTTTTTTACTACTTTGAGATTCTCCATAACAATGAACAAAGGGTTTCCCTCAATCCTTCTATCCCATGCCTCCTTGATCAATCCCTCAAAACTTGGCCAAATCGGCGAATGATTTAGGAATCTAAATGGTATGGCTTCCTTCACTTTGTTAATCAGCTACATTTTAAGCCATGAATGATCACTATTTGGGTGTCCCCCTAGCTCGAAAGAAGCCTAAGGGAACACATCCAGCTAGGTAGTATTAATAAGGCCCTTGTCAAGGTTACTAGTTGTGCACATCATCAGAGTCCTGTTGTTGCTCCAGGTAGTGATGCCACCCCTCATATTCACCTCCATGAGATTTGCCACATCAATAGATTCATTAAACCTTCTCAGTAATGAGGCTGGTATAGGGAGTCCACCCTACTTTTCCCCTGCCTTCCTGACATGGTTAAAATCACCAATCACCAATTGAGGGATGTCATTCTGAGTTTTCTAAACCAACACTTCCCAGAGCCTTCTCCTATCCATCTCTGAAGATAGACCATACACCATCGATATGATACACTGGAGTCCACCATGGTTAATGCAATTGAGATTGATCAGCTGGTCCATGGCATAGATGGGTTGAACATCCCACACACCCAGGTTCCATCCAACAACTAGTCTTACACCTTGAATATGGTCGATGTTTGATTGTGAATTCCCAAGCTGGGGGAAACAAGCCCTGCATTCTATCAACAACCTCTCTTCTAATCCTAGTCTCACACCATATGACCATTGTAGCCTTTTTCTTCACAATCACCTTTCTTAGCCTTTTTTGTCTGTCTGGCTGAGATACCCCTCGCACATTCCATGTGAGGATGGTCATCAGAACTGGCCTCTTCCACCACCGATGATCTGGGTGGTTCCTCCTCTGGCTCTTCCTCCTATCACTGAATCCATCGAGATTCTAGTCTCCCTTCTACTGCTATACCCCAAATCCTCATTCTCGAGGCCATCAAGCACCGAGAAGGTGTTCACCAAATTGATCCCCTCATCAGTATCAACATCTTTAGACTTCCCTTTCTTTTCATCTGAGGTTGGCTCATCTATAGAGTGGCTAACCTATTCCCCCGTGTCTCCACAGGTACCACCTGGGTAGAACCCTGTGCACCTAGATCCTCAATGATATTCACCCCCACTGCAACCTCCTATGATCTAGGTGCAACAGACTTGGTTCTGACCCTCTTCTTTCTTCTTCTTAGTCTTCTACTAGCTGAGCATCCCCTAGTAATGGTACTGGTTGCTTCCACCCAGGATCCTGGGCAACACCCCTGATTGTGCCCAAAAACTTGGCACCTCTCACATCTGTCTAGAAAAGCCTCATAGATGACCTTCACCTCCAGAGCACTGCCATCTGACATTTCTACCATCACTTCCTTTAGGGGGGATTTTGTTAGCTTGGATTTCAACACAAATCCTTGCCGCCCCAATGTGCCACCCCACAATAGCCATATAAAAAGCTTTGGGGATGCCAATGGCATAGGTGATAATTGTCGGCACCCTTCGAGTCCAGTGTTGCCCCACCTCAAGCATGTTGATCCAGACTGGGGCTGATGTGAGTGTAACTCTTCTCAAGTCTGACGATGGGCACCACTTCCCGATGACGACGAGTTTACTGTTGAAGAACAAGGGACCTTTTTCCAATGCCACCTTCATGTTTACCGCATTAGAAAACCTAACCAGGAATAGGACGTCATTTAGAGTGAATAATTGATTTCCCCTTTTGATTTCTAGTTCCTCAACATCCAACCGAAGAGCTATTCGTAGATGCACCTCTGCCCCAAGATCTTCACAATGATAGTGAACTTGTGGTACTCATCAATCTCATTGACCACTAAATCTGAGAACTTAGTCCAGGTCCTAGTGTGGCATACAAATCACAAAAACATGATTCACTTAAGCGGAAGCATTCGTTAGTAGCAGAATTACTGAATATCACTAAAAATTAAAACCATTTGCAAAGAGATACAAACATAGGAAAAATCTTTTATCAAGAACCAATGTACTTTATTTACATCCTGGTTCAAAAGCACATATTCTATACCATCTCTTCTCGAGGATTACAAGCATTGACTGCGTTGTTAGAACTATACATCTGCATCATAAGAACCTCAAGGCGCCAAGCCAAAATCTCAGTTCGATTTATTAAAATAACTGAATACTAACTCCGAGGACCTGAGAGTATAGACACGACATAGGACTCTCTATACAAAACATGACAGCCAGTGTCTCCACCTGAGATATCACTGTTGTCCCTATTGCTGCTGCTGCTCTTCCCCTATTGTAGGGTTTCTGCCTCTTCTTCTGCATTTACCTAAAAAGTTGGATCTCACGTGGGTGAGACAATTGAAAATTGTCCCAGCGAGAGATATAACTCTCCGCCAGAAATATTATTATCGCAAATTAATAGAATAAAACTGAGCAGAAGAATCATAAGTATTTAACAGTAGATAATTCAATTATCTAAACATATTAGAGAAATGTTCTTCTTCAAAGTATTTCAGCTTGTAACTTGATAAATCAATATGTCATTTATCCAATAAGGAATATGAAGAACATGTATAACATTTATCCAATAAGGATATACTAAGCAAGATATCATCAACTGGTAATTCTCATATTTCAACCTCAAGCAAATACACTACACGGATGATTACATTTTACAATCATACTGAAGCCCTGAGGAGATGAGGTATACCACTCATACTCCAACTGACCATTACAAAATCAAAATCAGTACCATACATAAGTCAAGGAAGTGCCGAATTCCCATAACCTCATCTTCCTCAGTCAGTGTGAGGACCAAATGCAGGACATCTTGTGTCTCTGCAAAATAGCTTTCCAGGGTATACTGGCAACTTCGCTATAGAGTTACAGTGGCATGCTGTACTCTCTTCGCAATCAAGAGATTTCATGTTTATCTCACATCGATCCGACATTAACAACATTGGGAGATTAGTGATACATCCATCCTGGCATATATAATGAAGGATTGAGAGATTTAATGTTTATCTCACATCAATTCCTCCATTAGGGCGTAAGGATATTCACACCCATAACCCCCACATACTCAACAATATGCCCTCCAAGATTTCATGTAGGAAAACTTGTTTCACCATCACCAAACTACTGACGATGATGGATCTATGGCCAGGGCTCTACATGATAAGATTTCACTTGATTAATTAAGTACATTACCATATTGTTTTAGCATCAGTCAGGTTTTCAAACATAGTTTATTATAACAAATGCTACAAAGAATGTGTAATACTTCTATCAAGTACTATTCAAAGCTTTATGAAACATTGGGATCTCAATCCTTTATCATATCAGGGGCATTCTCATCCCTTAACATTTCATCATCATGATTATGGAATATGGGTATTCAAACCCTCAATTCATCAAGAACACTTGTTACCACTTATCAGGTAACTAACACCTTTAGGTCATTTGACCAAGGTAAACATGATACTTGTAATACATGCATCTCACATGGCTCTTAAAGCCCATTTAATTTCTTATTACCTCTTACTAGGCAACGCATCATATTATGGCTCACAAGGCCTATAAAACAATTTTGGTAATAAAACATCATAGCTCATACCTGGCTATGTTCAACATCTCATGATACCTACATGATTAGTATACATGATAACAATTACATCAATTACATATCAGGACTATGCATGTAAGAGTAGCATCACTATTCCCTCATTAGAATTAGGATTTCCCAATTCATGTCGATTAGGAATACTCATCCCATTACCCAAATTAGGGTTATGGTTTATCATCATATTGCCCTAGAATTAGGGTTTCATGCACTATAACCCAAGATTAGGGCTTCACATAACTTTACCCTTTTATCAGGGTTATGATTTTCATGTCAAGGTTTCACATATCATTACATAGCATCACCTTAGTTTAGAGTTTCACATCACATCTCTGAATTAGAGTTTCATTTGACATCACCCTTGATTAGGGTTTCACATAACATCATTGTATTAGGGTTTCATATGACTTCACCCTTGATTAGGGTTTCATATGGCTTCAACCTTAATTAGGGTTTCGCATAACATTACCCTTAATTAGGGGTTCACATGACATTATCCTCAATTAGGGTTTCACATGACATCACCCTCAATTAGGGTTTCACATGACATCATCCTCAATTAGGGTTTCACACATCATTACCCCGAGTTAGGGATTCTCATCACATCCTTACCTTGAATTAAGGTTTCATATAACATTTCCCCTAAAATTAAGGTTTCATGTAGCTTTGCCCAACATTAGGGTTTTCATGAAGCATTCCCTTAAATTAGGGTTTACCAATAGAATACCCTGAATTAGGGTTTATCATATCATTACCTTGAATTAGGGTTACACCATCACCCTAGATTAGGTTTTCACTTAGTATTGCCCTAAATTAGGGTTAGGGTTCATTAACCTTCTCGATTAGGGTTTTATAATCGCATCAACTAGGATCATACCCTAATTACATATTGTATTTATGTTGAGAGTGTTGAGGTTAAATCACTACATGATTATCATTCATGAATAAGTTCCTCTCTCTCATCCTCTCTAGAAGGTTAATTACTTTGATCACAATTAGATTTGAATCAACTTGAATGAAGATTTGACATAGTGTATTAGGTCATTGCTTCCATAAGCATCAAATGTCAATTATTCTAAGCATACTTACTCACTAAGTACCTTAGTGATACTTTTATTGTAATCAACCTTGAGATAGTTTATGATCACTCATTTAGGTTTGAGATTAATAAATCCTTCACACGATCTTGGGGTACTTGACCTCCATTCGGTCTTGAGGTACTTGACCTCCATTAGATCTTGAGGTACTTGACCTCCATTAGTTCTTGAGGTTCTTGACCTCCATTCGGTCTTGAGGTGCTTGACCTCCATTTGGTCTTGAGGTGCTTGACCTCCATTCGATCTTGAGGTGCTTGACCTCCATTCGATCTTGAGGTGCTTGACCTCCATTCGATCTTGAGGTGCTTGACCTCCATTTGGTTTTGATCAACTTTACCCATTCAATCTTGATTGATTTTACCCATTTGGTCTTAATCAAGTTTACCCATTCGGTCTTGACCAAGTTTACCCATTTGGTCTTGATCAAGTTTACCCATTTGGTCTTAATCAATTCCATCAATTAAGACTTCAATCAATTCAATCGATTGGAGTTTGTAATCAATGGATTATCCATCACTGAACCTATTACAAGTCAATCAATTAGAACCATTAGATCATAATCCAACCATGACATCTCCTGACCTCAAACAGTCTTGAGGTCATTTAACCCCAAACGGTCTTGAGACCGTTTGACCCATCCAATCACTGAAATTGGTTGAATCCAATTAGGGTTTCTTCAACAACCCGATTTAGGGTTTGTACTCAAGTAACCTTAAAGTGTTGAACCCTTTGGAATTAATTCAATTAAATACTATTGGATCATCATCAAACTACATTAACATTGATCCTCCAAATGGTTTGAGACTGTTTGATCTCAAATGGTCTTGAGACCGTTTACTCCCAAACGGTCTTGAGACCGTTTGGTTTCAATCGATCTTAAAACCGATTGGTTCCAATGTTGAAACCATTTGCTCATGTACTTTGTTGAGGTGTGTGCTTATGATGATGTCATCATCATCAAGCTTCGATCCTTCAAAATCTACTTCCGTTCTTGTGGAAATCTCATAAATTCTTCAAAGGAATTTCAAGAAGAACAAAATGATCAACAAGTGATGAAGAATTGAATGTAATAATAACATTTAAGGGTTCAAGTTATATAACCCCCCTTCAAAGCTGAATCCAAGCTTCAAGATCCATGTCTCTAATGGTGAATGAAGCTTTCTCAACCTCCCAAGGTCCGTCCTCAAGCTTTTGAGTGAAAAGAAATGGCTAGGATTGAAGATTGAATGGAGAAAAGAAGAAATCAAGCATTGATTTTCGATTTCCACCATGAAATCAAGGTTGAAAATGATTAATGTGGCATATAGATCACAAAAACAAGATCTACTTAAGAAGAAGCATTTGTTAGTTTTGGATTACCAAAAATCACTAAAAATTAAAACCATTTTATAGAGAGATCAACACATAGGAAAAACTCTTTCATAAAGAACTGAAGTAATTTAATTACATACTAGTTTACAAGTACATGTCATGTATCATCTTTTTCTGAGAATTACAAGCATCAACTGCCCTGTTAAACTATACACAGGAAGTATAAAATCTCAAGGCACTAAGACAAAATCTCAAAAACACTAACTATTACTCCGAGGACCCGAGAGTACAGAGAGGACACATAAGACTTTCTATACATATATACAAGATGTGAGAGCTAGTGTTTCCATCTGAGAAATCACTGTCATTCTCTTCTACTACTGATGTTGCTATCCTTCACCTATTGAAGGATTCCTACCTCCTCGTCTACGTCCACCTAAAAATATGGATCCAACGGGGGTGAGACAATTGTAAATTGCCCCAACGAGAGATATAGCTCTCTGCCAAAACATTATTATTGCAGTTTAATTGAATAAAACTGTGCAGAGGAATTATATATTCAACAACAGATAGACCAATGTATAAATAGATTAGAGCAATATTCTTATTCAAAGCATTTCAGCTATAACTTAATAAAGCAGCATGATACTTATTCAATGAGGAATTAAAGTACATGTATAACATTTATCCTTCTAGGATATGCTAAGTTGAGTAACATCAACCAAAGATTTTTGTATTTTAGCCTTAAGAAAATACGCTACATGGTTGATTACATTTTGCAATCATACTTAAGCTCTGAGGAGATGAGGTATACCGCTCATACTCCAACCGACCACTGCGAAGTCGAAATCGGTACCATACAAGGTCAATTGAAGACCCAAACTCCAAGACATCAACCTTCTCAGTCAGTACGAGATTGTATGGTAGAGACATCATGTGTCAAACTGCAATTAGCTTGCCAGGGTATACTGACATCTTCGCTATAGAGTTATAGCCGTGGCATATACTCTCTTCAGGCTTAAGGCACTAAGACAATACCTGGTATTGTATTGTGGAGTCATGGCCTATAGCCATACTCTTTTCAGGGTTATGGCACACAGCCTATCCTATACATAGATTATAACACACAGTCATCCCTATGGGGCATAAGGATATAATTACTCAATTACCCCCACATATTAAAAAAATATGCGTCCTGAATTTAACTTGTTTCACCATTCAGCAAATTCTGACGTTGATGGATCTGTGGCCAGAGCAACTACATTATATGATATGACTTGATTAATTAAGTGTATTACCATATTATTTTATGATTCAAACAAGTTTCCAAACATTAAATATTATGACAATTGCTACTAATAATGGGTAATACATTCATCAAGTATTATTCAACTCTTTACTAAAGTATTGGGATCTTAATCCCTCATCTCATCAGATATATTTCCATTTCTTAACAAGTTCATCATCATGATTATAGAATATGGGTATTCAAACCCCTTAGTTCATCATAAAATACTTATTACTACTTATCAGGTAACTTAATACCTTCAGGTCATCTGACTAAGGTAATCATGATTTTTGCTACACAAGCATTCTACATAGCTCACAAAGCTCATTTCACCTCTTGTTACCTCTTAGTAGGAAACAAGGCATATTATGGCTCATTAACAACTTTAATAAAAGGAACATCATAGGTCATACCTGGCTATGATCATCTGTATGATCATTATATAATAACAGTTATATCAATTACATATCAACACTATGCAATGTAAGAGTATCATCACTATTCCCTTGTTTTGGGTTAGGATTTCTCTTACATATCATCATCATTCATTAGATTTAGGGTTTTCCATAATTAACCATTTAGGTTCTCAAGATCATATTATTAATGATCAAGCCCTAATTCATTGCTCCACACAACTAGGAGCCAACATTGAAAACATAAGTATTTAATCCTGCTTATTTATTCCCATCACTTATCACTAAATGAATTATCAACACAAGATATAAGTTCCTCTCTCAACTTTACAAGAATATTATTACATCATACTCTATTGTTTTGGCTCAACCCTTTCATAAGTCATATTAGCCTACACTTATCAAAGTGCATTACATCTCAATGTAACAATTGACATGGCACACTTTATGTATTAATCACCCAAGTATACTGGATTTAGAATACATCAAGGTGTATCAATCTGGAAGTGCTAGATGTGATACCTATCATATCTTTATGTATCACTTCCATCATCACCTTTATCTTAAGTTCATCAACTTATCTTATATTAGGGTATCTCCCATCCTAATACTTTATGCACCAGTTCATCACATTTATCATGTAATGTATTGGTCATAAATCACTTATTTGAAATATGCAACCATTATTAATGATATGGATTCATCTCAAATTAAGGAACTATTGACATAAAGATATCCATTATCAACCTCTTTAGGTGTTTCACTTATCAATATATTAGTCACTATTCCATTATTAGGAATAGGGTTTTCCATCTTTATAAATTAAGGTTCACATAACATCTCCCCATATATGGGTTTCACATAGCATTACCTGAAATTAGGGTTTCTCAACTCAACCCAACGTTAGGGTTATGGTTTATCATCATATTGTCCAAGATTAGGGTTTCATACACCATAACCCATGATTTGGGCTTCACATACCTTTACTCTGTATCAGGGTTAGAATTTCATATCAAGGTGTCACATATCATTACACATCATTACCTTAGGTTAGAGTTTCACATCACATCATTGCATTAGGGTTTCACTTGACATCACCCTCAATTAGGGTTTCACATGTCATCACCCTTGATTAGGGTTTTGCATAACATCTATGTATTAGGGTTTTACTTAAGATAACCCTTGATTAAGGTTGCTCATGACATCACCCTCACTTAGGGTTTCACATATCATCATCCTTATTTAGGGTTTCATATGACATCACCCTCTATTAGGGTTTTACCAAGCATTACCCAAAATTAGGGTTTCACCAAGCATTGCCCTAAATTAGGGTTGGGGTTCATCAACCTTCTCAATTAGGGTTTCATGATCTCTTTATCAAGGATCATACCCCAATTACATATTCTATTTATTTTGAATGTGTTGAGGCTGGATTGCTACATGATTATTATACATTTATGAATTTCTCTCTCTCGACCTCTCTAGGATGTTCATTACTCCAATCTTGATTAGATTGAGTCAATCCTTTATTCAATTACATACATTTAGGGTTAGCATAGTGTATTGAGTCATTGCTTCCATAAGCATCAAAGGTTAACCCCTCTAAGGGTACCAATCATCTAAGTACATTAGGGATTCAACCATTGTACTTATCTTTGATAATCATCATTATCAATCATGGGATCAACTGATCTTTCATCACTTTAAGTCTTTAATCAATTTTATATATGTTGAACCTCTATTCGGTTTTGACCCTTGAATCTCCAAATGGTTTGAAGTCAAACATACCCAAATGGTTTTGAACAATCATGTCCAAACGGTTTTGAACAATCATGCCCAAATAGTTTAATCAAACATGCCCAAACGGTATGATCAATCATTCCCAAATGGTTTGAGACTATTTAGACCTCTAAGCGGTCTTGGTCACAACCTCAAATGGTTTTGAAAACCATTTCCATTCAATCAGTTTTGGAAACCCTAAGCACCAAACGATCTTGAAGATCGTCAATCATCAAACAGTTTAGAAACCATTTCCTTCAAAATGGTCAACTCAAATCCAAACGGTCAACTCAATCCAAATGGTCAACTCAATCCAAATGGTCAACTATCCCAAACAGTTTTGAACCCAATTCCTCAAACGGTTTGCAAACCGTTTGGTCACCAAACGGTTTGGTGAAACTGATTGACCAATTTTATTGGAAACCGATTGGAGTTGCAATTTTGGGAAAAGTGTCCAAGATGATGTCATCATCATCTACCTTCGTTTCTAAGGTTCACATTACTACTAATTTCATTGAATCATCCATTACAACAAGCAATTAATCAAGAAGAAGGAGAAATCAACATAACTTGTAAAATTGGAATTGAATTATGATGTAAATGGGTTCAAGTTATATAACCCACCTTAAAGAATGCTTCAAAGCTCCCACTCCACATATTTAATGGTGGTTGAAGCTTTCTCAACTATCCCAAGCTCATGCTCAACTCTTTGAGTGAAAAAGATTGGCTAGGATTGAAGATTGATTGGAGAAAAGAAGAAATCAAGCATTGATTTGTGATTTCCACCATGAATTCGTGGTTGAAGATGATCAAGGAGCTTACCTACAGGTTGGAGTTCGTTCCCCTGATGCTCCTAAGTTCCCTTGTTCTCATCCAAAGCAAGGAAGAAAGAAAATCTGAAAAAGTGTCTTTGGTTGAATGGGAAATGAAGTGTTTATAAAGGAATTTCAAGGAGAGAGAAAGTTGAAAAGCAATCCTTCAACTCCCCAAAAATGTGCCACTTAACCCCCTATACTCCTTGCATACGAAGGCATCCTCCTTTGCCTTTAATGCTTCTTCATTATCCACAATTTAAAGGAAAAGAAATTAAGCACCTTAATTCATATAATAATAATATCCATAATTGAGTGGCTATTACTTTTGATTAACTAATGTGAGTGGGCTCTCCACACACTTAGATATTTTCGGGGCCTTTGTAAGGCATAAGGACCTACACAATTATCTAATTTCAATCATCTCATTTTTGGTTGAAGGGTACTTCAATTACCATATTTAGTTTTGCATTAATTTGAAGTAAAGTTCCATTTATGCTTAAATCTTGATTATTTTAATATCAAGATTCTCTCTCTTCCAAATTGATTCAAATGAGGCGCCCCTCTCAAATTATTTTCTCTATATGATTCCAAGAATCATGAGGGACCCTCTTGAAGTGTTATTTTGCATATTGAACCCTAGGTTTTGGGTAAATTGCACATTACACCAAAACTAGGTTTTAATGCACAAAGATTGTTCAGTAAGCTCTATCTTGGTGCTCAAGCTTGTGGAAGCCATACCACTACATCATACTCATTCCTATGATTCTTCAACATATGAGGAACATTTTATCATGTATAATTCACAAGTTAACCCCTCAACGTGGGTAATTTGCACTTTAGTCCAAAATAGGCAAAACATTGTTTCAACATTATTCAAAAAGGACTAAATTTGAAACACAAGTTCCTATTGAGCCTTAATTACTTTTCAAAAGATAAGAGCAAGCATATAATCAACTTTATTAAGAAAAACATCTAGGGTTGAGGCTTAACCCAGGTCAGGGGTGTTACAATTATAAACCCCTAACAAGGATTTTGTCCAGGAAATCCCAGGAAAAGGAAGATAGTTGTTACTCATGTCATCACATTTCTAGATAACATCTCAATGTCATGGAGATTGCATAAAGTTGTTTCTAGTGATAGGTTCTCCTACTCAGACTTATCATTTGAATCTATCATACAAAGCCTATACTCGATTGCCTTTTCATTATTGACTTACAATATGTATACTGTGTTAAGTAATACCTTCTATATCGAAGAAGTGTTATTCATACTTCAAATGATCTTACAATTATTTCTTAAATTATCACCTCTCTATCAATGTTATGTTTATGCAGAACATAAACCCCTAACATATGATGTCCATGCAGGTTTTATGTAGGCTAGACTGATTTCACAGTTGGTCAATCCAATTGACCAACATGAATCATCTAATTAAAAGTTTTCCCACATCATATGATTAGGAGTTATGTCTTTATTTTCCATTACCATCTAGTATTTCTCAGATACCATAATCCTTACTTTGGTATCTGTCACATGTGTCTAAAACACATCACATCCTTATCATTTCCATCTTTCTTTTTGTTAAAGGCACATATTTTATCTTTGGAATCAAAATCCTAGATGAACTGATACTTTCTCAAGCATCAATAGAGCACTTTTTAACTCATGCACATCAAGTGTCATAAGACTCATTTGATTGCCATGTCCCTGAAGGAAAGGATACAAAGGAACATATTCCTTTTATCATCCCCTCATTCCCCAGGGTTATTTATCAAAGAAGACACATGTATTTAGTTGAGGAAACCCACTTTGTAACTCTTATTTAGTTGGGAAAGTTCACTTAGAAATCCCTATATAGTTGGGAAAGTTCACTTAGCAATCCCTATATAGTTGGGAAAGTTCACTTAACAATCCCTATATAGTTGGGAAAGTTCACTTAGCAATCCCTATATAGTTGGGAAAGTTCACTTAGCAATCTCTATATAGTTGGGAAAGTTCACTTAGAAATCCCTATATAGTTGGGAAAGTTCACTTAGCAATCCCTATATAGTTGGGAAAGTTCATGTAGCAATCCCTATATAGTTGGGAAAGTTCACTTAGCAATCCCTATATAGTTGGGAAAGTTCACTTAGCAATCCCTATATAGTTGGGAAAGTTCACTTAGTAATCCCTATATAGTTGGGAAAGTTCACTTAGAAATCCCTATATAGTTCATTCCTTTCTTTATTATTATCTAACATGTTCATGAACACTTTGTGGTTTTATCACATTTCCCATTTCCACATCATGGGAAAAGATCTTTGTTATTCACACATGCTTTATCAGACATGGATCATCTCCCTTGTTCTTATTCTCATTTCATGAGGATCATATTGTTTTTATTCCTCATGCACACAGTTTGATCTGAAATTATCTCAGATTTCCTCTTTCTCATACTTAGAATGTGATACAATTATCTATACCATATTTTTAGTTTCATTATACTCATTAGATTGTCTCAGAATGACTACTTGATTAGAGTAATCAGAAAGATAACAATCTAAGAGTTCCATACTTACCCTATCCCCAATAATTATATACCTGGTCAGGGTATACAAGTACTGAAATTAGGTGGCATGCACTTTATGTACTATTATATTCCTTACTTTTTGTATCATCATCATCACATGATTTAACATTCCTGGACTTCCTCCAGGTACCACATGTATAACTCTTCCTTTTTTACACAGATAAGAGAAATTATAAAGCATTTAAAAGAATACTAAACAAAATATAAGTCCTCATCTTCCTTGTGTCCTCATAGGACTAATCAAAGGAAGCTCAAAACAACTACTTTCTTATTTTTAACACATAGAATCATGAAATGAAATATCAGAATGAATCTATTTCATCTGACTTGTCACAACCCGAGGGTTGACTATTGCATCAGATTGATTCATTGCATAGAACATCGCAGTTGCTTATTGTTGACCCTGTGCTCGATTGTTGGGTGTTAATGAACCAACTTGGGATGCTTGTCCACATCCTCTAGTGTTATTAGAAAACTACCTCCTTTGTGAGCCTTGCTGACTTTGCCTCTGGGGTTGAGTCACCATTGTATTCCCAACTAGACAATCCTTTGCTAGATGTCCCGTTTGTCTGCATAGGTAACAAACCCTGGTCTCAGAATAAGGTCTGTGAGGTCCAGTCACTGATGTTGATGCTGTACTGGGGGCTCTATTCGGAACAAAACTATGACCCTTACCTCTACTTGATGTCCATTGCGTTTGGGTATTGAATCTTGATGGTGCTGTCGGTGCAGAAAATCTCAGCTTCTTAAAACCTTCAGATCTTTGTCCTTGAAAATGAGTGTACACCTTCTTACCACTAGTCTATCGTTTCTCGATTATAGACCTTTCTATCCTCCTTACCGACTCCATAAAAGTGTCAAAACTCTCCCTGTTCTCTAAAGCAGACACAAGAGTGGTCAGTTCAGTGTTCAACCCCTTCTCAAAATGCCGAATTCTTTCCTCATCAATAGCTTCCATATGCGGACAAAACCGCAAAAGCTCCATGAACTTAGCTTCATACTCGCTAACGTTCATCTGTCCTTGTCTAAGCCTCTCAGATTGAGAGATCTTCTCATCTAGATACATCTTAGGGAAGTATCTACTGATGAACTCTCGTCAAAATACCTCCCATCCAACTTCTTCACCTGGCCTCTTGCCCTCCTCAATCGTCCACCAATGGCCAACACTCCCCTTTAGAAGGTATACAACATGTCTTACCTTCTCAGCTTCAGGAATATCATGGATCCTGAAAGCCTTTTCTAGCTCCCTCAACCACAAATTAACATCTGCTAGATCAGTTGTACCAGCATAATCTATGGCTCCAACCCAACGAAGTCTCTCAAAAGTCTTGCCAGCTCCATGTCCATCATGGTGGACTGGTGCCCTAGGTGCAGGTGGTGGCATCCTATCAGCCATGAGTGTCACAGTCACCATAAATTGGCTGAACAGGGTATCCCTAGCTTGATCCCTTACACCTCCTCCTGGTGCAGCAATGCTACTCTCAGCAGCATGTTCTTCATGTGATCCAGACATATTCAAGTTCTTCTTCTCCTATATGAGTAGAAGATACTATCAGATAAACTGGAAGACACTTAGAACAGACTCAACAACCTTAATCCTATGTCTCTATAGACTCAACGAACCTAGAGCTCTGATACCACTAAATTGTGGCATACAGATCACAAAAACAAGATCTACTTAAGAGAAAGCGTTCGTTAGCAGTGGATTACCGAAAATCACTAAAAATTAAAACCATTTTATAGAGAGATCCACACATCGGAAAAACTCTTTCATAAAGAACTGAAGTAATTTAATTACATACTAGTTCACAAGTACATGTCATGTATCATCTTTTTCTGAGAATTACAAGCATCAACTGCCCTGTTAAACTATACACAGGCGGTATAAAATCTCGAGGTACTAAGCCAAAATCTCAAAAACACTAACTATTACTCCGAGGACCTGAGAGTACAGAGATGACACATAGGACTTTCTATACATATATAAAAGATGTGCAGCCAGTGTTTCCACCTGAGAAATCACTGCCGTTCTCTTCTACTGCTGCTGTTGCTGTCCTTCACCTATTTAAGGATTCCTACCTCCTGCTCTGCGTCCACCTAAAAATGTGGATCCCATGAGGGTGACACAATTGTAAATTGCCACAGTGAGAGATATAACTCTCCACCAAAACATTATTATTGCAGTTTAGTTGAATAAACATGTGCAGAGGAATTATATATTCAACAATAGATAGATCAATGTTTAAATAGATTAGAGCAGTATTCTTATTCAAAGCATTTCAGCTATAACTTGATAAAGCAACATGATACTTATTCAATGAGGAATTAAAGTACATGTATAACATTTATCCTTCTAGGATATGCTAAGTAGAGTAACATCAACCAATGATTCTTGTATTTTAGCCTTAAGCAAATTCGCTACATGGCTGATGACATTTTGCAATCATACTTAAGCACTGAGGAGATGAGGTATACCGCTCATACTCCAACCGACCACTGTGAAGTCGAAATCGGTACCATACAAGGTCAATTGAAGAGTCGTACTCCAAGACATCAACCTTCTCGGTCATTATGAGATTATATGGCAGAGACATCATGTGTCAAACTAGAATTAGCTTGCCAGGGTATATTGACATCTTCACTATAGAGTTATAGCCGTGGCATATACTCTCTTCAGGCTTAAGGCACTAAGCTAAGACCTGGTATTGTATTGTGGAGTCATGGCCTGTAGCCATACTCTTTTCAGGGTTATGGCACACAGCCTATCCTGTACATAGATGATAACACACAGTCATCCCTACGGGGCATAAGGATATAATTACTCAATTACCCCCACATATTCAAAAATATGCGTTCTGAGTTTAACTTGTTTGACCATTCAGCAAATTCTAACGCTAATGGATCTGTGGCCAGAAAACTACATTATATGATATCACTTGATTAATTAAGTGTATTACCATATTCTTTTAGCATCAAACAAGTTTCCAAACATTAAATATTATGAAAATTGCTACTAAGAATGGGTAATACTTTCATCAAGTATTGTTCAACTCTTTACTAAAGTATTGGGATCTTAATCCCTCATCTCATCTGATATATTTCTATTTCTTAACAAGTTCATCATCATGATTATAGAATATGGGTATTCAAACCCTCAGTTCATCATAAAATACTTGTTACTACTTATCATGTAACTTAATACCTTTAGGTCATCTGACCAAGGTAATCATGATTCTTGCTACATAAGCATTCTACATAGCTCACAAAGCTCATTTCACCTCTTGTTACCTCTTAGTAGGAAACAAGGCATATTATGGCTCATTAACAACTTTAATAAAAGGAACATCATAGCTCATACCTGGCTATGATCATCATCTCATGATCATCTGTATGATCATTACATAATAATAGTTATATCAATTACATATCAACACTATGCAATGTAAGAGTAGAATCACTATTCCCTTATTTAGGGTTAGGATTTCTCTTACATATCATCACCATTCATTAGATTTAAGGTTTTCCATAATTAACCATTTAGGTTCTCAAGATCATATTATTAATGATCAAGCCCTAATTCATTGCTCCATACAACTTGGATCCAACATTAAAAACATAAGTATTTAATCCTGCTTATTTATTCTCATCACTTATCACTAAATGAATTATCAACATAAGATATAAGTTCCTCTCTCAACTTTACCAGAATATGATTACATCATACTCTATTGTTTTGGCTGAACCCTTTGATAAGGCATATTAGCCTACACTTATCAAAGTGCATTACATCTCAATGTAACAATTGACATGACACACTTTATGTATTAATCACCCAAGTATATTGGATTTAGAATACATCATGGTGTATCAATCTGGAAGTGCTAGATGTGATACCTATCATATCTTTATGTATCACTTCCCTCATCACCTTTATCTTAAGTTCATCAACTTATCTTGTATTAGGGTATCTCCCATTCTAATACTTTATGCACCAGTTCATCACATTTATCATGTAATGTATTGGTCATAAATCACTTATTTGAAATATGCAACCATTATTAATGATATGGATTCATCTCGAATAAAGGAACTATTGACATAAAGATATCCATTATCAACCTCTTTAGGTGTTTCACTTATCAATATATTAGTCACTATTCCATTATTAGGAATATGGTTTTCCATCTTTATAAATTAAGGTTCACATAGCATCTCCCCATATATGGGTTTCACATAGCTTTACCTAAAATTAGGGTTTCTCAACTCAACCAAAAGTTAGGGTTATGGTTTATCATCATATTGTCCCAGATTAGGGTTTCATACACCATAACCCATGATTTGGGCTTCACATACCTTTACTCTGTATCAGGGTTAGATTCATATCAACGTGTCACATATCATTACACATCATTACCTTAGGTTAGAGTTTCACATCACATCATTGCATTAGGGTTTCACTTGACATCACCCTCAATTAGTGTTTCACATGTCATCACCCTTGATTAGGGTTTTGCATAACATCTATGTATTAGGGTTTCACTTAAGATAACCCTTGATTAAGGTTCCTCATGACATCACCCTCACTTAGGGTTTCACATATATATCATCATCCTTATTTTGGGTTTCATATGACATCACCCTCAATTAGGGTTTTACCAAGCATTACCCTAAATTAGGGTTTCACCAAGCATTGCCCTAAATTAGGGTTGGGGTTCATCAACCTTATCAATTAGGTTTTCATGATATCTTTATCAAGGATCATACCCTAATTACATATTCTATTTATTTTGAATGTGTTGAGGATGGATTGCTACATGATTATTATACATGTATGAATTTCTCTCTCTCATCCTCTCTAGGATGTTCATTACTCCAATCTTGATTAGATTGAGTCAATCCTTTATTAAATTACATACATTTAGGGTTAGCATAGTGTATTGAGTCATTGCTTCGATAAGCATCAAAGGTTAACCCCTCTAAGGGTACAAATCATCTAAGTACATTAGGGATTCAACCATTGTACTTATCTTTTATAATCATCATTATCAATCATGGGATCAACTGATCTTTCATCACTTTAAGTCTTTAATCTATTTTATATATGTTGAACCTCTATTTGGTTTTGACCCTTGAATCTCCAAACGGTTTGAAGTCAAACATACCCAAATGGTTTTGAACAATAATGTCCAAATGGTTTTGAACAATAATGCCCAAACAATTTAATCAAACATGTCCAAATGGTTTGATCAATCATGCCCAAATGGTTTGAGACCATTTATACCTCCAAACGGTCTTGGTCTCAACCTCAAACGGTTTTGAAAACCGTTTCCATTCAATCGGGTTTGGAAACTCTAAACACCAAACGATCTTGAAGATTGTCAATCATCAAACAGTTTAGAAACCGTTTCCTTCCAAATGGTCAAATCAAATCCAAACAGTCAACTCAATCCAAATGGTCAACTCAATTCAAAAAGTCAACTGTCCCAAATGGTTTTGAACCCAATTCGTCAAACGGTTTGCAAACTGATTGACCAATTTTATTGGAAACCGATTGGAGTTGCAATTTTGGGAAAAGTGTCCAAGATGATGTCATCATCATCTACCTTCATTTCTAAGGTTCACATTACTACTGATTTCATAGAATCATCCATTACAACAATCAATTAATCAAGAAGAAGGAGAAATCAACATAACTTGTAAAATTGGAATTGAATAATGATGTAAATGGGTTCAAGTTATATAACCCACCTTCAAGAATGCTTCAAAGCTCCCACTCCACGTCTTTAATGGTGGTTGAATCTTTCTCAACTATCCCAAGCTCGTGCTCAACTCTTTGAGTGAAAAAGATTGGCTAGGATCGAAGATTGATTGGAGAAAAGAAGAAATCAAGCATTGATTTGTGATTTCCACCATGAATTCGTGGTTGAAGATGATCAAGGGGCTTACCTACAGGTTGGAGTTTGTTCCCCTGCTGCTCCTAAGTTCCCTTGTTCTTGTCCAAAGCAAGGAAGAAAGAAAATCTGATAAAGAGTCTTTGGTTGAATGTGAAATGAAGTGTTTATAAAGGAATTTCAAGGAGAGAGAAAGTTGAAAAGCAATCCTTCAACTCCCCAAAAAGGTGCCACTTAACCCCCTATACTCCTTGAATATGAAGGCATCATCCTTTGCCTTTAATTATTCTTCATTATCCACAATTTAAAGGAAAAGAAATTAAGCACCTTAATTCATATAATAATAATATCCATAATTGAGTGAATATTACTTTTGATTAACTAATGTGAGTGGGATCTCCACTCACTTAGATATTTTCGGGGCCTCTGCAAGGCATAAGGACGTCCACACTTATCTAATTTAAACCATCTCATTTTTGGTTGAAGGGTACTTCAAATAACATATTTATTTTTGCATTAATTTGAAGTAAAGTTCCATTTATGCTTAAATCTTGATTATTTTAATATCAAGATTCTCTCTCTTCCAAATTGATTCAAATGAGGCGCCCCTCTCAAATTATTTTCTCTATATGATGACAAGAATCATGAGGGACCCTCTTGAAGTGGTATTTTGCATATTGAACCCTAGATTTTGGGTAAATTGCACATTACACCAAAACTAGGTTTTAATGCACAAAGATTGCTCAGCAAGCTCTATCTTGGTGCTCAAGCTTGTGGAAGCCATATCACTACATCATACTCATTACTATGATTCTTCAACATCTGAGGAACATTTTATCATGTACAATTTTCAAGTTAACCCCTCAACTTGGGAAATTTGCACTTTAGTCCAAAACAGGCAAAACATTGTTTCAACATTATTCAAAAAGGACTAAATTTGAAACACAAGTTCCTCTTGAGCCTTAAATACTTTTCAAAATATAAGAGCAAGCATATACTCAACTTTATTAAGCAAAACATCTAGGGTTGAGGCTTAACCCAGGTCATGGGTGTTACAATTAAGGAGCTTACCTACAGGTTGGGGCACGTCCTCCTAGTTCCTCCTAAGCTCCCTTGTGTTCAATCAAAGCAAGGAGAGAAAGAAAATCTGAAAAAGAGTCTTCAAGTGGATGGAAAATGAAGTGTTTATAAGGGAATTTCAATGAGAGAGAAAGTAATATGATAACTATTTAATTCCCAAAATTGGTGCCACATCTCCCCCTAAAATCCTTGCATGCAAATCCATCTTCCCACCTTTGAATTCCTCTTCATTATCCATGAATTAAAGGAATAGCAATATAGCACCTTAATCATTATAATACTAATATCCCATTTTTAGTGGATATTACTTTTTAGTTAACTAATGTGAGTGGGCTCTCCACTCACTTAGGATATTTTCGTGGCCTTTGCAAGGAACAAGGAAGTTTACACTTATGCAAATTCAACCATCTCATATTTGGTTGAAGGGCACTCCCATTAATATATTTTTTTTGCATTAAATTGAATTATGTTTCCAATTATGCTTAAATCTTGATTATTTTAATATCAAGATTCTCTCTCCTACAAAGTGATTCAAATGAGATTCCCCTCTCATTTTATTTTCTCTACATGATGCCAAGAAACATGAGGGACTCTCTAGAAGTGATATTTTGCATATTGAACCCTAGGTTTTGGGTAAATTGCACATTACACCAAAACTAGGTTTTAATGCACAAACATTACTTAATAGGCTCTTTCTTGGTACTCATGCTTCTACAAGCCATACCTCTGCATCATTATCATTCTTATGATGCTTCAACATCTGAAGAACATTTTACCATGTATCATTTGCAAGTTAAACCCTCAACTTGGGTAATTTGCACATTAGTCCAAAACAAGAAAAACAATATTTCAACATTATTCAAAAAGGACTAAAATTGAAACATAAGTTCCTCTTGAGCCTTAATTACTTTTCTAGAGATAACAGCAAGCATATAATTAACTTTATTAAGCAAAACATCTAGGGTTAAGGTATAACCCAAGTCAGGGATGTTACAAATCATCCACCCCTAACAGGGATTTCGTCCCCGAAATCATCAAGAGAAAAGAGAAGGGTACTTCCTCCTCATCCCTTCCTCTAGATCTCATGTAGCTTCTTCAATGCCACCATGATTCCAGAGAACTTTCACAAGACATATGTCTTTCTTTTTCATCTTTTTAATTCTTTTATCGAGGATCACCATAGGTCCTTCAACATATGATATATCATCATTTAATTCTACCTCCACAGGTTGCAAAACTAACTTTGTGTCAGGATGACACTTTCTCAGCATGGAGATATGGAACACTGGATGCAATTTATGCAGCTCATGTAGAAATTCCAGCTTATAAGCTACCTTTCCAATCCTTTCAATGATTGGATAAGGCCCCATAAGTCTAGGAGATAACTTCCCCTTCTTTCCAAATCTAAGAACACCTTTCCAAGGTGAGAATTTGAGGTATACTCTATCTCCAACTTGGAATTCTAAAGGTCTTCTCCGTTTGTCGGCGTACGACTTCTGTCTATCTTGTGCAGTTTTCAATTGTTGTTGTATTACTTTAATCTTCTCAGTTGTCTGTTGTACAAGCTCAAGACCCAAAAGTTGACATTCTCCTATTTCATACCAACATAAAGGATATCTACAATGTCTACCATATAATGCTTCATATGGTGCCATATCAATATTGTGCTGATAGCTATTATTGTAAGCAAATTCTATCAAGATCAGGTGTAGATCCCAACTTCCTACAAACTGAAGGACACATGACCTAAGCAGATCCTATATGGTCCTCTCAGATTGTCCATCTGTCTGTGGGTGAAAGGCAGTACTAAACCTAAAATGTGTACCCAAAGATTTATGTAGTCGTTCCCAAAAATGACTCGTGAACTGGGGACCTATATCAAAAACAATAGTAGCTGGAACCCCGAGCAACTACACTATATCAACTATATATATCTGTGCAAGATTCTCAGCAGCATAGGTTGTTTTGACATGAAGGAATGGGCTGTCTTAGTCAACCTATCAACTATCACCCATATGGAATCATGACCTTTGGTTGTTCTAGGCAAACCAACCACAAAGTCCATGGTCACATGATCCGATTTCCACTGTGGTATAGGAAAAGGTTGCATTGTTCCTGCAGACTTTTGATGTTCATCTTTAACCTACTGACACACTGGACACCGCATAACAAACTCAGCAACATCTTTCTTCAATCCTTGCCACCAATACATATCCTTCAGGTTATGATACATCTTGGTGCTTCCTGGATGCATTGCATACATTGAAGAATGAGCCTCTTCCGAGACTAACTTCCTCAATTCATTGGCATCGGGTACCACCATCCTACCATGGTAACAAACTACCTGATCCTCTGACTCATGAAAGCCATCTCGTTTCTCACTACCATACTCTGACCTAATTTGTTGAACCACATTATCAACTTGTTGTGCTTCTTTAATCTACTGTCTCAGAGTAGGTTTTATGTGCATCTCAGCTAACGACCCAGCTAACAACGATACCTTAAGTTGTATATTGTTTTTCCTCAAGGAGATAAGCATATCTCTTTTAAAACACATTAATGAATTCAATTTTGCTTTATCTAAAGCTGGTGATGATGATTTCCTACTTAGTGCATCAACCACTACATTAACTTTCCTTGGATGATAATCAATTGTACAATCGTAGTCCTTGATTAACTCCATCCAGTGGCGTTGTCTCATGTTCAACTCATGTTGTGAGGATATATTTTAGATTCTTATGGTCTGTGAAAATCTAGAATGTTTATCCATAGAGATAATGTCTCTAGATCTTCAAAGCATGGGCTACAACAGCTAGCTCTAGATCATGTGTTGGATAATTCTCCTCGGGTTTCTTAAGTTTTTGAGAAGCAAAAGAAATCACTTGAGTATCCTACATTAACACACATCCTAGTCCATTCTTAGATGCATCACAAAAAACTATGTACCCCTTCCCTTACTCAGGTAACACCAGTACAAGTGCACTTGTTAGCCTTTCTTTAAACAGCTGGAAAGAATGTTGACACTTGTCATTCCAGACAAAAGGAACCTCCTTCCTGGTCAACTTGGTTAAGGGTAAAGCTATAGAACTGAAGTTCTTAATGAACCTCCTGTAATATCCTGCCAGCCCTAGGAAACTGCGTATCTCCGTTGGTGTCTTTGTCTATTCCCATTGCAAGATAGATTCTACCTTCTTAGGATAAACATAGATACCCGAGGAAGATATTACGTGTCCTAGAAAAGAAACTTGTAGTAACCAAAACTCATATTTGCTAAACTTAGCATACAACTTATGCTCTCTTAGCAAAGTTAAAGCTTGATGGAGGTGCTGCTCATGCTGTTGAGCATCTCTGCTATAGATCAAGTTGTCATCTATGAAGACTACAATGAACTGATCAAGAAAAGGTCGAAATATTCTATTCATGAGTTCCATGAATGCAGCTGGTGCATTAGTTAGTCCAAACGACATAACTTTGAACTCATAGTGACCATACCTTGTCCTAAAGGCAGACTTAGATATGTCACTCTCCTTGATACACAACTGATGATATCCTAACCTCAGATCTATCTTAGAAAAGATAGTTCCACCATGCAACTGATCAATTAGGTCATCGATCCTTGGCAGAGGATACTTGTTCTTTATAGTTACTTTTTATTCAACTGTTTGTAATCAATACATAACCGCATTGATCTGCCCTTCTTCTTAACAAAGAGAACCAGAGCACCCCATGGTGAAGTACTCGTTCAGATAAAACCCTTCTCAAGCAACTCCTGCATCTATTTCTTGAGCTCTGCCATCTCAGCAGGTGCCATTCTATACGGTGTTTGTGCTATTGGTTGCGTGCCCGAGATTAGATTAATCTCAAAATCAATCTCTCGGGGCAGAGGTACACCTGGAAGTTCCTCAGGGAATACATCTTCAAACTCCCTAACTATCAGAACTTTAGAAAGATTAGGGTTCTCCATTGTGGTATCTACCACATGTGCCAAGAACGCAAAGCATGCTTATCTCATCAACTTTTCAGCTGCCATAGATGACACAAGATAGGTTGGAAGAATCTTTCTATCTCCCTGAAAGATCCATGTGTCACTATCATCTGTGAACATATCTTGCTTGGAATCACAATCCAAGACAACCTTATACTTTTCTAGGGTGTCCATCCCAAGAATTATATCAAACCCATGCATTTCAAGTGGTATAAGATCCACCTGAATGTGATGTTTAGAAAAGGAAAGAGTATAGGGAGAACACACCTCTCGCAACACTACAGATCCCAACAAAGGGGTTTCTAATAGCAGACTATCTGCTCTACGACTGACAGTCATGTTGTAGTCAAGAATCACTCTTCGATTGATGAAGGAATGCGTAGCACCCAGATCAATTAAAACAGATACGAAGCAGGATGAAGACATATCAGAATAAAATAGTCTCACCTGACCTGTCACAACTCGAGGGTTAACTACTGCTTCGGGTTGATTCATTGCATAGAATCTCGCCGTTGCTTGCTGTTGACCCTATGCTCGGTTGTTTGGTGCCGACGAACCAGCTTGGGATGCTTTTCCACGTCCTCTAGCGCCACTCAGAAACTGTCACCTTTGAGAGCCTTGCTGACTCTGCCTCTGAGGTTGAGTCACACTTGCTTCTCTAGCTCAACAATCTATCATCAAATGCCCCATCTTTCCACATATAAAATAACCTCTGTTCCCCGACTGTGGCCTGGGTGGTCCTGTTACCGACACTGATGCTGAGCTGTGGGCTCCTTCTAGTGGTAAACTATGGCCTCTACCCCTACTCGACATCCATTGTGTCTAGGTATTGAATCTTGGTGGTGCTATTGGTGCAAAAAATATTGATTTCTTAAAACCTTTGGACCCTTGTCCTTGAAAGTGAGTATACACCTTCTTACCACTGGTCTGTCGCTTCTCGATCACAGACCTCTCTATCCGTATGACGGACTCCACAAAGGTGGCGAACCTCTCCCTGTTCTCTAAGGCAGACACAGGAGTGGTCAAATCAGTGTTCAACCCCTTCTCAGAATGCCGAATTCTTTCTTCATCATTAGCTGTCATATGCAGACAGAACTACAAAAGCTCCATGAACTTAGCTTCATACTCGCTAATGTTCATTGGTCCTTGCCTTAACCTCTCAAACTGAGAGATCTTCTCATCTAGAAACATCTTGGGAAAGTATCTATTGACGAATTCTCGTCGGAATACCTCCCATCCAATCTCAACACCTGGCCTCTTGCCCTCTTCTATTATCCACGAGTGGCCAACACTCCCTTTCAGAAGGTACACCGCATGCCTCACCTTCTCAGCCTCTGGGATATTAAGGATTCTGAAGACCTTCTCCATCTCAATCAGCTACATGTCAGCATTTGCTGGGTCAGCTGTACCAGCATATTTTGTGGCTCCAACCCGGCGAAGTCATTCAAAAGTCTTGCCGGCTCCCTGTCCTTCATGGCAAGCTGGTGCCCTAGGTGCAAGTGGTGGTATTCTATATGCAATATGCATCATATTTGCCATGAACTGCCCAAACAGATCATGGAAGGCTGGGTTTTCCAATGCAACTTGGCTAAGCTGGGGATGTTCAGGCACTGGTTCCTCCCTATCCTGATCCCTTGCACCTCTTCCTAGTGCAACAACACTACTCTTAGCAACATGTTCTTCATGTGATCCAGACATCTTCAAGTTCTTCTCCTCCTCTTATATGAGTAGAAGTCACTATCAGATAAATTGGAAGACACTAGAACAGACTCAATGACTTAATCCTATGTCTCTATAGACTCAGTGAACCTAGAGCTATGATACTAATAATTTGTGGCATACAAATCACAAAAACATGATTTACTTAAGAAGAAGCATTCGTTAGAAATAGAATTACTGAAAATCACTAAAAATTAAAACCATTTGCAAAGAGATCCAAACATAGAAAAACTTTTTTATCAAGAACCAATGTACTTTATTTACATCTTGGTTCATAAGAACATATTTTGTACCATCTCTTCTCGAGGATTACAAGCATTGACTGCCTTGTTAGAACCGTACATATGCAGCATAAGAACATCATCAAGCTAAAATCTCAGATCGATTTATTAAACTAACTGACTACTAACTCCGAGGACCTGAGAGTACAGAGATGACACATATGACTCTCTATACAAAACATGACAGCCATTGTCTCCACCTAAGATATCACTGTTGTCCCTATTGCTGCTGCTGCTACTCTCCCCCTACTGTAGGGTTTCCGCCTCTTCTTCTGCATTTACCTAAAACGTTGGATCCCACAGGGGTGAGACAATTGAAAACTATCCCAGTGAGAGATATAACTCTCCGCCAGAAATATTATTATCGCAAATTAATAGATTAAAACTGAGCAGAAGAATCATAAGTATTTAACAATAGATAATTCAATTATCTAAACATATTAGAGCAATGTTTTTTTTCTTCAAAATATTTTAGCTTGTAACTTGATAAAGCAATATGTCATTTATCAAATAAGGAATATGAAGAACATGTATAACATTTATCCAATAAGGATATACTAAGTAAGATATCATCAACTGGTAATTCTCATATTTCAACCTTAAGCAAATATGCTACAAGGCTGATTACATTTTACAATCATACTTAAGCCCTGAGGAGATGAGGTATACCGCTCATACTCCAACCGACCATTGCAAAATCAAAATCGATACCATACATAGGTCAAGGAAGAGCCGAATTCCCATAACCTCATCTTCCTCAATCAGTGTGAGGACCAAATGCAGGACATCTCGTGTCTCTTCTAAATAGATACCCATGGTATAATGGAAACTTCGCTATAGAGTTACAGTGGCATGCTGTACTCTCTTCACAATCGAGAGATTTCATGTTTATCTCACATCGATTCGGCATTAATATCATCGGGAGATTAATGATACATCCATCTCAGTATTCAGGAGATTAGTGATACATCCGTCTCTGTATTCAGGAGATTAGTGATACATACATCCCAGCATATATAATGAAGGATTGAGAGATTTAATGTTTATCTCACATCAATTCCTCCATTAGGGTGTAAGGATATTCACGCCCATAACCCCCACATACTCAACAGTATGCCCTCTAGGAGTTCCCATAGGAAAACCTATTTCACCATCACCAAACTACTGACGATGATGGATCTATGTCCAGGGCACTACATGATAATATTTCACTTGATTAATTAAGTACATTACCATATTCTTTTAGCATCAGTCAGGTTTTCAAACATAGTTTATTATAACAAATTCTACAAAGAATGTGTAATACTTCTATCAAGTACTATTCAAAGCTTTATGAAACATTGGGATCTCAATCCCTTGTCATATCAGGGGCATTCTCATCCCTTAACATTTCATCATCATGATTATGGAAGATGGGTATTCAAACCCTCAATTCATCAAGAACACTTGTTACCACTTATTAGGTAACTAACACCTTCAGGTCATCTGACCAAGGTAAACATGATACTTGTAATACAAGCATCTCAAATGGATCTTAAAGCCCATTTAATTTCTTTTTACCTCTTAGCTCTTAAAGCCCATTTAATTTCTTGTTACCTCTTACTAGGAAACACATCATATTATGGCTCACAAGGCCCATAAAACAATTTCAGTAATAAAACATCATAGCTCATACCTGGCCATGTTCAACATCTCATGATACCTGCATGATTAGTATACATGATAACAGTTACATCAATTACATATCAAGACTATGCATGTAAGAGTAGCATCACTATTCCCTCATTAGAATTAGGATTTCCCAATTCATGTCGATTAGGAATACTCATCCCATTACCCAAATTAGGGTTATGGTTTATCATCATATTGCCCTAGACATTAGGGTTTCATCCACTATAACCCAAGATTAGGGCTTCACATAACTTTACCCTTTTATCAGGGTTGGGATTTTCATGTCAAGGTTTCACATATCATTACATAGCATCACCTTAGTTTAGAGTTTCACATCACATCTCTGAATTAGAGTTTCATTTGACATCACCGTTGATTAGGGTTTCACATAACATCTTTGTATTAGGGTTTCGTATGACTTCGTCCTTGATTAAGGTTTCACATGGCTTCAACCTTAATTAGGGTTTCACATAACATTATCCTTAATTAGGGATTCATATGACATTATCCTCAATTAGGGTTTCACATGACATCACCCTCAATCAGGGTTTCACATGACATCATCCTCAATTAGGGTTTCACACATCATTACCCTAAGTTAGGGATTCTCATCACATCCTTACCTTGAATTAAGGTTTCATATAACATTTCCCCTAAACTTAGGGTTTCATGTAGCTTTGCCCAACATTAGGGTTTTCATGAAGCATTCCCTTAAATTAGGGTTTCCCAATAGAATACCCTAAATTAGGGTTTATCATATCATTACCTTGAATTAGGGTTACACCATCACCCTAGATTAGGGTTTCACTTAGTATTTCCTTAAATTAGGGTTAGGGTTCATTAACCTTCTCGATTAGGGTTTTATGATCTCATCAACCTGGATCATACCATAATTACATATTGTATTTATGTTGAGAGTGTTGAGGTTAAATCACTATGTGATTATCATTCATGAATAAGTTCCTCTCTCTAATCCTCTCTAGGAGG
The DNA here is from genome assembly GCA_963693085.1 of Alisma plantago-aquatica. Taxonomy (NCBI): domain Eukaryota; kingdom Viridiplantae; phylum Streptophyta; class Magnoliopsida; order Alismatales; family Alismataceae; genus Alisma; species Alisma plantago-aquatica. The sequence goes on from OY856410.1 coordinate 1,179,799,448, forward strand.
TTAATTACTTTGATCTCAATTAGATTTGAATCAACTTGAATGAAGAGTTGACATAGTGTATTAGGCCATTGCTTCCATAAGCATCAAATGTCAATTATTCTAAGCATACTTACTCACTAAGTACCTTAGTGATACTTTTATTGCAATCAACCTTGAGATACTTTATGATCACTCATTTAGGTTTGAGATTAATAAATCCTTCATACGATCTTGGGGTACTTGACCTCCATTTGGTCTTTGGGTACTTGACCTCCATTTGATCTTGAGGTGCTTGACCTCCATTCGGTCTTGAGGTGCTTGACCTCCATTCGGTCTTTGGGTGCTTGACCTCCATTCGATCTTGAGGTGCTTGACCTCCATTCGATCTTGAGGTGCTTGACTTCCATTCGATCTTGAGGTGCTTGACCTCCATTCAGTTTTGATCAACTTTACCCATTCGATCTTGATTGATTTTACCCATTTGGTCTTAATCAAGTTTACCCATTCGGTCTTGATCAAGTTTACCTATTCGGTCTTGATCAAGTTTACCCATTCGATCTTAATCAATTCCATTAATTATGACTTCAATCAATTCAATCGATTGGAGTTTGTAATCAATGGATTATCCATCACTGAACCTATTACAAGTCAATCAATTAGAACCATTAGATCATCATCCAACCATGACATCTTGTTACAACCCCAATTTTGGGTTCATGTGATGTGAAATGTAATCTCTCATATTGGACAAATAATGATGCAATTGCATTTACAATAGCCTTGATGATTGTATTGTGGGCTTTATTGGTTATTGGGCCCAATAACAAGGAAATTCAATTAATTAATGAATAATTGAGAATTTGAGAAAAGAAAGATGTGGAAACCTCTAGAAGGAAAAAGAATGTAATCTAAAGATGGATTTCGTGCCTCTTGGGTTCCAAGGAGTCCAAAGTTGCAAAAAGAAAGCAATAAGAAAAGAAAAGATCAATTAATTATTTCTTTATTAAGAAAGAAATTGAAAACAATGGCAAATTATGGAAAATAAGTGAAAAGAGGTATAATTGAGTTATCCTAGTGGAATTTTGTATCCCAAGGATTCCTAATGATAAAAGGAATACCAATGAGGAAAAATCAAAAGAGAAGTAAAGAGAAATCCTCAAAAAGAACTATTTTAATAAGAAATAAACAAGATAATGAGAGATAATGAAGAATAATGCATTTAGATGCATCTAGAAGGGTACTGAGTATCCAATAAATAGGATTTCGAAATAATAGAGTTCCTTGGGTCCCAAGGAGTCCAAAATTGTAAAGATAAAAAGAAATCCTTGAAAAGAGGTATTTTACTAAAGAAATGAATAAGAAGAAAGAGAAAATAGATAAAGGATAAAGTAAAAGGCTAAGGAATATTCCCAAGATGGGATTCCGAGCCATTAAGGGTTCCTTGAGGTTCAAGGAATTCAAAATAATAATTTAATGGAAAAGAAAGAGGAAATACCAAATTAAATTGGTTTAATTTAAAAGATAGCTTGCTTGTGAAGAAAACACCCTTTTCCTTCAGAATTTGGGTCTCCAATTTGGTACACAGGTAGATGATGTCTGTGGCGACACATCTCGTTATCACACAGACAATGAGGTGCCACATGAAAATGTGCGGAAAATGCCATAAACCACTTATTACCAAAAACATGGGTAAATTAAAACCAATTTCAGAAAGTAGATAAACCAAGAAACTATTACATCCATATCCTTGTCCTGTAAGAAAATAGGTTATAGAAATATTTACAAGTCTTGATACGTGTCCACAGCTTAACGGATCAACTGTCTGTTCATCACATGAGTTCATCACCTGTTTATATACATAATGGGCCACATCCGGCCAACAACAGGATATACAAAGCTTCATCAGCTATACATCGTGAAACAACATCAAAACACCTCCAAGGACCTGGGAGTACAGAGATGACTCTAAGACTCTACTACAAAACCACCAAAACAACAGTATATCCATCTCTTGCCTTCTACTATTTGTCTTGCTGCTCGGCCGCAACCCCGCGACCACCACCGTGTCTAGCGCAAACACCTAAAAAGGTTGTAAACCAATGGGGTGAGACACACAGTCCCAACGAGAAACATAACTCCCCGCTGAAACCATAAAACCTCAGAAAGGTTAAAGCCACAACAATAGATAACTGATAAAATGTACATTAAGAGTAGTCTATATAGTAAGGTTGTTATTACCATTGAGCTTACCAAGGTGCATGGAAGGCATATAACCAAATATTTTTGTATGGAACATGATTGACAAGATAAGATTTATAAGTTCTTACCACGTAACATAAGGAATGTATAAGTAACTACAATGTATAACAAGATTAACTATACAAGCAAGGCTTCAACCAATGTTCTGCATTTTTCCTTAAGCAATAAATACTATTCGGTTGGATTACATGTTATTATGCCCTGAGGAAGTGAGTCGCACCACTCAAATCCAACCGATGATTGTGAAACCTGGAGCCGGTGCCATACAAGGTCAATGGAAGATTCAGACTCCACGACCTCCCACCTCATGGTCAGCGCACGAAAACTAAAGTAGGACTGCAGTCTCATGCTTAAGTGGCCTCAACCACATGGTCAACTCCCACAGGCTACCCTTTCTCTAGCCCGCCTTGGTACAAGTCTCGACGCTAGTATATCTAAGCCACATGCCAGTTTACCATGCTCCCTGAGCCATGAATGCATTCATGCTCTATCACACTGAGCCAAGGGCCTGTTCACCGTGCTCTATCTTTCCCGAGTCTGCAACCACAACTGCACTTGAATCCTCTCTATTTTAGGCTAGGAGAAACCTCACATATTCAACAATATGCGCTCTGGGTTATCTCGTAGGAGAACCCATTTTACCATCACCAACTACTGACGATGATGGATCTATGGCCAGGGCAAACTACATGATATGTTCCATTGTGATTAGTTAGTATATTTTATGTGGATTGTTGAGGCAACCAGGCTATAACACATACACAACATTAAGTTACATTATTGTCACCACTATCACGATATCCTGGGATCTCAACAATCCCTCATCACAAGAAACCACTGTCTCATAAGGCATTCTGATCACTGGGGATAACAATCTCAGATCTCATCATCAGAGGGTAACACCTCAACTTAGGCACTTTAGCCAGCTCAGGTCCTCAGACCAAAACACATAAGACTAGTGATGCATGTTATTTCATCATCAAGAGTGACCATCAAAGCAGTGTTATTCAAACATATAAACCTCATAACCCTTTACCTGGCTATGCATCCGCATAAAACACCTGCATGGTTAGTATACACATTCATAAAGATATTCGAAGCCATCCTGGATTAACAGAAGGACTATGCTATAAAACATAGGGAAACATCGATGATTATATGCTTTATCATTCATGCCTCAACCTGTGACCATAGACATAGGTCATATCATCATGTGAAGTAGCTCATATACTTCCAAGCTTATCATTTACTCATCATTATATATACATGATTCAAGATGATCATAAACACATATTATATCATGTCATTAGAGTTTCAGATATGTCATGCTTACATATGTGCGTTCTACTATATCAACCACCTTATCATTACCAAAAATTGTCAAAGGTTCACAACCATAAACCAATCGTGATTGCATGAAAAAGATCTAGCATATAGGTTTTCCAGAAGGAACATGACCCTCACTAGAAGTGCCCACTACCCTCACAAGAAGTGTGATGGGCAGGGAACTCTCACTAGAAGTGGTATCGGGCAGGGTAGACTCTCTCATATCGCCCAAGAATCTAGCCACGTATCGGTCAAGGATAACGGGCTACCACCTCAAGGAGTGTCATGCAACCAATTGTATCATGCAACTAGGGTATAATGGCCATAAAGCCTAACGTGCAGCTAAGTCTATGGGTCATGTCGTACAACAGGTGTGTTGTGCACTAGGGGTATCGTACACTAAGTGTATCATGCACTAGGTGTTAGGGGTTGCAACGGGCGACAACTATTCTGACGGCTAGAGCCATGGCACCCATGCCAACCCTATAATGCCCACAAAACAACACATCATCCATCGGGCACCAAGGGAAAGCCTGTCGTCCAACCAAACTAGCCTCTTGTATCAAGCAAGAACCAAAGTGTGATGCCCAACACATCCTCCTCATAATGACCTAGAATTCAAGCTTAAGAGGGGCATCAGGCAACACCATCCCAAGGCCATATCGTGCAAAGTACAACCCCACAAGACCGTCCTCAACCTCAAGTACAAGGGAACCGAACCCTAATTGATCAAGAAGATGGCTCACCTCTCAACAATTAAGAGAGAGGGGCCTTGCACAACTCTTTAACACCAATCAGGAAACCACAAAGATCAACCCTAACAAAGGTCTTAAACCACACAAAAGCTCACCTTTCAAGTCCATGGTGAGAGGAGGGTGTTGCTCAAGAAACTAGAACACAAGCTCACCTCTCAACTTAAATGAGAGAGGGGTATTACCCATATTACTAGAACTCAACCTCACTCCTCTAGACCAAGGAGAGAAAGGAGTGTTGCTCAACAAGGAAACCTAAAACATGGTTCGGCCAACTAGGGTACAAAGGTACAAAACCTCAACCTTAACCACAAGATTAAAGGTGCAACAAGCAAGAAACTTATCTTAGAACATTCATGGCCGATCATGATTATATGAAACATACAAGGATGTAGAAGAAGGTAGTATAGTTAGGGTTAGGAGTTATGTAACTCGCCTTAAGCAAGATCCAAGCTCCTAGCACCAAGCTCCACCTCCAACCACCTCAAGGGGAAGGAGAAGACTCCAAGGGGGAAGGATCGACCGCCAAGCTTAAGCAAAGGTAGAGGTGTCATGCACCAAGGGAGAAGGGAAACCAAGGGACTAAAGGGATCCCTAGAAAGAGAAAGGGAACACATATATAGGAGAGGATGGAGGAGAAACCAAGGTAAAACAAAGTAAGGTGTCGCCCTCCTAGGGACACTTGTCCATGGGCAGTGCCACCTGTCTATCTCATCTTAAACACATGTCCAAGGTCACTGCCACATGAAAGCATCAAGCACCAAGTGTCCAATAGTGGTGACACAAATGAGGTCAAAGGGTCAAAGAGAGGTTCATGGGCGACACACCCCATCCCATGCCCGACATCACTCCCTGGGCGACACACCTAGGCCGATACAAGGCACTCCTGCCTGACACAAGGTCCAACAAAGAAGGGGCAAAGTTCAAGCAAGGCATCCCAAGGCCCAACAAGCTCATCCAAAGCCCAAAACAACTCCATCAATGAGCCCAACCCTTCCTCTCAACACTAGAGGAAACAAGGAGAGAGAGGAACACTTCTCAAAGTGACAAACTTGCTCAACAACCCTAGACTTGGGTTAATTGCAAGTAGTACCTCTAGCTCTTAGCAATGCACAAACAAACCCTAATCACCATCAAAGGTGATTAGCAAGCCACTAAATACCAGGGTTAAGCAAAGCAAATAGGATAAGCCCTAAATAGAGGCCAGGGTCCTTACAATGTCAATCCAAGGCTTCCTCTAAAATTTGGTGGAAAAACGATAAAGGAATAATGAATTGTGATTTTTAGAAGTTATCCTAAAGTGTGAAGGATAATGGGTTTTGATATAAATGTCACGATTAGGGAAATCATGCTCCTATTTCGCTCGCATTCCTGGCCTTAGGATTGGGATCTGAGGATTCTCGTTCATCTCCTAGCTTGGGACGGACTGGGACAGACCGTGAAAGGAAACAACCCAGTTGCCTATTTTACCCTCCGAGTTTCTCTCTCCCTAGATGACGAGGGCTCTTAGAAATCATCCCATCAAATTCAGATTGGGAAGACGAACTCAACGAGCCTGGGTTTGGCTACCTTTAGGAAGTGGTGGGAGAATCCCCACATCTCCAGGACTTCCGCCAACCACCCTTCATGGCCATCCCTATATATATAGGGTAGAATCTCACTGTGAGATCTCCCTCATGTTCTAAAGACTCCGCACGACTTCCCTCACCCTTTATCTGCCCTTGAGGTGTCACCCTTCCTTCATATTTCATCTCTGTTTTGCTTGAACCACCACCGAAGGTGATTCTTTAGGACCCGAGCAAGCGGCGCAAGCCCGAGGAAATTGGAGGTGGATGCGAGTCTGACATGACCTGTCGACGGTGGCAGAGTGTCGTTTCACGAGTGGAGAAGCTGGAGCCTGAGGTCAATGCCATTGTTGCCCACAACTTCAACCCTGTGCTACGTGCGAGGATCATCGAAAGGAAGAAGAAGAGAAGGGAAAAGACCTTGCCGCCCCCGACGTTTGTGAAGAAAGGTAAGGGGCAAAATAGTCTTTCATGATTTAAAATCTAAAGTTAGGTGCAAAGATACTAGGCTGTTGGATCCTGCATGGTCTAGCGGACCACAGATCGAACAACCAGGGAATTTTGATGAAATCGTAATATATTGGAAAATCCAAGAAAATGACTTTTTTCTGCAAAAATCATACCTTTTGATAGAAAACTCAGATGAGGAAAGTTAATACATGAAAAATGATCAGAAAAATATGAGGGATGCATTAAAAACGGTTTGGAAGCCTAAATCGATACACTTTTGTAAAAGTGTTTTATTTTGAGGGAGAAAGTAATAATTTGTGGTTAGAAACCCTAATTATTGATAAAGAATAGATTTAATCTTGCAAGTGAATAAATTCGAGCACTATTAACTGGTTTAATGATATAGATGGATATTAACCTTTTTTGAAAAGGGAATTACAAGAATTATGGTTTTAAACCTAATAATGTAATTAGTACCCTTAAAAACCCTAAAGTGAGGAAAAAGGGAAGAAAAGATATAGTAATCCGAAAATTAGGGTTTTTGTGGTTCAAACCTGATTTTAAGGATCTTAATGGAAAATAAGATAAGATAATTAGGGTTTGATGGATATTTTGATAAAAGTAAAATAAAAGTGGTAAAAAGGAAATGAAACCCTAATTATTGTCGAAACCTTAAAAAGGGCTAGTAACCCTAGGGTGCGATTAGGCATATTAGACTTGGATACCATGATCCATGATAGAAAATATTGGATGTATATTTTAGGACTGAATTGTGCTTGCTTGCTTGATTATGGATTACTTGACAGTTTGGATTAATTCTGCATTCAAGACAACTTGATAGGTATGTGGTTAATTACGAGTAATCGCTTTAGTTTTCTCGATGGTTTCCTGGATGGTTAATTGCATTGATTGAAACTAAACAATTTGGATGTTCATAATGCATTTATAAAGTCACTATGGCTATCATAGTTATATATACATGTGAATTCTCACACCTACATGCCACCCTAATGGAAGATGCCATAAAGGTCAGGCCAATGAGGGTAGACCCATGGGCACCATGAGAGGTGACCCCAGACACCAATCTTAGGAATGAGAAGGTGGTCTATGATGCATGACTATGGAGCACTATGAGAGGTGACTCCCAGGCACCAATCTCGGGATTGAGAAGGTGGCCTTAAGTCAAGGGCAAAAGAGAAACCCTAAAGGGGTATGCCAGGGTTAGGGAAAAAGCGGTGGAGAATGACACATTCAAAATGTAAATTGTCTTGTTAAATAATTTGATTGTGATTATTAAATTGTTAGCCATATCTGTGAAATTTTGGATGTCCCCACATGCCAGTATAATTCCGTATACTGATCGATGTTTTGTTTGTCGGCGTTTTAGGTACAACCCTGAAATGAACAAATAGTAAAGTGACACGTTGTGAAATTAAGAAATAAAGTGCAAGGAGGATTAGATAGATTAATGCAAGCTCTGGATAGATAGATTTCCAAAGTTTTTCAAAGGTAAGTAAAGTTTTAATTTTATACCCAATTCCAGTTTAGTTAGTAGAATTTCATAATTATTATTGATTATTTGTCGAACCTTTGATCCTGTTAATTGAGTTAGTGGCTCTGACTTTCTAGTCTCCCTTAATTTGGGGTTACCGGGAGGCGGGGTCATTACAATTAGTATCAGAGCATAGGTTCCTCACTTAATCTTTAATAATTATTAAATTTTACAAATTATGTAGAACCCAAGGGAGTTATTAGAGGATTATCTAAAAGACAGAGGTGTCTTGAAAAGGATCACGACTGGGGGCTAGAAATATTTTCCTCCGCACCGCTAGTCAGAATACAAGGACTCCCAGATCCGTGTGACTGCCTGGCCAAAGTCTTAGGGTATGATTCAAAATAAGATACCTTTAGGACTCTCTGATCTTGTTCATCCCTTCTCAACTCAAATTCTATTAAGGACCTTAAGTTTTAGGGTTTTCTCTCTTTTCCTCACCCTCTTGAGGTATGGGTGAGGTTGATAAGGATTAAGGAGTCCTCCACCAAATTAATAAAAAGCATATAAATAAGATGTCATGGACATAAGCTTAATAGATTAAGTGTAAAAGAATAGATACATGCTTAGGTCGTATGACATAAGTTGTCATTGCCCTCAGAAGAGACCTGAGGCTAGACCTTCTTGTCAGGAGGATGAGTAGAGAAAGTTAGTCTTGGAGGAAGAGATCTCCATTAATGTAGAGACCTAGTACATCCTCTAAGGATGATGTTAACCCTAACCCTAACTGGAGGTTAGAGAGAGATGACATGATGAGTTAGATGTCATGGTTGATTGGGTGGACATGCCTTTGGATTGCCATATGATCCATGAGAGGTTGGATGACCTAGCACCTTTGGCAACCCAACCCTGGGAAGGGTCATTCATGTTTGAGCGAAGGATAGATCCTTCATGGATGAGGTTAGAGAAGAACCTATGGAAACCCCATGAGCTTATATGAGCATGTCATAGTATGCACCCAGAGCACGTCATGTAGTACAGGCAGTAGGTTGAAACCCTGGCCATGGGAGCATGTTGGATAGCTGATGAGATAAGCATAAGGAATAATGGATAACCTTGAGTAAACATAAGTGTGAACATAGGCTTCACCAGGTAGGGATATGCTTGTGAGCTTGATTAAACTTCATGGAGAGAGGACCTCTAGTTGTAAGGTTGGATGTGGAGTTAGCTCTGGAGAGAGAAAGCATGACCTGAGCAAAAAGGTTGGAAACTTAGATTCCAAGACATGAGGAACATTGGGGATTTGAGGATGATGTGACCTATGTGGATGATAGCGGTTGCCTTATGCTTGACCCCTGGAGGTTGATGATATCTTGGTTGCCTTTATAGGAACCAAACCCTAGAGCGAGGATGATGCTTCTGGTACCTATGGTATAAGAGATTACCTACTGGATGAGATAAAGAGTGCTTTCGAGCCTGAGGAGGTTTAAGTAACCAGTTGTAAGGCTTTATACCTAGTTGGTTGTCCTGGAAGAGGACTCAACTCCAAAGTGTTGCTCGAGTAGAAGGATCATGGAAGTACATGACATATCTTGGACATGCTTGATTCATGGTTAGGAGATTGAGCAAGCAGTTGGACACATGAAGGTGAACCTAGGGTTCCTAGGCCTAAGAGGGGAAGTAGTGTATCCAATGCTCATGATGAGATTTGAGTCTCTATAGTTTCGAGCATGGTACTCCTCATGTGTAGAGGTAAAGGAAATCTCTTAAGTTAAGGGTATATTCGATGGACCCCTCACGACTAAGTTGATCTAACGTTGAGGAAAAAGAACAAGTATGACCTAGCATGGTTTAATAGGTGGTCTGCTTGTTCCCTAGTAGCTACTGGGTTAGGCATGTTCATGTGGATGCAGACCCTAAACATAAGGACGCTTGTGACCTTTGTTATCAAGGTATAATTTCCTCCCATCCTGGGAGAGGGACCCTTTTGTAAGGTGTATACCAGTTTTGTTGATTTTGAGGTAACCTAAAGAGGTTTCATATGATCTTGAGAAGCTAAGTGATGAGTATATGGTACGTGAATGAACCTGTAGACCCATAGATAACCATCTCAATGTGCATGTGGGTGTGATACCATGGAGGTAACCCGTATGGGGCCTGACCAAGGTGGGCAGGTTGCCATGACCCCTGTGAAGGGATGAAAGACAACCCATGAATGTAGATAGAGATGATGAAGGCTTGGGGTAAGGTTCTAAGTTGAACATGTACTATGTTAGAATCCTAAGTCTATCCAAGGGTCAGGTAGGGATAAGACCGATCGAAGTAGGAGTTGCCTAATTCCCTAGTTGCACATGACCATAGGGTTGGGAGGTAACATCTATCATTGTCTGAGGGCCATGGGTTAGGAGATTGATCATGGGACCTAAAGGGCAGATGAGTAGGGCACTCTCTGGATGCATAAGGGAAAAGGGATGACCCCAAAAGTGCCGGAACCCTATAGACCTAGAGGTGATGACCAAGGATTGTGTGGTGACCCAAGTAGGTTCGAGATCAGTTTTCCATGGCAGAAACTTTAATATCATGATGTTTGTGATGTAGAGACATAAGTTGCATGTTTCAACTTAGAATTGAAGGTGTACTGGCGATGTGAGATGTATCATCTCTACTCTTAGAACAGGAGGAACTTTGTGTTTGGACGGCCACCAAATGCTTATTTATTCTTGTTATGGGAGGTAGAGATGGGACAATACACATGCCATACATCAAGGATAAAAGATGATGTGAGTCGGAACGTTGCTACGAGGTATGAGGATAGAGATGATAACATACCTTGGTGGTGTGAACAATACATGGATGGTTTGCAAACAATAAAAAGAATAATGTAGTCATCTTATAAGGATGCTTTTGTCATGAGCTATGAGTCATACAAGGTTGAATTCAAAAACTAAGAGGATGAACTCAGAGTTTTCTCGATGAAGACAAATTTAGAGTTTGAGATGAGATGATAAGTATAATACATGGAGGTGTATGTCTTCAACATTACCTAACACCTAATGATAAGAAGTGGTAATGAATGCTCTGGTTGAGATATAGCTGCCTAGTTTAGCTAGAGGCTAGAAGAAGTTGAGGTTGTTCTACTAACCCTAAGTTTGGAAAGGAGATGTGTTTTGGCTAACATACAGATGTAACAAGATATGTTGAACAAGTTAATGGTTGTTTGGTTAGCCAGTTTAGTCCTTGATGTAGTGAAAGGATGGTGATAGAACCTCGGGTACACTTCTTTGGATAGGAAGGTAATAAAACCCTGATGAGAGTGGTTTAGGGTTTCTGAGGAATCGATCTTGAGGAATCATGACATACATGAGATCATGGTTTTAAGATCACCAAACACTGTGATACTACAAAGATAGTAAGTGATCATAGTACTTGGGATTCGTAATATGAAATTGTATGTAGCATGTGTCCATGCAAGTCAGGAGGTGAAGGACGAACATGAGTAACCCAATGCATGGATATAAAGTATAAAGAGTTCCCGAGAGGGAATGGGAGTTCACCACTATGGATGTTGCGGTAAGCCTTCTCTAGACCAAGGAAGGTCAAGATGCAATATGGGTTATGGTAGATTGACTTACTTAGATAACATGAGAAAGAAAGAATGCTGACAAGGGACAGATTTAGTTTAACTACTTAAGAGAGAAAGATGGTTCAACCGCACCATGATGCGAGTTCAAAAGTTCCTGAGTATAACCTAAAGGTTCACTTTCATAAGGTGGAAGTAGGTATATGAAGAACTCGATGTTAGTACCACTTATCGCCCCTAACTAATTGTTAGTATGATCCAGACTAGAGGGTCTGATGAGAGCATGTGTGCTCGGTCAGGGTGATACAAAGAGACATTTCTTAAGATGTGACGTTAACCACCATAGCCTTTATCGGGATGTAAGAATTTATACAGGGAGGTTGTGTCGGTCACCACTTCATTAAGATGATGTTGGTGAAGGAGGCCTCATGAAGGTTAGAAAGGAACCACAATGTGTGTAGATGAAGTTGCTTTAATCGTGCAATGAATGAGAGAGAGAGAGAGAGCCCAGAGGTGACATGAGTCGTGAGCTGATGCAAAGCAGACTGACATGCAGTCCACTGTGAAAGAATATGTGATGTGAAAATCTGACCCCTCTAAGCTACAGCTGAGAAAGCTGAGTCCCCGATATATGGATCCATTGAGATGGATTGGTGGAGATGGTTGTGTTTAGCCTTACCCCTCAGGATAACATGATGAATAAGGTGTTGCATGAGTCTGATTTAGAGCACTATGTGAGGTACTCAAGCCATGTGCTGAGCCCTAAACCTATTCAACTTTTTGAGAGGCAGAAAAGTCCTGAGTCACCTATGAGGGTATGATATACCAAGGTAAGAAAGAACTCAGATGGAAGAATATGAGATGATGAAGGTTCTTGGGAAGCACCATGGAAGGGGTGAAGCCACATGGGAGCCCTGATGGACATAAGAAAGGCTTATCCTGTTTGTTTGCTTGGTGGAATTTTGAGGGCAAAATTCTTATAAGAGAGAAGGATGTTACAACCCCAATTTTGGGTTCAACTGATGAGAAATGTAATCTCTCATATTGGACAAATAATTATGCAATTTCGTTTACAATAGCCTTGATGATTGTATTGTGTGCATTATTGGCTATTCGGCCTAATAACAAGGAAATTCAATTAATTAATGAATAATTGAGAATTTGATAAAAGAAAGATGTGGAAACCTCTAGAAGGAAAAAGAATGTAATACAAAGATGGATTTCGTGCCTCTTGGGTTCCTTGGGTTCCAAGGAGTCCAAAGTTGCAAAAAGAAAGCAATAAGAAAAGAAAAGATCAATTAATTATTTCTTTATTAAGAAAGAAATTGAAAACAATGGTAAAATGTGGAAAACAAGTGAAAAGAGGTATAATTGAGTTATCCTAGTGTAATTTTTTTTATCCCAAGGATTCCTAATGATAAAAGGAATACCAATGAGGAAAATAAAAAGAGAAGTAAGGAGAAATCCTCAAAAAGACTATTTTAATAAGAAATAAACAAGATAATGAGAGATAATGAAGAATAATGCATTTAGATGCATCTAGAAGGGTAATGAGTATCCAATAAAAAGGATTTCGAAATAATAGAGTTCCTTGGGTCCCAAGGAGTCCAAAATTGTAAAGATAAAACGAAATCCTTGAAAAGAGATATTTTACTAAAGAAAGGAATAAGAAGAAAGAGAAAACAGATAAAGGATAAGGAATATTCCCAAGATGGGATTATGAGCCATTAAGGGTTCCTTGAGGTTCAAGGAATTCAAAATAATAATTTAATGGCAAAGAAAGAGGAAATACCAAATTAAATTGGTTTAATTTAAAAGATAGCTTGATTATGAAGAAAACACCCTTTACCTTCATAATTTGGGTCTCCAATTTGGTACACAGGTAGATGATGTCAATCCAAGGCTTCCTCTAAAATTTGGTGGAAAAAGGATAAAGGAATAATGAATTGTGATTTTTAGAAGTTATCCTAAAGTGTGAAGGATAATGGGTTTTGATAAATGTCACGAATTGGGAAATCAGGCTCCTATTTCGCTCGCATTCCTGGCCTTAGGATCAGGATCCGAGGATTCTCGTTCATCTCCTAGCTTGGGACGGACTGGGACAGACTGTGAAAGGAAACAACCTAGTTGCCTATTTTCCCCTTCGAGTTTCTCTCTCCCTATTTGCAGAGAAAGCATGAGAACATGGATGTTATTGAGATGACACATCTTAAGAACATGTTTTGAAATTAGGAAAGATAGGAGAGATATGATTTTTCTAAGGCATTGTTCAAATGTAACATGGCAGAAGGAGATCCAGTAGGTCCTCATGTTCTCAATCTTATTGGTATGCGGAGAACCTTGCTAGACTGGAATTTTCCTTAGGTCAAGAGTTTGTCACTGATGTGATTCTGCAGTCACTTCTAGAGTCATACAGTTAGTTTGTCATGAGCTACAACATGAATGACTTTGACAAGCCATTGACAAAGTTACTTGACTTTTGAGAATAGCTGAGGAGAAAATGAAGAAAGACAAGCCCAAGTTTGTGATGATGATAAAAAAGGGCAAAGGCAAAGCTCAGAAGAGTTCTAAAGATTTCCAGATATCTAAATCTTCAATGCTCAAAGAAGAGGGAGGGGTCAACAGGGGAGGAAATTGTCACCATTGTTACCAGCCTGGACACTGGAAGAGGAATTGCCCTCTCTACTTGAAGTAACTAAATAATAAGAAGGAGTTGATAAAGATATCTAGTTAAGGTATATACATTATGATATAAGTTTAATTACTTCTTCATCTTGGGTATATGATACCGAATGTAGATCAGTCATATGTTCGAATATGTAGGATCTATAAAGAAGTAAGCCTTTACTAAAAGGCAAGGCCAGACTGCTAGTTGCAAATGGAGCAAGAGTTGGTGACACTATAGTCAAAGCTTATAATTTACCTCTGCCAATATGGCATGTAATAGAGTTAATGAGCTACTATTTCATATCTGCCAATAATAGAAACATTTTTTTTGCATCTTGTATGGATAAGCATGAATATGGAAATCATAGTCAATGTTATATTTAAAAAGGATGAGATCTTTTGGGGAAATGCTTCAAATATCTTATGGTCTTTGTTTGTTGGATCCAAAGATAAATGTTAATAACATAAATACCAATAGATTAAAACTTGATAACTCAAACAATGACTACATATGGCATTGTCATGTCGAGAACACAAATAAGAAATGCATTTCTATGAACCATAATGATGGTTGTCTAAACTCTCTTGGTTATCGAACCAATAGAGACATGCAAATCTTATCTATTGGGAAATATGACAATAGGCACCTTTCACTAGATATAGTGGGAGAAGCGAGTATTCTATTAGGGCGTATACAAAATGATGTACACATACCTTTTATGATAAATGTTGAAGGTAATTACTTCATTAAATTTACTAATTATATTAGTAGATATAATGACTTGTATTTAGTGAAATACAAATATGAATCTCTTGGAGTTTTCAAGAAGATCATGAACGAAGTTGTTATGACCGTATCCGAACTTAATTGGTAAACTAGGGTTTACCTGGATGATTATATGGTTAATTGGATTGATCATTTCTTAAATCTAATTAATGATGATAATTCAATTCTGATGTTTTAAACCTAATAAGAATGTTAAGTGTTCTATTGTTTGAGAAATAAGGGTTTGAGAAATATAAACCCTAGTTGGCTGAAATTAGGGTTTTGATGGTACATGAGTATGAAATTTGATCAGGATAACAGTGTGGTAAATGATTTTTCATATTTTCTAAAATTTTTTTATTTGATTGAATTTTGGATATGATATGGATAACTCAATAATGAATATTTTAGAAAAATTTGAAAATATTGGAGTGTTCTTTGAATGTGCTTCTCGGTCGAACTATACTTCGACCAAAATGCTAACAGAGTGCTTTTCAGTAGTGTAGTTTTTTATTTTTAATTATTTATTAGTAACTGAAAATGATCTGAAATTTTAAATGGAGATCTCAAACGCAATCATAAATAACAAGTAAAATTTTCATAATTTTTGGATGCGTTTAGACCTTATCAGTAGACACATTACAATAACTAACATTTTTGTAGAATTCTAGATAGTAGTGCAATTTTCAATTTGTAATTATTTAATAGAAGCTTGGAATGATCTAAAATTTTAAGTAAAGATTTTTAACTCAATTATACACAACAATATAAATTCTAATAATTTTAAGAGAAGTTTTGATCTCTGAAATACACGAATTAAGAGAAACCTTTTTATTACAGAAAAATATGCTAAAATAAAAAAAAAGTTTAGTGAGGGGTCAATGTGCAATTGATCGAAGCCGACCAATTGCTCTATATGATCAACTTAACACACAAGGAGCTCTCATAATTCATGATTCAATCCATAAAAACAACATCCTAGAGAGAGAGTTAGAGTTAGGGTTTCAGAGGAGAAAATGATGGAGATGCTAACCTAGGGTTTTGAAGTTCGAGGAATGATGAAATCATGTAAGTTTGGCTTCTTTGGATATATTTTCATGGTGAATCTTCTATCACATATAATAATTTAGCACCTAATCTGATTAGATTCAAAATGGTATCAAAACTTCCCCTTTTCTCACTCTTTCTTCATAATCCCTCATTTTTAGGGTTTCTGAGTTGAAAGGAAGAAGAATCGGGTCAATTGCTAGGGATTTGATATGAGATCGAGATTTTTAGTGATGAGTTGCGTTTTAAAGGTGTTTTCACACCTTAGGGTGAGTGGGAACTTACTTTAAACAATATATTGCACGAAAATTGGTTAAATCATCCATAATCTTTAATTGCTTAGTATGCGACTACAAACCCTGAATTGTGTGTTTGATCTACGTTGTTGCAAAATGATATGAAATTGATTCTTCCTATGTTTGGATGAATTTCAGATGATAAAATCATATTAGACATGTATAAAATACATCCTAATGAGAATTACCTAACTATTCACAGAGGTTATAAGAGTAAACTGAAATATAAGGATTTTTTTCTATGACTGAAATTGCTATATAATTAAATAGAGAAATTTGTTTATATGGATCCCCTTGGTTATGAATGATTGTTTA
The DNA here is from genome assembly GCA_963693085.1 of Alisma plantago-aquatica. Lineage (NCBI taxonomy): Eukaryota > Viridiplantae > Streptophyta > Magnoliopsida > Alismatales > Alismataceae > Alisma > Alisma plantago-aquatica. The sequence goes on from OY856410.1 coordinate 1,179,815,942, forward strand.
TCTAAATTCATAGTACATATATGTCAGATACTATATTAGATTTGTTTAAGGTAAATAGTGTTTGTTTGAAATCTCAGTAAAGAGGGTGAAACCCTAGATGCGAGGAAAGTTGGATATTTGCAAATAGATATCGTGAAATCCATTTGAAGGGATTTTCTTGACATGATAGACTTTATTTATTCAATTTTATTATTGATGCATGTTATCTCAGTGAATGGCATGGAAACCCAAATTTAGCTCAGTTCCAAGGTTTCATACATATATTGATTTTGTATGATTTGTTGATAGTAGTCTTTCTTCAGTGAATGTTTATGCCGCATGAAATCCTTATGAGAGCCATGTGATAAGTGAATGAGGTAAATGAAACCCTAAGGATAGGGTGTTCAATGAATCAAGTATTTTGATGCCAATTGTTCTCAGTATGAGATGTGGTGATCCACAACTCAAGATTTGAGTTGAGGTGCATGTTTTCCAAGAAAGTACAAATAATTTATAGGTGCAAATGACAATTACTCGTATGTCAAGTAATTTACTCTTATCAGTGTATTAAGAAGTTCAATTGCATGATTCTAGTGTATAAAGTATCAAGTGAACATGTATTCTGTTATTTAAGAATTTTAGTCTGCCTGCAGATATAAAATGTTGATTTCTCAGTATATTACAATGTTTTGAGTATATTGCTCTGCCAAGTTTAGAATGATATACATGTTGTGTTATAAACTTCAAATAAATAGACACGGTACCATAGAGATACTAGAGTCAAGTATAAGTAAGGGAAAAGATACAATATAGTAAGCGCTTTCCAAGAATTATAAAATAATAGACTTAAGAGCCCTAACATCGTAGAACCCCTATGTGAGGTCTATGCCTTAGGGGTGAAACGACCTAACCCTGGCAGCATCCAGTATACGGGGGTCAGAACGTGCTATTTGGTGACACGGGGGGGGGGGACGAAGCCCTAGTGGAAGTCTCCTTAAATTATAGTTTACAATGTCCAACATCAACCGGAAGTCCTGGTGGCACTAGAGTACAGAAAAGCATATCCAACATCAACCAGAAGTCCTGGTGGCACTAGAGTACAGAAAAGCCAATAGGTGGCTTGACACTCCGCCTGTGTGCTCAGGTTATAGGAGGAGTCCAATTCACGACACAATAGGAGTGCCAAGGCCAGAGAGCCAGTTTCCCTATTGTAGACCAGGAGAGTAGTCAGACTTAGCTATCCTGGGGTGTCGACTAAATCTTGTACGGTGAGATCGTAGTTCACTACAAGTCTTCATATGTAGAGTACAATGCATATGATCAGGGCATAAGATAAAATATGTTCATATAGGTTTAAAAGTTTCTTATAAGTAAGAAAGGCTAAGAAACATTCGAGTATAGTTTCCCAACAATTATTCTTTGTATGTTTCTCAATTATTAGTTCTCTTTGAAATTAATCAAGTATGCTCATATATTGATTTTCTCTTGTTGATATCTAGAGTATCTTGCCATATTTATGATTGTCAATGATCATTATCTTTAAAGGTTCCTGTTGTTATAATTGATAACAGTTGCTCAAAAGTATATATGTAAATATATCAGTGCTTTAGACTATTTCTTTGAAGTACTCATTCTCCGAGCAAGTAGGCTCACCTCTCTACTCACAATTTTTAGGGATATCACATGGACTTGAAGAAGGTCATTGCATCAGAGTAGATCTTCCATAAGAGTTAAGTTTGAGTATAGTTAAGTTCATTCGGTCCTTGTCACTCTAGGTCCTTGTTAAGAAATAAGAGAGAGTTGTAAATGATGATGTATAACATTATTCCTCCTTTAGCAATATATGCGAATCAACAAGTATTATGTGCTTAAAAGTATGAGAAATATAATGAATGTTCATACATGCATTTTTTTACTATTGAAATCAGATTAGAGAAATCAATGTTTAGATTCCCTTGTAAAGTTAGTTTATGTGGTTCAATGTGAGAAAAAAAGAGTTTGAAAAAGAAAAAAAATTAGGTGTGATCTTTGTATTACGTTAAATCCTCAATTTATGCCCTAATCTCATGATTAATGGTAATTGTGAGATCAGAGTGTAACAACTTTGGTATTAGAGCTTAGGCTGATTTGTCAAGGACCATTAAGTTAGTAAGTTAGAGTCATAAGTGTGGCATATAGGAGATGTTATGATGTTAGCTCTGGGGATTTGAGTATTTGGATGTCCTGGTCTGGTATCTATATACTTGGATAAAACAGTATCAAGCTACTCTATCTATTCTTTCATGTATACCCTGGCTAGGTATACAGGGGAAGGATGGTCTAGAGATGTACCCTAGAAATATTAGGGTTAGAAACAAGATAATTAACATGAATTAAGAGCATAAATATAAAATGAGATTAAACTTTCATTCCATATTGTTGTTTTATTGGAGATGAATCGAAAATCTCTTATATGTTTGAATTCAAATATTCAGTATTTTGAAATATATATGGGTCTTTAAGATTTGTTGTACACTATGCAGTTGTAGCATTTATTGATTACATTATTTGTATCAAGTAGACTAAAAATGATCTTTGAATGAGCTTTCCTAAGTGGATAAGTTTTCTTCCACACATTTGAGATGAATATGAGTTGAGTAATCTTGAGTAGCTCTTGGCTTCAGGACTGCAGGTTCAGCCTAGTCCGGATGGCAGGATGCATTACTGGGATCTAATGACTCCTATTAAAAATATAATAAGAGTAGACTCTGGATAAATTAGACACACATCATAGTGAGAATGTACATACACTAAGATGTTGAAACATATGGGAAAGATTAGAATAACTAAGAATCAGTTGGAACTGATATCTGAGATCTAACTTTGGGGCCTCATATGAGAAACCCTTAATTGGGAATAAAGGAACACGACGTAAGGTTCAGATTAAGTTTAATTATTAGTATTATATGAACTCTAAATATGAAATATGGAAAAGATATGAGAAAAGTATGTAAGGGGCCAAGATAGTAAGAATCAATCATGAGGAATGGATTATATAACTAAGTACAATGTTTTTATGTACTCCAAAGCAAAGGGAAAATAGAAGAAAAGAGCTAAGTATACAATAAGTACATCGAAGTGAAGAGTCTTTAGAAGAGTTAAAGTGAAGAGAACTAGATGAGCATGTAAATCATAAAACTAGGATAAGAAACTTAGTTGAAACAAAGAGAAATGTTGGAAATAATGAGCTTGATTAAGGAATGAGGGTGATGATATAATTGAGAGCATGGAATGTATACCTTTATTAATAAGTTTGATACATTCATCCTTACTGCCTTTGGATTCTAAGTCTCTATAGAACAACAAACTAGTTTCTAAAAATAAGAACAAAAGTGTAGCTAAATAAATGAATAAGTCATACAAAGGTAGACTATATTCAGGAAGGAAAAACTTGATTGAAAGAGAAACTATGTTTCACCCATGCATGAGCCGTTTGATTTAAAATGAAGGATATGTAATGTATTAAACATGAGGTGAAACTGGTAGAAAGTATTGATTTAGAATTTCAGCTTCACATTAGTAGAAGGATAAAAGGAAATATATGCAATATGTTATACATGATCATACACATAAAAGAAGCAACATGATAATAATAGAAAACTAGAAGTTAAAGATGACATGTGGAATAGTAGTATATGGTAAGGGGATTATGGAAAGTAAATAAGGGTTTGAAACATAATGGAGTAATATAGATTATAAAAGAAAGAGGTTGTGAGATTCAAGAAAGTGCTAATTAGTCAAGTATCCTTGTTGATAATTAATTAAACTTGCATATGAGAAATGTATTATTGAATGTTTGAATATAAGAATTCTAAAGTCTCAGAATCATCCTTTCTTCCATATATTACTTAATGAGAGAAATGTGGGAATGAAGTGATAAGAAAATGAATCATATCTGATGCATAACCACCATGGTAGAGGCATCTAGTGAATGTAATAATGACACACAATATGATGATGAAACCCTAGAAGGGTAAATTGAGAATGTAATCCATCTGAATGGCCAATTAAGATGAATGAAATTCAATTGATATGATAAGGAAGACTTTGGTAAAAACTTGTGAGATCTAAAGTTTGAATTTCAAATTAAGGGAGAAAAGTCACACCACAATAATGTCATGCTACTGATAAAGGCCAAACCCTAGAATGTTTAGAGTTGTAGTAGTTCAAGGGTTGTCACTAGTGATTTGACCTTGAATACTAGAATCTCTATAAAACAAGATAGATTTGCACTATGAGAAGAAAACTAGCACTAATAGTAATCCATTGTTTAAAGATAGCTAATATGAAAGGTAGATAAACAATATGGAAATGATTCGGAGTAAAGAGTAAGATATAAATTTGAAATGTAACAAGTGTGTTTTGAACAAAAGGAGAAATACAATATGAGTGAAGTGTGATATGAGATAAATTCTTGCAGTGATAGCAAGAATGATGAATAATCTATTTGTACCTTGTATGTTTCAATTTTAGTAATGTTTAATCTACATGATTAAAATGAGAAGGATAAGTAGCAAAAAGTAAGTAGTAATGAATGAGAAGAGAGATAAGAGAAAACAATGGATTTTAGTAATATGCGAATTTGTTTTTAGAAGTATAATTTGTTGAAGGTATATTAAGGGATGTAAATTGGTTCTACGTATGATTTCAGTGTACATGTGCAAGCAATATGTTAATTAAAGGTGTCTGATAGTTTAAGTCATTCATACCAGTAATCCATCTTAGTATTGTACAATTGTGGTATGGTGATATGGGTTGAATGATGATGAAACAAATGGAGGGTTACCTTGAATAAGGTAGTCTTACCTATTCACTCATATGAATAGAAGGGATGATAACCATATTGTATTGATATGTAACCCTAATGAGGTGTAGCTTGTTATACCTAGCTTTAATATAACTAAGTGATGGTAATTGGGTATGAATAGTCTTTGAATGACTAATACAATTATGGAGTACTCTGTTACTGTTGTTGAAACCCTAGTATGCTATAACCCGATGATTACACCTTGAATTATGTGTGGGTTCATATTTGAGAATAGTATGGAATGTGATGGTAATGCATCACCTTATGCATCCATGATCCAATGGGGATGTCATGAGTAGTAATGTACAATTGTTTTTGAATATAGTCTTTTAACTCAAGACTATTTTTCTATTTGAGTAGCAAAATAGTAAAATTCAAAAGAACATGGTGAAGTCTCTTTCGTGATTTAGAGGTAATACATAACAATAGTACATATTTAGCAGTATGAATTGAGATAGTTGGATCATATTATTGATGTTGAGGTAACACCTCAAGAGTATGAAAATATTAAAATGGTTGTTTCTCTCTCTATCCTATGATTGATTGTGGCATAGAGAATTTGTTTGTTATCATTGAGAACTATTTCAAACATGTTGTGATTTAGTAAAGGAATAAATGACTTAATGTTGAAAACTACATTCAAGTATGAAATACAAGAATATAATGACATGTAAGATTTCAGAAGCTTAAAATAAACCTTGAAAGTACTTTTCTTGCACGTTTATATTTTGGGGATGAAACCTTTTAAAGGGGGGAAGAATTGTTATGACCGTATCTGAGCTTAATTGGTAAACTAGGGTTTACTTGGATGATTATATGCTTAATTGGATTGATAATTTCTTAAATCTAATTAATGATGATAATTCAATTATGACGTTTTAAACCTAATAAGAACCTTAAGTGTTCTATTGTTTGAGAAATTAGGGTTTGATAAATATAACCCTAGTTGGCTGAAATTAGGGTTTTGATGGTACATGAGTATGGAATTTGATCAATATAACAGTGTGGTAAATGATTTTTCATATTTTCTACAAATTTTGTATTTAATTTAATTTTGTATATGATATGGATAACTCAATCATGCATATTGGAGAAAAATTTCAGAATATTTGAGTGTTCTTTGAATGTGGTTATCAGTTGAACTATACTTCGACCAAAATGCTGACAGAGTGCTTTTCTACAGTGTAGTGTTTTATTTTTAATTATTTATTGGTAAATCCAAATTATTTGAAATTTTAACTGGAGATCTGAAACTGAATCATAAACAACATGTAAAATCTTTATAATTTTTGGATGTGTTCATGCCATATCAGTAGACGAATTATAGTAACTGACGTTTCTGTAGAATTCTGGATAGTAGTGCACTATTCAATTTTTATTTATTTAATGGAAGCTTTGAATGATCTCAAAATTTAAATAAATCTTTGTATCTAAATTATACACAACATGATAAATTCTCATAATTTTTGGAGAAGTTTTGATCTCTAAAATACATGAATTCACAGAAACTATTTTATGACAGCAAAATCTGCTGAAATAAGAAAAACGTTTAGTGAGGGGTCAATGAGCAATTGCCCTATATGATCAACCTATCACACATGGATCTCTCATAATTCGTGGTTCAATCCAGAGAAATGAAATCCTAGAGAGAGAGGGAGAGTTAGGGTTTGAGAGGAGAAAATGACGGAGATGCTGACCTAGGGTTTTGCGGTCCGAGGAATGATGAAATCATGTCAGTTTAGCTTCTTTGGATATAGATTCATGGTGAATCTTCCCTCACATGTCAAAATTTAGTCTCTCCTCTGATTTGATCAAAAATAGTATCAAAACTTCCCCTTTTCTCACTCTTTCTTCATAATCCCTCATTTTAGGGTTTCTGAGTTGAAAGGAAGAAGAATCGGGTCAATTGCTAGGGATTTGGTATGAGATCGAGATTTTTAGGGATGAGCTGAATTTGTAAGGTGTTTTCACACCTTAGGGTGAGTGGGAACTTCCTTTAAATAGTATATTGCACGAAAATTGGTTAAATCATCCATAATCTTTAATTGCTTAGTATGCGACTACAAACCCTGAATTGTGTGTTTGATCTAAGTTGTTGAAAAATGATATGAAATGGATTCTTCCTCTATTTGGATGAATTTCAGATGATAAAATCATATTAGAAATGTATACAATACATCCTAATGATAATTCCCTAAGTATTCACAGAGGTTATAAGAGTAAACTAAAATATATGGAATTTGTCTATGACTGAAATTGCTATATAATTAAATAGAGAAATTTGTTTATCTGGATCCCTTTGGTTATGAATGATTGTTTATCTGAATTCATAGTACATATATGTTAGATACTATCTTGGATTTGTTTAAGGTGAATAGTGTTTGTTTGAAATCTCAGTAAAGAGGGTGAAACCCTAGATGTGAGGAAAGTTGGATATTTGCGAATAGATATCGTGAAATCCATTTGAAGGGATTTTCTTGACATGATAGAATTTATTTATTCAATTTTATTATTGATGCATGTTATCTCAGTGAATGGCATGGAAACCCAAATTCAGCTCAGTTCCAAGGTTTCATACATATATTGATTTTATATGATTTGTTGATAGTAGTCTTTATTCAGTGAATGTTTATGTCGCATGAAATCCTTATGAGAGCCATGTGATAAGTGAATGAGGTAAATGAAACCCTAAGGATAGGGTGTTCAATGAATCAAGTATTTTGATATTACTTGTTCTCAGTATGAGATGTGGTGTTGCACAACTCAAGATTTGGGTTGAGGTGCACGTTTTCCAAGAAAGTACAAATAATTTACCGGTGCAAATGACAATTACTCGTATGTCAAGTAATTAACTCTTATCATTGTATTAAGAAGTTCAATTGCATGATTCTAGTGTAAAAAGTATCAAGTGAACATGTATTCTATTATTTAAGAATTTTAGTTTGCCTGCAGATATAAAATGTTGATTTCTCAATATATTACAGTGTTTGGAGTATATTGCTCTGCCAAGTTTAGAATGATATACATATTGTGTTATAAACTTCAAATAAATAGACACGGTACCATAGAGATACTAGAGTCAAGTATAAGTAAGGGAAAAGATACATTATAGTAAGAGCTTTCAAAGAATAATAAAATAATATACTTAAGAGCCCTGACACCGTAGAACCCCTATGTGAGGTATGCTCTTTAGGGGTGAAACGACCTAACCCTGGTAGCGTCCAGTATACGGGGGTCAGAACGTGCTATCAGGTGGTACTGGTGGGGGGGATGAAGCCGTAGTGGAATTCTCCTTAAATTATAGTTTGCAGTGTCCAACATCAACCAGAAGTCCTGGTGGCACTAGAGTACAGAAAAGTGTGTCCAACATCAAATAGAAGTCCTGGTGGCACCAGAGTACAGAAAAGCCAATAGGTGGCTTCACTCTCCACCTGTGTGTTCAGGTTGGAGGAGGAGTTCAGTTTATGGCACAATAGGAGTGCTGAGGCCAGAGAGCCAGTTTCCCTATTGCAGACCAGGAGAGTAGTCAGACTTAACTATCCCGGGGTGTCGGCTAAATCTTATACGGTGAGATCGTAGTTCGCTACGAGTCTTCATATGTAGAGTACACTGCATACGATCAGGGAATAAGCTAAAATATGTTCATATAGGTTTAAAGAGTTTCTTATAAGTAAGAATGGCTAAGAAAGATTTGAGTACAGTTTCCCATCAATTATTCTTTGTATGTTTTTGAATTATTAGTTCTCTTTGAAATTAATCAAGTATGCTCATATATTGATTTGCTCTTGTTGATATCTAGAGTATCCAATCATTTTTATGATTGCCAATGATCATTATCTTTAAAGCTTACTGCTGTTATAATTGATATCAGTTTTTCAAAAGTGTATATGTAATTATATCAGTGCTTTAGACTATTTCTTTGAAGTACTCATTCACTGAGCGAGTAGTCTCACCCTTCTACTCACAATTTTTAGGGATATCACATGGACTTGAAGAAGGTCATTGCATCAGGGTAGATCTGCCACAAGAGTTAAGTCTAAGTATAGTTAAGTTCAGTCGGTCTTTGTCACTCTAGGTCCTTATAAAGAAATAAGAGAGAGTTGTAAATGATGATGTATTATATTATTACTCCTTTAGCAATATATGCGAATCAACAAGTCTTATGTTATTAAAAGTATGAGTAACATAATGCATGTTCATACATGCATTTTTTTACTATTAAAATCAGATTAGAGAAATCAATGTTTAGATTCCCTTGTAAAGTTAGTTTATGTGGTTCAATGTGAGAAAAGAAAGAGTTTGAAAAAGAAGAAAAAAATTAAGGGTGATCTTTGTATTACGTTAAATCCTCAATTTATGCCCTAATCTCATGATTAATGGTAATTGTGAGATCAGGGTGTAACAGAAGTATGTCACCACCTTGATAAAAGTATTACGACACTTTGATATGATCGATGTTGAGGTATTTTACACTAAGATTTTGAGGTCATTCTAGAGATTGTGATAGTGTATCACAATGAACTTCACCTGAAACATAATGATGTATCAGAAAGAAGGAATCATAACCTGATGTGTCATGGTATGATTATCAATAAATCTAGCTAATCTTCTAAATTCCTTTTGAGCACATGCTTTATACTAAAATAATGTACCGTCAAAAATGGTTTAAAATACACCATATAAGATATGGCATGGGAGGTGTCTTGATACATATGTTATTAAGATTAGGATTGAAATTATACTTAAGAAAATAGTTCCTTAAAAGGATCAATCCATAAATCACATAAATGTATTTTTGTTGAATACTACATTTATTTTTAAATCCAACAACAAAAGATTTTTGTTGAAAGGATGGCTGAATTCCTATAGAGGAATTACATTCCAACAGAATCAGTGGGAGTAAAGTAGGACTCAAAAACTTCTAAATCAACAAGAAAATGTTGAATGTAAAGAGGTACAAAAAGAACAATGAGAATCACAAATTGTTGTGGAATCTCAAGTTCCTTATGCAACACAAAACTCATAGTTCTAGTAGAACACACCTTGAGCTTGAAACATTATGATATCTTATAACTCATAAAGGTGGAGAGTTGATCATAAGATGATGATACAACAACCTATATGGAATCTATTGAGGGACCAAATTCTTAGAATTGGCTCAAGGCCATTGTATCCAAAATGGAGTCCATGTACTCAACAAGGTATGACCTTGATGGTACCACCTAAAGGGGTAAAACCCATAGGGCGCAATTGGGTTTTCAAGAAGAAGACCAACATTGATGGTAATGTACAAACCTATAAGATAAAATTGGTTGCAAAAGGTTTTCAAACAAGTTCAAAGTGTTGACAATGATGCAATATCTTCACCAATTGCTATGGTTAAGTTCATCAGGATCATGCCTACCATTGGAACTAATCGATGACTATGAGATTTGGCATATGGATATTAAAACCACATTCATTAATAGGAATAATTAAGAGGATGTATACATGACACATGTTTTATAACTCCATTAATGCAAATAAATTCTATAAGCTACAAAGGTCAATCTATATATTGAAGCAAGCATCTGAGAGCTAAAATCTTCGACTTGACATGATAGTTAAAGAGTTTGACTTTAGCCAAAATGAAGATGAAATCTGTGATTATAAAAGATTTAGTGGGAGCATATTTGTGTTCCACATATTGATGGGGAAATAATATCCCAATACTATAAGTATAGAAACTTGGCAAGGAAAGTGTGACTTCCTCTAATTTTCTCTTCTTAGCCTAGTGTAGGGTCCACATGTAATCATTGCTTTAGGTTATGGACGTATGATCTTAAAGAACTAGAATAGTTGAGAGTTGTATGTCGAGCTGATGTACAGGTGGACCTGTTGTCTTAAGATCCTATTTTTAGTGGTAGTACATGGATATGTAAAAGTTTGCGATTCAATATGTAATATCAAATGTTGTAACAATTCATTATTTGATTATATGTTGGATGGTGAGCATGTGTTGTATGGTTTTATTATTTTTCATGTGCATGTGCTATTGTTGTTCCTTTTGAATTCCTCTGATTTTCTTCTTCTTAGCCTAGTGTGGGGTGTTTAAATTGTAGTCTTGCTGAGGTGAGGTTTCAATTTAGATGTCACACATTAGATTAAGTTCTAGAAAATCCTGAGACGTCACAGAAAGTACCTTCTCTATGAAGAGTTTAGGTGAAGCATCGTATGTGATAGGAATTAAGTTCTATAGAGGTAGATCTCGAAAGCTCATTGACCTAAATAAGACCACATACATTGGCAAAATGCTAAAAGGGTTTAGCATACTAGACTCAATGAGAGAAAGTCTTTCCATGTTCCATGGGATTAGTCTCTTAAGAGCCCAATGTTACAATTCTTGTGAAGAATTGAAGACATGAGTCAGATTCCATATGCATTCACAATTGGATTTATCATGTATGAAATATAATGTACACATCCCATTATCTTATATGTATTGGACATGACAAGATGATATTAGTCAGATTCTAATGAAGGTCATTGGCATGCCATAAAGAGCAACCATAAGTACTTGAGAAGCACTAAATAAAGGAATACTTATGGACACAATAGAGGATACTTATGGAACAAGAAGTTAATGTAGACGAACTTACATGATGTTCCAACCATTGATGACACAATATAAATACTATGACAATGATGGAGCTAGTGATTAAGTAAGGGATATCAGATAGCATACTATGACAATTCCATCTTATATGAGAGGTTGTACAACAAAGATATGTAAAACATGCAATACACCAAATAAAGGAAAATGTTGCTAACCCGCTGGATTAACACTTGTGTAGCAGAAATATGATGGACATGTTTACAAATCACTTAAGAATAAGATTCATGGGTGATTGGCTTTAAGTGCAAGTGGGAGTATGTTGGTATGTATGCCCAGAGCGCCAATCATATGATGACTGAATGTCATATTGTAACGGCTCAGGATTTGAAGCCTTGAATAAAATGATCTTAAAAGGAATGATTGGACTACCCATATCACCAAGGTCTTGGTTATGTATGCCCAGAGAGCCAATCATATGATGTTTGTAATGGCATATCATGTAAAAATGATTTGATTATTAATAAAAGGAAAGATTCCAATTTATTATGTTTAGTTCAGTTTTGAGATAATGTTGTAACATTATAAATGTCTAGAGAATTATTTTACTCAATGACGTATGTGTTCAAGTTACCATCCTTGTGGATGAGATCATGTAAATGTTAAGAGTACATATACATATTCTCATTATGTCCCTGATCAGTTGTCATTGTGGAAAGGTTGATAGACAATAATAACACACAAAATTAGAGTGTGCATTAGTTGATGACTAAAACTCATTTGTCATGATATGACGATATCAAACCAAGCACATAGATACATGTTAGAGAATAGTGTATCAGACAGACCCACTGTGAGACTGACACATGGAAGCCATCTTCATGGAAGTCATAGTCAGGTCTCACAGTGAGGGTGGTGGTTGTGGTTCTTAGACCTAAAATCATTGCACTCGTCACATGTTGTTGGGTACACTTTGACATCATCAAACATAGTCCTGAAACATGGGTTGTTATAAATGTTATGATTGGGTGGCTTTGACATATGAGGATAGACTGTGAATGATAGATATGGGATTTGTGTCTCCTATTAGAGTGTGATGTCCTAGGCCTCTTGATTAGATTGACCAAGAAAAGCATGAACATGCACATGTGAATCAATATGTGATATTGGGATTACATATATCTTAGATAGTATGCTCTTGGTTCAAGAAATAGGATTGAATAATAATGAGGGTGACTTCTCCATGCCTCTAGTTCAATATAGACATTGATGAAGAAAGGAACTATACAAACACTGCACCACCATACACAAATTGTAAGTTGAAGTTGTTCTCCAACTTTCAATTTACTTGCGTAGCAATGATGTGCAACTAGGCACCACTCATTTCTTGTGATGTCATAAGAGATATGGACATTCACTGCCAGTGTAACATGGGACCTATAGCGTCACACACATAGGTCTTGACATAGAAGAGGAGTTCAGATCCCTAGTGGCAATTAGATTAAGTACTATAGTGTTCATGTATTTGATTCACACAACAAATAGGCTGATAACACTATCAAACACCCATCTCAAGTGTTGAGACGGTCGTTTAGAGTGCCAAATAGCCATCTCAAGTGCTGAGACAGGTGTCTAGGTGTCAGACCTGGTTTTGAGTTGAAATTGGCAAAGGCATGAACCACCCCAACCAAACTGGCTCAACTCAGGTAACCAAACGACCGTCTGGAGTGAGCGAGATAGCCGTCTCGCATGGGCGAGATGGTCCAGTTCGACCAGGAAAGGTTCTAGATGTTTCCCTATTCATTTCACTTGATCAATACTTGTTCATAAGGAAATCAATGTCTAACATTGATGGGAATTGATTTGAAAAATTCATTTACAACTGGGATACTATGAAACAACCGTCTCGCAGTGCAAGACGACCATATGGGTTTGCCAAATGGTCATTTCAGCTGGCACAGGTTGTGAAATTTCTAGAATTTTTATGAAAAATTATGATCTTCCGATCATTTCCACTTCCACACATTAATCCCGTATTAGATAGCAACTGGGAACCCTGACCCTAACCTCTACTATATATAAAGGGGTATCGGGGGCCTCCCAAAGTAAAACATAGACAATTGAGAATCAATTGCTCTGACAAACATTCTCCTCTATGGTTGTGGTATCCAAAAGAGCCCAGGCAAGTCCTATCTGACTAGGGAGGGATAGCCGAAGGAAGAGAAATAACTGAGTTCATTATCATGGGAGAGTAGGCTGGTGACTAGTACGCCAGCAGGAGGGACAAGTCCTTATTGTCCAGTCCAATAGGACGATAGGAGTTCTAGGCAGTCCATGTGGACTTTTCTAGAGGTAGGAGGCCACTATCTTTTTCTAATGAGGACATCATCAACCAACGGTCCTCGATGAGAGGAGCTATTGTAGAAGACGATGTTGAGTTTGGTGTCCTAGGAGGAGCAGTCAGATGAGTCCCAGTGCAACTAGGATTCAGAGTTGCAGATCTACAACGATGAGCATTTTTTTTGGACTTGCTCTAGGACTAGGTATATTCTCATAAACCATCCTTCCTATCTTATAGTAATTGACATGATCTGTTGGATAAGGGGAATATGGTAGATAATTTTTTTTCCGCTGCCTATCTTGTAGTCATATTGCATCATGAAAAACTACTTGAGTGTATTCCGCTCCAGATACACTCAAGTGTATTCCGCTCCAGATACACTCAAGTGTATTCTAGCTTGACTCTCTCTCTCTCTCTCTCTCTCTATATATATATATATATATATATATATATATATATATATATATATATATATATATATATATATATGCAATTTCCACGCATCACCCTGAAAGCAATTTTGATGGTGGACGTGTAGCATGGTTATGGCCAATAACCCCTATATTTTGTGTATGGTTGGTTGATCTTCTTATCTTGATCTATGCATCGAGCCTATATCTTTTCTTACCCATGTAAATTTAATTCTTTTCTACCCTTTCTCCCCTTGAATGTAACTTGAGGTTTCCAAATAATTATGTAAAAATAGGATAGTTAGCTTTCTTATTATGATGAAGATGAAGGATAGTCTGATGATGATGAGCCAACCGCCTAGAGGACCATGGAGGACTAGAATGATGAGCCAAACTGACCACATGGTGGACACGACCGATCGACTGGAGGAGCCAGTAGATGGTGGACAAATGGAACCAAACGACCTTACAACTGACTAAGAGGCAAACCTGTCAGTTCAAGGGTTGAACCGATCAACCTAGATTGGCAAGCATGTATCTTCATCAACAATAGGTTTCTGCATGTGATGTAGACCCAGATTATGTAATATCTTGTGGCTCCAAGGAATTACATTAGGCTAGCCATAACCATCACTTTCGTTTATCACATGTTTTCGTTGGGGATATAACATGTATATGATACGTACTATACATGTCGTGATTGGATAAAGTATATGTATATACTTATAAATGCAAACTCCCTCATTTAAAATATTAAATCTTATATGCCTTCTATTAGAAATACACATGAAAAATTTGATCGACCAAGCGTAGATTTGCACAAACCATGGTGCACCCTCTATCTCATGGAAGTGTGATGGTAGATATGTAGATTTGCACAAATCATGGTGCATATCTATCGTATTGGCTATTGGGTCAGGCTTAACTAGTGACTTGGAGAGCCCAATCCCAGATGCATGGAGATGATTATGGCAAAGAGTTGTGCATATCATCTATCTAAGAGTTGCATGTGATGCAATGGGCATGCCAGCCTACCTAAATAATCAGGTTGTAGGTGATTAGCAAAAGCCAACTCTTGACTTGATGAAATATGGATCTTATCCCACTAGAATATTGTATATTGCAATGTTCCAGATTGATATTGAGTGTTGAATAAAATAGTGGGAAAGATAATAATTAAAGACCTAATTATATCAAAAATTTTTAAAATCAAATCAAATCAAAAGGGTTTTTGACAAACGCAATATCTCTTGTAGAATCAAATGGCAAACAAATCATCACGTATGGAAAAATGAAATGAGATTTATTTCCATAACCAATTTAGGACTTTGAGAAGTGTTTTGCATGATTCTAAAACACTAGAGCCAGTATCCAATGCTTATTTGAAGCATGACAATGATGTTGTGAACATCAAGAACCTGATGCTGGGCTGTATGAACTATGAGTTGCATAAAAAACATGATAAGAATGAAAGGTATAATGTCCCTAAGGAACTATTTGAGTGCAAACTAATAGAGGAATATCTAGTAGAGCCCCATGTGCTTAATATGATTAGCATATGGAGCATCTTGAGAAACTGGGATTTCCATTGGGTCAAGAGTTGGTCACAAATATGATTTTGGGATCATTGCCTAAACCATATAGCCGATTCATTGAGTATTATCACTTGAGAAACATGGCTAGACCATTGTCAAAGTTGCTTGACATCTTGATTAATGTCAAAGCAAAAATGAAGATGGACAAATCTATGATGGTGATCAATGGAGTTGAGTCCAAGGACAAAGGCAAAGCCAAAAAACATTTTTTGGCTAAGCAAAAGTCCAAATCTCTACGCTCAAAGTTAGGAGAAGGATAAAGGAACCCAGGAAGATGAAGCAAGGCATATATATCTCTACTTTAGGGGTATACACTATTGAGATTACTTCACTACTTCTTCATCATTGGTACTTGATACATGAGGTGGATCACACATTTGCTCAAATGTGAAGGATCTAAAAAGAAGTAGACCTTTAGAGAAAGGTGAGGTTGAACTATGTGTTGCTAATGTCGTAAGAGTTGCGGCCAGCACATTTCGAACCTATGAGTTAACTCTACCAAGTGGGCTTGTAATAGTGTTAGAGAACTATTATTACATACCTTCCATAAATAGGAACACCATATCTATTTCTTGTTTGGACAATAAAAGATTCGAATTTCTTATAAAGAATGGAAGATGTTCTATTAGTAAAGACGGGATCTTTTATGGTAGTGCCCCAATGTCTTATGGTCTATACTTGATATATCTAGAAACAAGTGTATATAATGTGAATAACAAAAGGCAAAAACCCAATGACTCAAACAAAAAATACCTTTGGCATTGTTGTCTAGGGCACATAAATGAGAATCACATATCTAGACTCCATGAAGATGGTTATCTAGACTCTTTTGATTTTGAATCATTAGAGACATGTGAATCTTGTTTGTTGGATAAGATGGCTAATAACCCTTTCACCGATAATAATCAGAGGGATAGTCATCTATTAGGACTCATACATACTGATGTGTGTGGACCTTTTAGAACAACCGCTAGAGGTGGGTATCATTACTTCATTACCTTCACTAATGACTTTAGTAGGTATGTCTATGTTTACTTGATGAAACATAAGTCAAAATCTCTTGAAAAGTTCAAGGAGTTTATGAATGAAGTACATAACCAACTTGGTAAAAGTATCAAGGCACTTCATTTTGATCGAGGTGGAGAATACTTAAACCAAGAATTTGTGGACCTTCTTAGAGCCCATGGGATTGTATTTCAGTGGAATCCTCCTGGAACACCTCAACATAATTTTGTGTTAGAAAGAAAGAATCACACATTATTAGATATGGTGTGAGAAATGATGAGTTCATCTGATCTTCCAACAAACTTCTAGGGTATGCTCTTAAAACCGCTGCCTTTACACTAAACTGAGTACCATATAAATCGGTTCAAAAGACACCATATGAGATATGGACTAGGAAGCGTCCCAAAATGTCTTTTATGAGGATTTGGGGTTGCGAAGCTTATGTTAAGAAAATGTCTCCTGAAAAGCTTGTAAATGTTATTTTGCTGGATATACTAAAGAAACTGTGGGATACTACTTATATAATCCATCTGACAACAAAGTATTTGTTGCTAGAGATATTGCATTCTTAGAAAAGGAACTTATTTCTAAAGGAATCAGTGGGAGACAAGTGGAACTTGAAGAGGTTTGAGATCAACAAGAAAACATTGAACCGTTAGATTTGCAAGAGGAATCAAAAGATTCACAATATGTTGTGGAATCTCAAATTCCTCAAGTGACATAGGAACCTCGTAGATCTAGTAGGACATGCCTTGAGCCTTAGAGATATGGATATATTGTGACTAAGAAAGGTATTGAATTGGTCATAGATGATGAGCCAATTACCTATAAAGATGCTATTGAGGGACCAGAGTATGAGAAATGGCTTGAGACCATGAGATCTGAGATGGAATCCATGTATACCAACAAAGTATGGACTTTAGTGGATCCACCTGAAGGGGTAAAACCTATAGGGTGCAAGTGGGTCTTCAAGAAGAAGACTGACATAGATGGAAAAGTTCAAGCCTATAAGGGAAGATTGGTTGAAAAGGGTTTCAGACAAGTTCAAGGTGTTGACTATGATGAAACCTTTTCTCCAGTGGCCATTATTAAGTCCATCAGGATCATGCTCGCTATTGCAGCTTATCATGAATATGAGATTTGGCAAATGGATGTTAAATCTTCATTCCTTTATGGGAGTCTTGTAGAGGATGTGTATATGACACAACCTGAGGGGTTTACAGATCTAAAGTTTGCCAATAGAGTCTATAAGCTACAAAGGTCAATCTATGGATTGAAGCAAGCATCTCGAAGTTGGAATCTTCATTCTAATGAGATAGCCAAAGGGTTAGGCTTTTCTCAAAATGAAGATGAACCTTGTGTCTATAAGAAGGTTAGTAGGAGCATAGTGACATTCCTCATATTGTATGTAGATGACATACTATTGATGGGGATGCCATCCCTACTTTATAAAAGGTAAAGACATGGCTTGGAAATACATTCTCTATGAAAGACTTCAGAGAAGCATCCTACATCTTGGGGTTAAAGATATATAGACATAGATCCAAAAGGCTTCTTGGACTAAGTCATGGTACATACATTAACAAAGTGTTGAATCGGCTCAGCATGGAGAACTCAAAGAGAGGAAACATGCATGTGTTGCATGGAGTGACCATTTCTAAGAGTCAATGTCCTAGTTCTTGTGAAGAAAGGGAACACATGAGTGAGATTCCATATGACTCAACAATTGGATCAATCATGTACACAATGTTGTGATGCATCAAGACGTGTCATATGCTTTGAGAATGACTAGTTGATATCAGTTAGATCCAGGTTATGCTCACTGGACAGCTGTGAAGAACATCCTCAAGTACTGGAGAAGGACTAAGGACAAGTTCTTGGTCTATGATAGATAGGAAGAGTTGGCGGTAAAGGGTTACACTGATGCAAGCTTGCATACTGATCAAGATGATTACAAATCTCAATTAGGATTCTTATTTTTCCTAAACAACAAACCTATAAGATGGAAGAATTCCAAGTAAGAGACAATTGTTGATTCTACAATAGAGGTTGAGTATATTGGTACATCGAGTGTGATAAAGGAGGTTGTATAGATCAAGAAGTTCATCACAGAACTTGGGGTCATTCCAAGCATCAACAAGGCAGCTGAGCTATATTGTGTCAACAACAGAGCTATTTCGCATGCTTAGGAACCCAAATTGCATCATCCCTCAAAGCATACAAAGGTGGTTCCATCTCATTCGAGAGATCATGAAACCTGGATATGTAAATATTTGCAAAGTTCCAACTGAGAGCAATATTATTGATCCCTTGACAAAGGTACTTATGCAAAAGAAGCACGACAGTCATGTTAGGTCACTCAAAATACAATTCGTGGGTGATGGGTTCTAAGTGCAAGTGGGAGTCTATTGGTTATGTATGCCCAAAAAGTCAATCATGTGATGATTGTAATGGCATATCATGTAAAAATGAATTGATTATTAATAAAAGGTAAGATTCCAATTTATTATGTTTGATTCAGTTATGAGATAATGATGTAACATTGTAAAAGTCTAGAGAATTATATTACTCAATGACATAGGTGTTCAAGTTACTATCTTTGTAGATGAGATCATACGGATGTTAAGAGTACACATACATATTCTCATTATGTCACTGATCGGTTGTCATTGTGGAAGGTTAATAGACAACAATGACACACAAGATTTGAGTGTGAGTTGGTTGATGACTAAATCTCATTAGTCATGATATGGCAATATGAAACCAAGCATACAAATGCATGTTAAAGAACAATGTGTTGGACAGACTCACCATGAGACTTACACATGGAAGCCATCTTCATGGAAGTCATAGTCAGGTTTTACAGTGATGGAGGTGGTTGTGGTTCTTAGACCTAAAATCATTGCACTCATCACTTGTCATTGGGTACACTTTGACATCATCCAACACAGTCCTGAAACATGGGTTGTTATTAAGGTAATGATTGGGTGGCTTTGACACATGGGGATAGACTATGAATGATAGATATGGGATTTGTCCCTCCTATTGGAGTATGATGTCCTATGCCTCTTGATTAGTGAGACTGAGAAACACATGACCATGAACATGTGAGTCAATATGTGATATTGAGTTTACATATATCTCATAGAATTTACTCTTGGTTCAAGAAACATGATTGAATAATAATGAGGATGATTGCTCCATGCCTCTAGATCAATCTGGACATCAAGGACAAAGGAACTATACAAACACTACAACACCATACATAGATTGTAGGTTGAAGTTGTTCTCCAACTTTCCATTTACTTGGGTAGCATTGATGTGCGACTAGTCACCACTAATTGCTTGTGATGTCATAAGTGTTATGGACATTCACTACCAATGTAATATGGGGCCTATAGGGTCACACACATAGGTCTTGATCTAGAAGAGGAGTTTAGATATTAAATGGAAATTGAATTTAGTACTAAAGTGTTTAGATATTTGATTCATGAAAAAAAATAGTCTTACAACACTGCCAAAATCCCATCTCAAATGTTGAGATGGTTGTTTGGAGTGCCAAACGGCTGTCTCAAGTGTTGAGATGGGTGCCTGGGTGTCATGCCTAGTTTTGAGTTGAAATTGGCAAAGACATGAACTGACCTAACCAAATTGGCTCAACTCAGGTCACCAGACAACCGTCTGGGTGACCGAGACAACCGTCTCACATGGGCGAGATGGTCCAATTCGGTCGGGGTAGGTTCTAGAGGTTTCCCTATTCATTTTGCTTGAGCAATACTTTTGCACAAGGAAATCAATGTATAACATTAATGGACATTGATTTGCCACATTTGTGTACAATTGGGAAATTGTGAAACAACCGTCTCGTAGTGTGAGACAGACATCTAGGTCTTCCAAACACCCATTTTGGCCATCGTAGGTTGCAAAATTTCTAGAATTGTTGCAACAATTTGATATCTTCCGGTCCTTTCCACTCCTGCTCATTAATCCCGTATTGGATAGCAATTGGGAACCCTGGCCCTGACCTCTACTATATATAAAGGGGTACTGGGGGCTTCCCAGAGTGCAACATAGACAATTGAGAATCGATTGCTTTGACAAACTTTGTCCTCTTTGGTTGTGGTAACCACCAGAGCCCAGGTAAGTCCTACCTGACTAGGAAGGGATAACCAAAGGGAGAGAAACAACTGAGTTCATTTTTGTGGGAGAGCAGGCTGGTGACTAGTATGCCAGTGGGAGGGACAACTCCTTCTTGTTTGGTCCAACATGATGATATGATTTCTAGGTAGTCTGTGTTAACTTCTCTAGAGGCGGGAGGCCATTGTCGTTAAGGATGACACCATCAATCAACAATCTGTGATGAGAGGAGCTTATATAGAAAATGATGTGCGAGTCGGGTATCGTAGAAGGAGCACTTAGACGAGTCCCAGTGCTATCAGGATTCAGAGTTACACATATACAATGATGACGATTGTCACTGGACTTGCTTCAGGACCATGTATATCCTCATAAACCATCCTTCCTATCTTATAATAATTGATGTGATTCGTTGGATAAGGGGAATATGGTAGATAAAATTTTGTTTGCACTGCCTTTCACGTAAACATATTTCCCAACATAAGGTGCACCTCCTTTTCAGGTAGCCCATCACAGAAGAACTCAGTGGTTAAGCATGTTGAGCCTAGAGTAGTATTAGGATTGGAAACTAGTCTGGAATTTTATCCTGGCTTGTATGTGAGCGAGGATAAGGCATGCAGTCAAGGCTAAAGGTGGTCTGTGGGGCCAATCGTCATTCTTGAAACTCTACTAGAGCCTTGGGAAGTGAGTTCATGCATTACAAATGGTATCAGATCTAGAACCTCTCCAATAGGTGGGGCCCACTTGGGTCTGTGGAATGCTAGTCTTTGAGTCGTGTGGTCCATGTATGTTGGAAAGGGCTATCCTTGTTGATGGAGCCACCTTTGCATTGGTATCCATGGTCAGGAGCTAGGTGTACATGGACCATTTGGGTCTACATTGAGATGGGGATATATTATGAGGCTGTATAGTTTAGCCTTGATGTGGGCATCAAGAGTCTAAGCGAGAGAGATTGCAACATCTCAAGATTTGAAGCCTCGAATAAATGATCTTAAAAGGAATGATTGGACAACCCATATCACCAAGGTGCACCTCCTTTTCAGGGAACCCATCACTAAAGAACTCTATGGTTAAGCATGCTCAGCCTTGAGTAGTACTAGGATGGGTGACCAGTCGGGAAGTTTATCATGGCTTGTGCGTGAGTGAGGACAAAGCACACAGTTAAGGCTAGTGGTTTGTTGGGCCAATTGTCATTCTTGAAACTCTACTAGAACCTTGGGTAGTGGGCTCAGGCATTACACATATCTTGTAAACAATTTAATTAATAATAAAGGCAATCTTCTGATTTATTATATTTTATTCAGTTCTGAGATAATGATGAAACATAATGAATGTCTAAATAATGATATAACTCAATGATGTATGTCTATAGGTTGATGACACATAAGACTATAGTATGTGTTGGTTGATGACAATCTCATTAGTCATGATATATGATATCAAACGAAACACAAAGATACTTGTTGTAGAATAGTGTATCGAATAGACCCACCTCGAGAGAGACAAATGGAAACCATAATTGGTAGTTAGAATCATCTCTCATGATGTTGGTGGTGATTTTGGTTCTCAGACCTAAAATCATTACACTCATCATATGTCATTCGATGTACTTAGACATCATCCACCATGACCTTGAATAAGGGTTACCATAAAGGTGGCGCTTGAGAGCATTGTGACACATGGGGTTAATTGTGAGTGATTTATATGGGATTTGTCCCTCCTATAGGAGTTTTATATCTAGACCACTTGATAAGTGAGACTGAGAAAAGCATGCACATGCACGTGTGAATCAATATATGATATTGAGTTCTCATATATCTCAAAAAGTCTGCTCTAGTTCAAGGAACATGGATTGAACGTTGAGAGGATGATGATTTCATGACTCGATTACAATCTGAATATTAGTGAAAAAGGAATCATATAATCACTATAACACCAATCACAAATTATAGGTTGAAGTTGTTCTCCAACTTTTGGATTACTTGGGTTGCAACAATGTCATGCTAGATACAAATCATTGCTTGTGATGTCATAAATTAGATATGGACATTCACTGCCAACGTAATTTGGAACCTATAGGGTCACATAATAATAAACACATGGATATAAGAGTTTATTCATGAATGCAGTTTAAAATTGATTAATAAAGAGTTAGGTATTCAATCTAAACAACAACGGTTAAAATGTTGACTAATTGAACTACAAACCGATCGGTTCAAGTGTAGAACTGATCGATTCAAAGTGTCAGGTCAATTACACCAATATTGGAAATCTAGTTTATGAGATGATGGGTTCATGAAATGAATTGATCGGCTCAACCCCATGAACTGACTTTTTGGTTGGTCAATTTGATTAGATCAAGGATTAGTGTTGACATCATGTTGTGCATTAATTATATATTAATTTCCAATACAATTGCAATTTGGAAACATGATTGAACAACCAGTTCAAGGGTTGAACCGATCATCTCACATGCCACTGATCAGTTTACCTCTAAATCGATCATTTTTCCGCTTATAGGATGCATGAATTCATGAAGTTCTATCCCCTTTGACTCCCGCTCATACTGGGAACCCTGACCCTAAACCTCCTATAAATAGAGAGGTACTGGGGGATTCTTAGACACATCAACCGCTCTAACAATTGTTGTCTTCTCTGGTTGGGGTAATTGAGAGAACCCAGACAAGTCCTACCTGTCAAAGGGAGGGATAGAAAGGGAGAAACAATTGAGGTGCTAGCACACCAACTAGAAGGGACAAATCCTTCTTGTCCATTCTTGTAAAAGGGTAGGAGTTATTGGTGGTCCGTGTGGACTACTATAGAGGAAAGGGGGCTATTTCCTGCCTCTAGGAGGATGAGGTTAGTTGCTATCCATGGTGATCAACCCAGAAGCTATTGGTGATGTTGTCCAAGTGCAACTTGAAGAAAGGTGCATGCTACTATAAGGGGATTGATGCTGGACTAGCTCCAGGAACAAGCATAACCTTGCTAAAGCATCCTTCCAATTACATAGTTATTGAAGCGAGCAACTTTTCAAAGGGGAATATGAAAATTGAACTTTTCTACTGCCTAATTTGATGCTATATTTCCCTATAGATACCTTATCTAATTAGATGAGCTAAATGCTAGAGTTATCTATTAGACTTTGTACTGATTCATGTACTTATCTTAAGTGGGAGGTATACACCCACTAGGGCTCTATACGAGTCTCATGAGGTTGTTTTAAATGTCTTTTAGGTATAATCCTATCTAGTGGAGAGGCCATGAAAATGAGCATGTAAATAGAATAATCTAGATTTGGATGTTTGTGTACTCTCTCTTTCTGATATGGGTAGTTAATTGAGTTTGTTTTTTCATGTATATGTAATTGTTGTAAACTAATCTACATATCAACAATAATATTTGATTCTATTTTAATGGAGTTGAAAAGATTGTGATAATTGAATATGTTGCCCTTGATGTAGCTTTGGTTAATGAGGTTTTATGGATAAAAGGGAAAAATTACCCATGTTTTTTGTATATTGTGTTAATCATGTTTGTCAATAATTAGGTGTTTTGTTTCTTAATCTAGGTTTAGGTTAAGGGTTTCGATCTAATGATTGCCATTTATGCTGATAAAAAGAGAGGTCCCAACAATCACCCTCAAATATGTGCTGACAAATACAAATCTAAAGGGGTGAGAACTCATTGTTCTAGTGTTCATAATCTTAGTAACATTAATGCCCCAAACCAAATATTCTATCAAGAAGACGAACATATGCATTATAAGTCCTCTTGCTCTTCACATTTCCTAAACTATTCTCAATTAGTTGGCCATTAACATTTAGAAGAAGAGAGGACATGATACTAACCATAATAGAGATAACACAAAGGTCTTGATGAGATAATATCCTATCCAAAATCCAACTATCCATATATAAACAAATAAGCTTGTACTTCTTATAGGGTTTCTACCAATACACAATTCTCAAGACCAAGGGATAAGCCTCCCAAATTCCTAACTTTGTGCCCTCTATACATGTGGTCTATCATTAAATTAGGGATGTAAGAGATACCCATGGAATCATGAGAAAAGCCTGGTGGCCAACTATATTTTTTGCTCTGATACCATACTGTAACACCCTAACTTTATAAAACATATGAATTACTATGTGGAAGCATAATTATAATTTGCATGTCACAAAAAATGATAATTATTGCATAAAAATATAATGTCATTCAGCCGCCACAAGATAATAATGCAAATGCTATGCCTAAAGTTCCATAATGTAAAACTTAAACCTTCAACCAAGCTAAACTACTACATAATCCTCATAATAAATGAAAATTGAACTACAAGCCATAGGATAGTTGGCACCCCACTAGCACTAACTCCTAATTTATCTTGAGATGTATGCTCCTTGTCTATGCTGCCTAGTTCTCTCATCATGGAGAAATCACATACCCAACCATGCATGCAATAAAAACCATGTTAGAGTAAGCAACATTGAGAACTATGATAACAAAATAATCACTTTGAAATAAGGAAAACATGAAAATAATTAAGAAACAAACTTGGGTTCACATATTATGATCTTAGTGGTTGAGAACTATTATAACAAAATAATTATTTTGAAATAAGGAAAACATGAAAATAATTAAGAAATAAAATTGGGTTCACATATTATTATCTTAGTGGTTGATTGTAGTGTCATATGCTCTTATGAACCACCTATGCTCATAAGGATCATTGAATCAACTGATGTTTCATATGAACTCATGATTTGCATTGAAGTCCCATAACTTATGCTCCAATTGAGCTCATGGTGGCACCTAAGTGCCTTTATGTTACATTTAAACTCATAAGGCCTACATGCTCAATATTCACATGACGAGGAAAAAATAATACAACCCATTACATGATTAACTTGCAATTACTTTACCTCTCTTAAATTTCACATAAGCATGACATGGATTCTTGAAAATAACATTTAAATCATAAATCAATAACTTTAAATGAATATTAATGCAAATGTAGTCAACTTGAATTACATAGCTATGCATATAATTCATCTCGATCATCATAATAATAATAAGGTGATTGAATACTGGTACTTAATACTAGGTGTCCTAGATCAACCTTCTTATATTCGAATCTAATCCCCAATATAAAACAACCAATAATTAATATTGTAGTGATCTATATATCAAATTAGGGTTGATTACAGTCTTGGGTCTCGTTAGGGTTAGACTCTGATTTAGTGGATATTAGGGTTAAGGGTGTTGGTATGTATGCCCTGAGAGCCAATCATATGATGATTGGATTGGGATACATTAAGATTGATTTGATAAATATCAAAGGCAATCTTCCAATTTATTCTGGTTTCATTAGTTATGAGATAATGATAAGACATAATGAATGTCTAGAGAATGACAATGCTCAATGACGTATGTCTTCAGGTTGAGGACCTGAAGAATGAGATCATACAGATGCTAAGAGTTTGTACATTCTTGTTTTGTCCCTAGTCAGATGTCATTGTGGAAGGTTGATAGACAACAATGACACAACAAGACTAGAATGTGTGTTGGTTGATGATAGAGTCTCATTAGTCATGATATGTGATATCAAACCAAGCACATAGATACATGTTAGAGAATAGTGTATCAGACAGACCCACTGTGAGAGTGACACATGGAACTAGGACATGGTAGTCACAGTCAACTCTCACAGTGATGGTGATGATTGTGATTCTTAGACCTGACATCACTACACTCATCACATTTCGTTGGGTACACTTTGACATTATCAAATGCAATCTTGAAATATGGATTGTTATAAAGGTGATGATTGGGTGAATTTGACACCTGGGGTTTTGACTGCGAGTGATAAATATGGGATTTGTCCCTCCCAAGGGAGTATGATGTCCATGGCCACTTGATAAGAGAGGCTGAGAAAGGCATGCACATGCATGTGTGAGTCAATATGTGATATTGATGGCACACATATCTCAGACAATCTTCTTTGGATCAAGGAACATGAATGAACTTTGCAAGGATGACTGCTCCATGCCTTGAGTTCATTCAGGATATCAGAGACAAAGGAATTATACATTCACTGGAACACCAATCACAGACTGTAGGATTGAAAGTTGTTCTCCAATTTTCTATTTTACTTGGGTAGCACTGATGTGTGACTAGGCACCACTCTTTGCTTGTGATGTCATAAGCTAGTTATGGGCATTCACTGCCCACGTGAAATGGGACCTATAGGGTCACACACATAGGATTTACTTGGAAGAGGAATTTATCCATGAATGATGCTTGGAGATTACTAAAGGTGTTTAGGTACTCCATCAAACATTCAATCAATTGACTTGACTTAGAATCATCATGTTCAAGTGTTGAACTAATTCATTTGAGTGTTAGATTGATTGAGAACTGCATTGATTGTGTTATGCACAATCTGGACCACCAACCGGTCGGTTCACTGGGTGAACCGATTGGCTCATGGTCGGTGAGATGACCGGTTCACTTGGTGAACCGACCGGTTCATGTGTCCAAACGAACAACGTTGGGTTGTCCCGATTTGTGAGAAAAATATTTTCATTTCACTTGTACAATTCGATTGGGATATGAATTGATCTTAGTATTAATTAGAAACAAACAAGGAAATTGAATTAGAGGCAAGTCTGGGACACAAACTGACCGGTTCACTATGTGAACCAAACGACTCACACTCCCAATCGACTGGTTCGTTTGTGAAACGGCCAGTTTGGCTACCGTAGTGCAATCAATTCATGGAAATTCTGGACCCTTCTAATCCCACTTTAATCCCACATTGCCCAGGGCTGAGAACCCTGACCCTGACCCCTGCTATATATAAGGGGGTACTGGGGGCTTCTCAGACAGCACAACTCAGAACATCAGTTGCTCTGCAAAGTTTTTTTCCTCTCTGGTTGTGGTAATCGAGAGAGCCCAAGCAAGTTCTACCCATCCAGGGAGGAACATCGAGGGAAAGACAACTAAAGGACAACAACTAATTGTGGGAGAGTGTGTCAGTGAGCAGTACATCGACAGAAGGGGACAACTCCTTCTAGTGTCCTGTGGGACAGGACGACTAGAGTTATCGGTGGTCCGTGTGGACTATCTATAGAGGGGGGAGGTTTCTGCCGCTCAGGAAGACAACAGTCAACCACAGTCCGGGTCAAGACCAGGAGCTGCACAGACATCGTCAAAGACTAGGTGGTTGAAGACCGCACTAGTTGTGAGGTATTATCACTAAGCAAGCCTCAGGACCAGGTACACCTCGCTAAAACCATCCTTCCTATTTCATAGTTGTTGATGTGATCTATGGTTATGGTTTTGTGGTGAGAGAAATTTTTTGTTTCTACTGCCTTCTCCCTCACCTAAAACCCAACAGTGGTATCAGAGCCACATCAATGTAATATGTTTTAGGATTAATTGATATGATCAGTTTTTAGTTTTATCGTCTTTTATTTATTGCATACAATGTGAATATTTAAAGGTCTCATCTAAATATCCTATTAATACCACATGATACCAAACTAAATATATACTTATATGATATGGCATATATATTGAAATGATACACGTCTCTTAAAAGGGTTTTGATCGTAGATGTGTAGCGTGGTTATGGCCTATAAACCCCTATGTTTGCTTGGTTGGTTGTGGTTGTTTGCTCTAGGTATACACACCGAGCCGTTTTCTTCTTTTCTTGATGTAATTTGACGTGTATTTTACTACGCGCTAAAACGCAAGTATACGTGTCGAGTAGTACAGGCCTTGTGAGGCCCGAGTCGAACACAGGGATACTCAGAATTGTTGGAGACTCCTACTAACTATTTGCGATCAGCTAAGCCGAATAACAAATTTGGGGTTTGTTGTCAAAATTAAAAGAAAATAAAAATAAAACAAAGCAAACAATCGATTAAAGGTTAATTTAATCAATTCAAAAAGGAATCTTTAGGATTGCGGTTTCACCGCGGGTTTTCATTGAATTAGATTTTATATAATGCCTCAATCTTCTCTCTCTATCTGGGTAGTGGCCTGAAAATAGAATTGCCCACTGTCGTGGTACAATTCACTACTTAGGTTTAGGTCGGTTCCACCGTCGTAGTAACCTATCCCCTAAACTAAGTGCATTACAAACGATCTCTCAGTATCCACCATTAATTTTTACCACCTTGTTCAAGGGATTTATCGATTAATGTAGGTTTCGTCTCTTTTCAGCCGTTAATCCTTCTGTCGAAGTGATTAAGGGCATTAGATTATTATTATGGTGATCAAGCATAACAATATATGGAGAAAATGAAACTATACCACGGATTTAAGAGAGAAAATATGAATTACTATTATAAAACTATCATACAATGAATTCCCGGGCTACTCCCGGTCCTAAAGATGGAGGGGATTAGCCCCGCATGTTCATCTCACACAAGTACATGGTGGAAATAGGGAAAATCATATGAAAAACGTGAATTGAATGGGAAAACCCCTGAACGGATAAGAACCAATTGATCCTTTGCGTAGAACATGTGCTTTCCCGCCTCTCAGTGGTGAAATCCGTCTTTGGCAGCGTCCGGATCGACTGGTATGACTTCTGGCCTCCGTTCTCCTTTCTCTCACTCCTCGGCACTTGTGCAATGGCTAATCTGATCCCTCTCCTCCTGGCGGCCGTCATTAGGTATAAGTCCCTCATTAGGTCGTTAATTAACTCCAGCCGTCCGATTGAGATCAATCTGAATCCAACGCATATCTGACGGCGTCGATACCATCGACGCGAGTCGATGGTATCGACCCGCTACAGTAGCGGCTGGCTGCAAACCCTTCCTTTGTCGCGCCCGACATCATCTCGATACCATCGACTCGGGTCGATGGTATCGACATCCTTTTGGCGTCGGTTTTATCATTTTGCGACGCTGTAGCCTCCATGTATCGATGGTATCGACTTGGTGTCGATACTATCGACTGCTTCTTTGCCAGCAACCTGAAGGTGTCTTGATACCATCGACATCAGCGTCGATGGTATCGACTCTTTGCTTCTCCTTTCGGCTGGCAACCTGTGACCATGTCAATGGTATCGACTTCCGTCGATGGTATCAACGGAAGCAAATACTCGTTTTTCCTAAAATTCAAAGACAAGATCACATAAATCCACACAAATAATAATAATGTGATAATTAATGCTCAAAACAATGAAATAAAGGGAATTTGACATAAAATAATGGCAAAGACCAAAATGGATGCATTATGCGATATTAACCCTAGAAATGACTAATAAAAGCATAAAACACATATAAAACAGGTCTATAAATGCGACTCAAAATCATCGCATCATAACTCAAGCCTTCTCTTCTACCTTTTCTCCCCCCGAATGTAACTCAGCATTCCCAAAGCAATATGTAAAATAGGATAGTTTATTTCCTATTACGTCGAAGAATGGAGGGCGCCCAGACGAGCGGCTGTAGGTGCAAGACGATCAGCTGGAGGTGTCAACTGATCGGCTGGTGGACCAAGATGACTAGTTGATGGTGCAGATGGAGGCCTGACGAGGGGCAGACGACCTGACAAACCAACCATTTGGAGGATTCTGACGATTGGTTGGAGACAACCAACTGACCGTCCAAGAGGCGAGTTGATCAGTCGTGTGACGAGGTGATCAAACCCAGAATGGCCTAAGCACAAGATCTTTATCAACAACAGGTTGCATGTGATGTATACCTAGATGATCGTAATTCCTTATGGCTCAAGGAATTATAATAGGATGGTCATAATCATCGCTTTATCATTATTGCATGTTTTCATTGTGGGATATAGCATGTATATGATATGTACTATATATGTGGTGATTGGATATAGATATGCACATATAAGCATATTAAAATCCCTCAATATAATATTAAGTCTTAGATGCTTTCCATAAACGACACACATGAAAAGCTTGATCGACAAGCATAGGCATCCCAAGGGTGGTGCACTATCTATTTTGTGGAAGTATGATGGTAGTTGTGTGGGCCCGCCAAGCAGGGTGCACTTCTATCGTGTTGGCTTTTGGGTCGGGCTTAACTAAGTGATCTTAATGGGACTAAGCACATAGAGGCATGGAGATGTCTATGGCAAAGGGTTGGGCATATCATATATCCAAGAGTTGCATATGATGCAATTGGTATGTGTTACCTACCTTAATAATAGATTATGGGCACAGGCATTGGCCGGGTAATAATTCAATTGTTTTGGATCTTGGCTCACTAGAAGGTTGTATGCTGCAATCTTCCAAATTGATGGTGAGGGCTATCAATTTGAACAAAATAGTGGGAGCGATAATTAATTAAAGGTCTAATTATATCATCAAAAATTTTCAAATCAAATCATATTAAGTCAAAAGAGTTTTGGACTAAAATTGCAAATTTCCTTTTTGTAGAACAAATGGCTTTCAACAATAATCACTTTTTGTTGCGATCGGTCCTTGAGAAGGACAAACTAAATGGGAATAATTTCCACGACTGGTTTAGGACGTTGAGAAGTGTTCTCACTCAAGAGAGAAAGCTCTATGTCCTAAATACACCAGAACCAAATGAACTTGCCCCACCACACCAAAGGCTGAAATGGATGCTTACTGGAAGCATACTGAGAATGCCAATGATGTGGAGTGCTTGATGTTGTGCTCTCTAAACTATGAGTTACAGTGACAACATGAGAGATATGATGTCTCCAAAGTACTATCCTAGTATGTCATGACAGAAGGAGATCCAGTAGGTCCTCACACACTCAATGTGATTGGTTATGTGGAGAACCTGACAAGACTAGGATTCCCTTTGAGCCAAGAGTTGGCTACTGATGTGATATTGCAATCATTGCGAGAATCTTACAGTCAGTTTGTGATGAACTACAACATGAACAACTTTGACAAGCCATTGATAAAGTTGTTGGGCATGTTGAGGATAGCTGAGGCACAGATGAAGAAAGACAAACCCAAATCAATGATGTTGATCAGTAGAATGAAGGGTAAGGGCAAGGGCAAAGCAAAGAAGTGTTCTAATGCTAGCCAGCAGCCCAAGTCATCTTCATATCTCAAGGACAAGGGAGGGGTGAATAACTATGAATAAAAGAAGAAGAAGGAGGGGATGGAAGTCTCCACCTCAGGTATCATAAAATAAACTTGAAACACTTCTTTAGTCTGAGGTATATGATACCAAGACATAGATCTGACATATATGATATGCATGATCTGAAAAGAAGTGATGGCCTTTGTGAAAGGACCAAGAAGGAGCACTCATCATTGGAGAAAGTGTTGCTGCCATAGATAGCAGTACTTTTCAGTTTATTTCATCCCAAATGGCATGTAATAGAATTATGAACTGCTATTTCAATTTGCCAATAAATAGAAACACTTTATTTCTGCATCTTGTAATGACAAAGATGTTTATCAATAAAGTTTATGTTTCAATTTCAAAGATACGATCTTTTGTGGCAATGCCTTATTTATCTTGTGGTACTTGGTATGCATAAGATAAAATAATACCTAAAAGTCATTGATGACTCAAACAATTATTTAGAATTATCATGAGAAATTCATCTCTAGTTCCCATGTTAATGGATAGAGTTAGACTCTTTTGGTTACTGAACCATTAAGAGATATGAATGTATTGATCATGATGACAAGCCAATCTTCACTAGAGGTAGTGGGAGAATAAATATCCTATTAGGTATAATACATATTGATGTATTTACATACCTATCAGAATAAATGCTATTTCTTCATATGGTGTTTAGTGAAATACCAATATGAATAACTTGAAGTGTTCAAGAATATCATAAATGAAGTACAAACTTGGTAAAAGTATTAACTCTTTAATGTAATCAATGAATGGGATGCTTAAACCAAGTGTTTGAGGACCTTGTGAGTAATTATGATAATGTATCATGGAGAACTCATGATTAAGGCATAGTGATGTCTAAATCAAAGAAGGAATCATACTCTAAATAGTTAGAGCATGATCATCAAATAACTAACCTTCAAGAATTATTCTAGAAGAACATGCTTACACTAAATAAAGGAGATTAAGAATCACAAGTGTTGTGGATTCCCAATGTTCCCTATGTAACAGATACACCTCATATATCTAGGTGATGAATTGTTCCTATGATGAGCCAATAAGCTAGATGATGTTGAGGAACTAGAGTTTGAGTTATGGATTGAAGCCATAAGATCCAAAATGACTTCCATGTGAACCATAAGGTATGACCTTAGTGGTAGCACTTGTTGGGATAAAACCCATAAGTGGAATTGGGTCTTAAGAGTTAAGAATGACATGGATGACATTTAGAGAAAGGATCATGCTTGATGTTGGAACTTGAAAGACTATGAAATTTGATATATGGATATTAAAACCGCATTCCTAGAAGGAATAAGATAAGGCTGTGTACGTGACACAACCTAAAGGGTTTTATGAATCCAATAATGCAAATGCAGTCTATAAGTTACAAGGGATTAATCTATATGATTGATTAAATACAAGCAACTCAGAATTGGAAGTCTTTACTTTGATTATATAGTCAAAATGTTTGACTGATATATCAAGAAGGGGTCTATGATTACAAAGATTCAGTGGGAGCGTATTCTCATTCCACATGATGATGGGGAATGAAATGTTCTAAAATGGAATGTGGTGTGGAAATACCTTCTTTAAGGGAAGATAGAGAAATGTCTTATGTGATAGGAATAGAGATCTATAGGGATAGTTATCTAAAACCTCTTGACTTGGTAAAGAGAGAGCATACATTGGCAATTTGTACTGAAAGATTCAATATGCACATATTCAATGGGAGAAAACTTGTCCATGTTACATGGAGTTAGTATCTCAGATGCCAAGTGTCCCAAATTCTTATAAAGAATAGGAACAAATAGATAGATATGGGTCTATCATGTATGTAATCATCCCATTGTCTTGTATGTATTAGACATGACAAGAAAATATGCATTCATCATCTTGTATGCATTGGACATGACAATATGATGTGCTCATCCTGTTAACTCGTGTGACGAGTGGATGTCTGTCGACGTCCAGTGAGGGACACTGAAATACCATGAAGAACTTGATTGGTAATTATGAAGTACTAGTTCTATAGTAATATAAGGAAGAGTTGGGTGTAAAGAGTTACACTGATGCAAGCTTCCAAAATGACAAAAATTGATCGCAAAATATAATATATAAAAGTGAATATGAGTTGATAAATGGAAATGTTTGGATTTAAAATCCATTTAATACTAAAAGGGAATGCTGAGTATCCTTGTGTTATGAACAAAAAAGGATACTATATGGATCTAAAAGTTCATAGATATGAACTTATATATATATTCCAACTATTGATGACAAGTAGTAATACTGAGTCAAACAATGGAGCTAAGTGTTAGGCAAGGAATATCAGATTGCATATTATGGAAACTCCATCTCATACAATATGTCATACAACAAATAGATGTGAAACATGAAAATATTTACTAATTCAAAGTGTTTCTAACTCATTGCGTTAGCACTGGAGCAGTAGAAACATGTGGGATATGTTTGGAGATCACTAAGAATATGATTCAAAGGTGATTGGCTCACAGTGCAAGTGGGAGTCTGTTGGTATGTATGCCCTGAGAGCCAATCATATGATGATTGGATTGGGATACATTAAGATTGATTTGATAAATATCAATGGCAAGCTTCCAATTTATTCTGGTTTCATAGGTTATGAGATAATGATGAGACATAATGAATGTCTAGAGAATGACAGTACTCAATGACATATGTCTTCAGGTTGAGGACCTGAATAATGAGATCATACAGACGCTAAGAGTTTGTACATTCTTGTTTTGTCCCTAGTCGGATGTCATTATGGAAGGTTGATAGACAACAATGACACAACAAGACTAGAGTGTGTGTTGGTTGATGACAGAGTCTCATTAGTCATGATATGTGATATCAAACCAAGCACATAGATACATGTTAGAGAATAGTTTATCAGACAGACCGACCGTGAGAGTGACAAATGGAACCATGACATGGTAGTCACAGTCAACTCTCACAGTGATGGTGGTGATTGTGATTCTTAGACATAGAATCACTACACTCATCACATGTCATTGGGTACACTTTGACATCATCAAACGCAATCCTGAAATATGGATTGTTATAAAGGTGATGATTGGGTGACTTTGACACATGGGGTTTTGACTGTGAGTGATAGATATGGGATTTGTCCCTCTTAAGGGAGTATGATGTCCATGGCCACTTGATAAGAGAGGCTAAAAAAGGCATGCACATGCATGTGTGAGTCAATATGTGATATTGATGGCACACATATCTCAGACAGTCTGCTTTGGATCACGGAACATGAATGGACTTTAAAAGGATGACAACTCCATGCCTTGAGTTCATTCAGGATATCAGAGATAAAGGAATTATACATTCACTAAAACACCAATCGCAGACTCTAGGATTGAAAGTTGTTCTCCAACTTTCCTTTTCACTTGGGTAGCACTGATGTGCGGCTAGGCACCACTCTTTGCTTGTGATGTCATAAGCTAGGTATGGACATTCACTGCCAACGTGAAATGGGACCTATAGGGTCACACACAAAGGATTTACCTGGAAGAGGATTTTATCCATGGATGATTTTTGGATTGATTACTAATGGTTTTTAGGTACTCAATCAAACATTTAATCAATTGACTTGACTTAGAATCATCAACTTCAAGTGTTGAACTAACTGATTTGAGTGTCAGATTGATTGAGAACTGCATTGACTGTGTTCTGCACAATCTAGACCACCAACCGACCGGTTCACTGGGTGAACCGATCGGCTCATGGTCAGTGAGATGACCGATTCACTTGGTGAACTGACCGGTTCATGTATCCAAATGGGTAGTGCTGGGTTGTCCCAATTTGTGAGAAATAGTTTTTCATTTCACTTGTACAATTCGATTGGGACAAGAATTGTTCTTAGTATTAATTACAAACGAACAAGGAAAGTCAATTGGAGGCAAGTCTGGTATGCGAACCGACCGGTTCACTAAGTGAACCAACTGGCTCACACTCCCAACCGACTGGTTCATTTGTTAAACGACTGGTTCGGCTGCCGTAGTGCAATCAGTTCATGGAAATTCTGGACCCTTCTACTCCCACTTTAATCCTGCATTGCCCTGGGCTGAGAACCCTGATCCTGACCCCTCCTATATATAAGGGGATATTGGGGGCTTCTCAGACAACACAACTTAGAACATCAGTTGCTCTGCAAATTTGTTGTCCTCTCTAGTTGTGGTAACCGAGAGAGCCCAAGTAAGTTTTACTCATCTAGGAATGAACAATGAGGGAAAGACAAATGCATGACAACAACTGATTGTGGGAGAGTGTGTCAGTGACTAGTACGCCGACAGAAGGGGACAACTCCTTCTAGTGTCCTATGGGAGAGGACGACTAGAGTTCCCGGTGGTCCGTGTGGACTATCTATAGAGGCGGGAGGTTTCTGCCGCTCAGGTAGATGATGGTCAACCACAGTTCGGGTCAAGACCAAGACCTGCACAGACACTGTCGAAGACTAGGTGGTTGAAGACCACACTAGCTATGAGGTATTCTCACTGAGAAAGCCTCAGGACCAGGCACACCTAGCTAAAACCATCCTTCCTATTTGATAGTCGTTGATGCGATATGTGGTTATGGTTTTGTGGTGAGAGAAAATTTATGTTTCTGCTACCTTCTCCATCACCTAAAACCCAACAAAGGGGTCTTATTGTTGATTAGGTTTATTGTTCTTATATTTGATGTGTTACTGATTATGTTTTCTTATTGATTCACTAGACACTAAATTAGGTTTAATTTATCATGTATACACTTTTTATGGTTTAGAGTA
Organism: Alisma plantago-aquatica; assembly: GCA_963693085.1. Taxonomy (NCBI): domain Eukaryota; kingdom Viridiplantae; phylum Streptophyta; class Magnoliopsida; order Alismatales; family Alismataceae; genus Alisma; species Alisma plantago-aquatica. The sequence continues at coordinate 1,179,852,741 of OY856410.1, forward strand.
TTGGTTTTGGGGTTTCTTTGAAAATCATCACACAAAAAAGTAAAATTAAGTCTAGAAAATTTTTTTTGGTTGCATATTAAAATACCTTTCCAATGAGTATTTATTTCCATTTTTTTGACATCAGATTAATTATATTTGAATATATGAAATTCTAACCAATAACAAAATTCCAAAGACGTTTGGATGAAAAACAAAAATGAAACATCACAAAATGATCAAATTTCCCTTTAATCACACGCCCAAGCTTGGCCACATGATAGGTCACAATAGTCAAAGGAGGAAATTAAATGTCACATGATTGAAACCAATTGAAGATGCAAAAATCTCCAATTTTCCCATGAAGGTGTGACAAACATGCATCATGATATAGGGCAAAAAGGCACTAGTCACTACATTGGGTTTTCATCTTATGACCATGTGTGATGATGATTACACCCTAGTGAGGAACTAATAACTAAAAATCTTCCATGCTATGCGTCATGGAAATAAAGATGTTCGACACCTTCCTTGTCACTAGACAATCTTGACGAGCTAGAAATTGCATCCAACACCAGCTAGATGGTTGAAGATTGACCACTGCCATGATAGGTTGTTGGTGGGTGTTTAGGGTGATGAAGAGACCCCTCTTGGGTGAAGAAATACAAAACTCAAATCGATATTTCCTCACCATTCAAAATTAAAGAGGAAGGTAGGGACTAAACACTAGAGCAGTGTCAAAGTAGAGATCTATAATCTCGATGGCAAATCTATGCATACGAAGCACAAAAAGTGGATCAAAAGAACTACCTTTCACCTTACCAAAATGGTAGAAGACAAAGATCCTAGAGATCTAAAGTCCAAGTACAAACTTTTTACACTATTCAAAGATGACTGAGGCCCTGAGACGACCATCGGTAGCACGTCAATTGAGGAGGGTGGCTGGGGGGGGTTCAGAAAGGTTCTCACTACGATTGTGAGTTGTTTTCCTTCTTGGGGTTGCGACTATCATTTTTGGAGGGATATACATAGAGGTTTTGTGGATCATGGTGGCAAGGTTGTCGATTGGAGGTCAAACTATGATGGGAAAGGGAGTTCAAGTTGGTTTAGAGTCTACGGTAAATGAATTCCTAATGAAGTGTGGGTCAATAAGTTTATATTGGGGAGTCAAATCTGTCAGAGATATCTCCTAGTTACTTTTTTCATTGAGGAGGAAGATTGAGGGTGGTCGGGAGTGGCACCTTGTTCCTCCTTAGAGTAGAGTCCTACATGAGGTAAGAGATGAGGGTGGTACCCTTGGATACTAATCAAACAACTTTGAGAGAGTTTGTGATAAAAAAAGAAAATAAGGATCCACATGACACTTGGCTTCTAAATAAAACCAATAAGACCAAAGTCCATTGTGATTAGGATTATCTTATGCATGACAATCTAGTTCTTTAAATGAATTTCTTTCTAATTCAAATTGGAACATTTAAAACCATCTTAAACAAACTAAATTTGATGAGTTACAGGAGAGCCAAGCTGGCGAGGAAGCTTGTGGAGTGTAGGGATCCTTGTCGCCCTTCCTGGATGCGGTGGCGCTATGAGTAGGTCATGGACTAGGAGCAGCAACAGTAGTCGTGAGAGGTGATGCAGGCAACAAAGGATGGCCAACAGAGGGCACCAGAGCTGTATCAAGATGAATCATCAAAGAACGGAGGAGCAGCGATGGGGGTACCCAGGGCGTTGAGAACCCACACAGATGCATGCAATCCTGGCCGAGAAAGGAAGGAGGAGAGAAGACCGATGAAGGCACAAGGATTGACGCAACGGGGTCAATGCCGTCGAACGGAGATCGACGCACGCTGGCGTCGGGTTCAAGCACAGCGATGCTTAGTGTGTAGGGTTCGTGAACCATGGAGGACAGGTCCCTCCAAGTGCATGGAGGTCCGTCTACAACTGGGAGTCCAGCCAGGCACTTCGAGGTTAGATGTCATAGGTGATATCACCGCAACAAAAGAGGATGAGAGCAGCTTCTGGCGATGGTTCCTCACCGTGGCCTGATTCAGCAGTGGGCGCCGACCTCCATGAACCCCGCAAAGAGTCCCCACCAGTGAAGCCTTGCGCCCGACAGCCTGAATGGAGAGAGGCCAACGCACAGGATGGATCAGGTCTGACTTGAGGAGTACGGGAGGATAGTCGATAGCTCGCTGGATGAGCATCCACGGAGGCGGCTATTTTTCTGGAGATCCCGAATAGGTCAAACAGAGAACGAGCAGGGAGGGTGGTTTTAGTGTGAACCAGAGAAGAGAGGATAGACTGGGTTCAAACCCTCAGGCTGACCGGCCCAATGCTGAACCAGACAACTGTGAACCAGATAGCTCAAGCTAGAGTGGGTCACCTTCACCAAAACAGAGTCACGCCAACTTGGAGCCATGTGGCGGCTGCTGATTGGCCAGAATAAGGTAATTTACCACAAATCATCCGATTCTTAGATAAATCATATAAAATAGTCTGTTTATCAGAAAAAAGAAAATAAAGTACCAAAATTCTTAGAAAAATGAATAGAACACATTAGAATGATAATATCAGGCTTTTGATGCATTAATATCAGTGATATCATGTAAGGTGTGTTATGCTTGTTTCTTGAGTAATAAATATCAGATGATGAAATAAAATTATGGAAAAATGTTTGTAACACTATAATCATGTTTATAGTGCTTATGATGTCAGATATATTCATGATGATGCACGAAAGTATATAATTTGATTAATATGGCTAATTAGAGCTAATAACCCTAAATAAAATGTATTAAATGCATACATGGTCAATAAATGATGAAATATTCAGTATAAGCTCGTATCAATAATTAGAAGATAATGTGTAACTCTAAGATCAATTTACATATATGGAATTAATGGAAACATGATAATGACTCTTCATGTGATATAAAACCCTAATATGCTAAATGAATATGATGTAGGGTTAATATGTACACATAATCATATGTAATCAAATAATCATACTATTGATCATAATCTAGAATACAACATTAGTAACGTCAATCCTAGATAATAAGAAGAGATAGACAAGAAGTAATAATGAGAATATCTTTATGTGATAAAAAAGGATGCGAATCTGATGATAGTATGTGATCTTATCTTAATCAGGGTTGATCAAGGATATAGATGACATCAGGAACGTGATATATGATTATTAGGTTTGTTCTTGATCAAGGTATGCCATTACCTCTTACTTGTCTTACTATACATTATGCTTGTGTTATATGGTAGTAAAGACTTGGAATATGGCATTGATTGAAATGATTGCTCTGGTATGATATTTTGCTTGATTTTCCATACTTATTGCTATGAACACATGAAACATAAGATATCTGGTCCATCATATGATAGAACTAAACTCTTTGGTAGTATAGTTCATTGAAGTGATCTCAAACTCTTTGGTAGTAGATCACATGTGTTAGATCTCAAACTCTTTGGTAGTAGATCACACGTAAAATGATCTCAAACTCTTTGGTAGTAGATCATAAGGCCTGAAAAGCATCAAAGCCCTAGGGGCAGATGTACGAGATATATGATGGAAATAAGCTTAAAATATGTGTTCTCTTTTGTTAATAAACATTCTTGTTCAAGTATACGTTTTTCTTATATTCTTTTGTTACTGTCAAGTATTAGTTCTATCTTATTGCCAAGATATGATGATAGGTATATATAAAAGACACGTAGGCATACTCAGTACAATATTCTTGAATATTGTGCTGACGTGTACCGCATGTAATCTTTTGTTTAGGTTGTGGTTATGCTCTTGAAGATCCAGGATAGTGAGAGTTGTGTGACGAGCTGATGTACATGTGGACCTATTGTCTAAAGATCCTGTAGTTTAGTGGTAGTACATGTATATGTATAGTTTGCTGTTCAATATGTAATATCAAATGTTGTAACAATTCATGTTGTAATTATATGTTGAATGATGAACATGTGTGTATGGTTTTATTATTGTTCATGTATATGTGCTACTGATTGTTTCCTTTTGACTTCCTCTGATTTTCTTCTTCTTAGCCTTGTGTGGGATGTTTAAATTGGGATTCTCGCTGAGGTGAGGGTTTCAATTTGGACGTCACACATCAGATTAAGTTTTAGAAAATCCAGGGACGTCACACTTTCCTACTAGATGATTTGAGAGGATGAAGAATCCCTCATTCCACTCATCTTCTCAGTTGCTGGTGGTGACAACTTCATAGAGGAGGAGCTACAATGGTGAATCTACGGATAAAAGTGGCTGAGAAGGACATCAAAGAACATAGGGAATCATTGGTGTCTTGATTAGAAAGCAATGAGGACATATAGATGATCCACTTTCTGCTGTTTCTTCTGCCCATGATAGTACTGAGAATAGGCAAACACAACATGGAATGGAAGAAGATGCATAGGGAATCAAATTGGAGAAAAAGATAGACAAAGAAAGAGGGAGTGAACCGGGTCCAATTGCCTAGACCACCCAGCTCACCTCAAGCAGACCAAGTGAGGAGCTAGGTCACCTTGATAACCCACGTGGCTAGACTTTATAGCCCAAAAATGGTAAATGTATCTAAAATGTATAGATCTTCTATAATTTATAGTAATTAGCTCATTTATCCAAAAATTACAAATAATATATCGAAGTTCTTGGAAAAATGAGTAGAACTAGATATTATCTTCATATTAGAGTTTTGATGCATAAAAATGATGATATAATGTAATATGAACAATACTCATTTCATGTATAATATATAACAACCAATGGCCTAAAAATTATGAAAACATGTAACTAACTATATAAACATGTTTAGAATACATCTCCGGTTTGAGATGGTGATTTTTCTACATGAAATCACTTGTTTTTCTAATTATAGATATTTACATCAAATAACACCAAATAAAAATATAAAATATGTATAAGGATAGTAATAGATAGAATCTTCAGAACATCTTAATATCATTATCTTAAACCATATGTAGAATTTTGAGATCAATAAGTTATGCATCACTTGTGTTACACATTAAGGATTAAAAAAGGATGAGAAAACCCTAACTTGTTTAATACATGTAATCTAGGGTTAATATGTGCACACAATTATATGCAGCCAAATAATCAGATTATGTATATTAATATGCAATCTAAGACCAGTATCCTAATTCTAAGAAGATAAAATAAGTAATGATGCACACAACCTAATGAACTCTGTTAGACCCTAAAATGAACAAATAGGGTACGATGATAAGAATTTAATGATAGTACACGATCTTATTTTAATCAAGGTTTGATCAAGAATGGGAATTGACTCGAGGAATATGTGGAATAATTAATAATTAGTAATATCTCAGTTGAACATACACTTTACCTCTTAGTTGGCCTATTATATAGTATGGTTGTATTATGTAGGTACAAAATACTTGACTTATGATAGTTGGATGAAATAAATGTCTTTGTATGTTACCTTGCTTGATTTTCTATATATGTACACTCACACACACACACAGATATATATATATATATATATATATATATATATATATATATATATATATATATATACATACATATATACATATATATGGGTATATGGGTATATCTTCGCTACCCATGCGGGTAACTAAGATTTGCTACCCGTGCATCAGTTTTGTAATATGAAGGCATGCATTTGTAATGAGACAATCCAAATTGGTAATAGACATACTCATTTTGTAAATACAGTGTGATGTTTGTATTCTCCATCTGGAAACAATAAAATATATATTTATGACTGTAACAATGTTGTAATACAAAACGAGTCTTTGTATTACAATTTTGATCATTTCCTTACAAATTTGGACTGTGTCATTACAAATGCATGCCTTCCTATTACAAAATTCATGCACGGGTAGCAAATCTTAGTTACCCCCGCACGGGTAGCAAAGATATACTATATATATATATATATATATATAGTTCTAGACACATGCAAACATAATATTTCTGACCCATCATATGATAGCACTAAACTCTTTGGTAGTACAATGCGTTGGAGTGATCTAACTCTTTGGTAGCAGATCATATGCCTAAAAGAATTTATCCCTTTGGTGTCATATGCTCAAGTATATGATGGAAATGTGCTTAAAATATATGTTCACTTTTTTTTTAATTAACATATTTGTTGAAGTATATTTTTAATATCTTTATATTACTGCCAAATACTAGTTTTATCTTATTTCCAAGTCATAGTATGAAAGAGGTATATAAAAACACGTAGGCATACTCATAGCAATATATTTTAGCATATTGTGTTGACGTGTACCACTTGTAATCTCAGTTTTAGGTACCTGGTTATATGATCTTGAAGACTCTTAATAGTTGAGAGTTGTGTGGCGAGCAAATGTACATGTGGACCAATGTCTAAAAATCATGTTGTACTGGTAGTATGTGCATATGTAAAATTTTTCTATTCAATGTGTAATATCAAATGTTGTAATAGTTCATTTTTTAATTATATGTTGAATGGTGTGCTTCTTGTTATGGGTTTTTTTTGTTCATGTGCATGTGCTACTTTTGTTCCTCTGACTCCCTTGATTTTATTATTCTTGGACTCATGTGCAAGTTTAAATTGGGACCTACACTGAGGTGAGAGTTTCAATTTGGATGTCACACATCTGGTCAATGTGTTGAAAGTCCTAGGACGTCACATGTGGTATTAGAGAATGAACAATAGCAAAGCCTGACATTTTCTCATTATGCAACTCAAAACTAAAGAAACCTTGAACTTGAAATCTTTCAAGTTAGATTGGACGTCTTTTAGAGACTAGTTAAGACCTTAGCCCCTAGGATAGTACCTAAATGTCTACAAACTTGGTCTAGACAAGTGCTTGTTTTATAGCAAATCATAAGATGTCATTTTTTCCTTATAATGTGGTGGTATGAGAGGTTACAATATTTAGAGATGATGTGCATCAAGGGAAGAGAAATCCTAGGCATACAACACACATTGTATAGGGTAGATACACTAGTTTATACCATGTTCTCACCCTTTTCACTAGGTGACATGAAACGAGACTCTCTACTATATGTGGGACATTCAATTTGCTTATTTGGTTTTGTTTCCAATTTGCTCGAATCTCAAAACATGTCTTTGACACTTGTTTTATTGGAGAAAACTATATAGTATTTTATTATGTATGTAAGTAAATACAAAAATGTGTCCCCATACATGTACAAGTAGACGGTAGTCATGTAACCTAAGTGAAAATGAGTGACATTAGTGTAAAAGAGAGAATAGTTCTAGATTAGATGCCCTAATGCTTGATAGAATTATGATAGAAGGAATAGATGAAATAAGATTAGATGACGATCTAAGTCTTATATAGATGATATAAGATGGTTTATGATGATAAATGTTTGTCTTTGAGGACCTAACTTCAAATTTGAGGATTTGAGATAAGTTTTGATGATGAAAGTATGCATTCTTTGTAATGATAAGATAAGTTAAGTTAGAGAAGTTGTGAGTTTGCATGATCCTTAAGATCTTTTACAAAAGAGGACCTCTAGTGTTGGGATCAGTTATAAGTTAAACTCCAGAGAGAGTGAAGGTCAGAGAACCTAAAATCCAAGATAATATAATTTTGAGAAATATGTGATATGATGTGTCTTAAACTAGACTACTACTAAGTGAATGAATTGAGTTGCTTTATGCATGATTTCTATAGTCCTGTTGAATCCTAGATGTCCATGTGATGACTAAATCCCATATTCATAGAAAGGCTGGTTATATATGTATACGTGAACATGGATATATGTATACCTACCATATAGGTGAGGGAGAGAGAGTCCCAAGATCCTAGAGGGGGTAAATGATGTTGATATGTTGTGAAGCCTCATGCTTGGGTTGGTGGTTTTGAATAGGACTCTAATGTTCTCTTATAAAAAAGAATGTTTGGTAAGAATATTTCACATATATAAATCTATGAAGAGTATGTCGTATAATGTTTTGATGTGGTTAGTGCTTGAGTGTCTATTTCTTATGAAGATAGTCACCAGTGCCAATGAAGTAGACCAAATAACCCTAGGCCAAGGAGGGAAAATAGTTATAGTGCATATAATACTCATAGATTTGAATGGGTTTAGAGAGACTGAGCATGTCACTACCCTCCGGATAAGGGTTATATAAACCTCAATGGGTTGGATAAATTTTTATATATTCTTTACAAGCCACTCATATAATTTTTTTAGCACAACCATGATATAATATATGTTAGAATGTGATATAATATTCATATGTGCTATGTGGATTTGACATGATGGAAATCCTAGGGAAGGTTTAATATCTCTCTATATATACGGGTTAACATATACATGAATAATGATAAAACAACACAGTTGGTTAATCTTGTGATGATATCACCCAAAAAAGGGGTTGTAACCTAATACAAATAAGTTAAATCATATTGTATGGATAATACATGTTAGATGTAGTATCAAACATAGTGTTCAATAGATAATATCAATATGGCTTAAAATTAGCCAATATAATGAAGAAGGAGCATTGATATTATCTAGATGGAAAAGGTGAGTTAATTATAATTAACTCTTTCATAGAATCTATAAGTTAATGCCACATCTTAATTTGTTTGGGTAAAATGAGGATCTTAATCCTAAAATATGAAAGATTTCATGAAATAACCTAAGATTCTAAACCCTTCTTTGAACCTTTTATGGAGTGATTTGGATACAATTCTAGAACTTTAATTTGTGGATATGTTACATCTAAAGTGGTACCCCATATGTTAATGAAGACCTTTTGATTTTTCTTAGAGTATGGGAATGGCTCAATTATGAGGAAATTTTATCTTTTACGATGTATATGATGTGATGGACTGGATTTTGGCTCAATTTTGAGGACAAAATTCCTTTTAAGGCAAGTAGGATGTAATGGAGTGAACTTTGGGAGTATTTGAATACCTAATGAGATAAATGGATTTATGTGTTAGTTATAAGAGTTCTAAGAGTTTTGATAAAGTTGGGAGAGAAAATGATATTGATATTATGTTTATGCTTCTAAGTACATATGCCCTCTTACAGAAATAAATTGAGTAGTCAAAAAGTGGTATCTTGGCACCAAACTATAAGGGAATGTTGATAGAGTGATGATGAAGCTATGGGTAAAATTTCATTATGTTTCAATGCACCTAGAAGAAGCTATTTAGGTTTAAAATTGGCTGAGTAATTGATGTATTATGATATTTTTGGATGAAGATATAAGGTGTTTTCCCTAAGGTTCTAATCAATGGATATGTCACACACACTTGGTCTTTGCTGGGAGTGAGAACCACAAATCCGCCCCTAATACCATGTCATAGATTGTCAGATGAACAGATTAACAACTTATGACCATATCCTACCTTATGGTTAGAGCAAGGTAGTTAGATTGTTGGAACCACGACCAACCACTAGGCCCATGTTGAAGAAGAAGAGAATACATGCACTTTTGAGAGGGCAGTTAGCCTCACCTCCTCAAGAATGATTCAGTGATCTCTCATATCGTGGCTTTAGGTGGAGAATAGAGAGAGAAGATAAATTTTCATTACCCTAATGTCAACTTCTGCACACAACTAGATGAGGGGGAAGGAAGATGACGGAAATAGAAATAGAAGGCAACTAGATGAAAGAGATATGATCTGGGAGTTCAAATTAGCCATTTTCACACCCACGCCGTCGAGGTGACCCTAGTCGATGACCTTGTCTTTACTAGAAGGAGAGGAAGACCACAACCCTAGGAACTCCTAACTTGTAGGGCCTACTCCATCACAGGTCAAAGGAGGAGTTGGGGGTATAACTTCAAGCCTCCCCATCTCATGTAGAAGGCATACTAGATATCCTAGAAGCTCCCCACAACTTTTGAAGTCCTTTCTTGCTAGAGGATTTGGAAGGATGAAGAATCCCTCATTCCACCCCTCTTCCCAGTTGTTGGTGGTGACAACTTCTTGGAGGAGGAGCTCTGATGGTGAACCTAGGGATCAAAGTGTATGATAAGGACATCAAAGGACATCAGGTAGCCTTGGTGTCTTGATTAGAAAGCAATGAGAACCTAAATATGATCCACTTCCTACCATTTATTTTTCCCAAGAAGGCTCCAGGAATAGGCACACACAACATGGAGCGGAGGAAGATGCAAGGGGCATCAAACTAGAGAACAAGAAAGAGAAAGAGAGAGTGAATATGGTCCAATAGCCCAGACTGTGAGGCTCTCCTCAAGCGGACTAAGTGAGGAGCAACATCACCCTGATAACCCACATGGTGAGACCTTATAAGCCGCAAAAGGCAAATGTCTTTAAAATGTATAGATCTTGTATAATCATAGTCATTAGCTCGTTTATTCAAAAATTACAAATAATATATCAAAATTCTCAAAAAAATGAGTAGATCCGGATACTATACTCATATCAAAAATTTTATTCTTGGAAAATGTTGATGTCATGTAATATGGATTATACTAATTTCATGTATAATGAAATAACGATCAATGGCATACAATTATGCAAAGATGCAACTAATTCTATAAACATGTTTAGAATACATCTCATGTCTGAGATGGTGATTTTTGTGCATGAAAGCACTTATTTTGCTAATTACAGCTATTTAGATCAAATAACACCAAAATACAAAATATGTATAAGTACAATAAATGATGGAATTTTCAAAACACCTTAATATCAATACCTTCAACTATATGTAGAATTCTAAGATCAATAAGTTAAACATAACTTGTGTTACACATTAAGGATCCAAAAATGATGTGAAAACCTAACATGATTAATACATGTGACCTAGGGTTAGTATGTGTACACAATCATATGTAACCAAATAATCAGATTGTGTATATCAATATTGAATCTAATACCAATAACCTAATTCCAAGAAGATAAGACAAGTAGTGATTCACATAACCTAATGAACCAAGTTAGTCCCTAAAATGGACATATAGGATAAGATTATGAGCTAATGATAGCACATGATATTGTCTTCATCAAGGTTTGACCAAGAAGTGTAATTGACTCGAGGACTATGTGGAATAAGTGATAATTAGGAATATCTCAGTCGAAGGTATGCTTTGCCTTTACTTGGCCTACTATATAACATGGTGGCATTATCTGTGTACAAAATACTTGGAATAAGATAGTTGGATGAAATAAATGTCTTTATATGTTACCTTGATTGATTTTATGTATATATATAGTTTTGAACACATGCAAACATTAATATATCCGATTCATTATGTGATATCATGAAACTCTTTGGTAGTATAGTGCATTGAAGTGATCTAACTCTTTGGTAGGAGATCACATTGTATATATTATCTAATCTTTGGTAGGAGAGCATAAGGCCTAAAAGAATTTATTTGTTTGGTGGTAGATGCATGAACATATGATGGAAATGTGCTGAAAATATGTGTTCTCTTTTATTAATAAACATCTTTATTCAAGTATGCTTTTACTATCTTTATATTACTGAATGGATGAACTTAAACATCAAGGAAGATGATAACCATAGCATAAAGTTTGCACTTTGCTATTGGAGCATATGGAAAGCAAGAAACTACAAAGTGATTGAAGGATAAGATCTCAATATGAGTAGATAGGTAAATGAGGTCACCAACAACATTACTACAAATAACCTCGCATTCATGAGAAATGTGTGAGGGAACCATCCAGGGACAAATGTGACCACTCATATACTGGAAAACCATGTAGAGGAAGTCACTTATGATTTCACTATTCTCATATGAGTGAATGCAACAGTAAAGGGTGGCAAGGCAGCCATTGGTATTACAATGCACAACATAGAAGGTACTTGGTTATGAGGAGCAACAAAATGTATTTAGGCCTATACAGTCACTAAAGATGAACTCTGAGCTATTGAACTCGCTCTAAGCCTGACCAAGAAGTTAAACTATATGAAAGTGATAGTTGACAACAACAACAAGAAGGCTATAGAAGCCATTGAAGGAGGAGGGGCCCAAAACCTTCATTTGGAAGGTTGGTTGAATAAAATTGAAAATACTAGGGCGCAATGTAAGGAAGTGAAGTTTAAGAAAATTGAAAGGACAAATAATGCCATTGTGGATTCTTTGGCTAAATATCATCAAAAAATCCATAAGGAGGATCTATTCTACATAGATCCTCTCCTCAACCATGTGGGTCCTCCTTCCTGTTCCTATAATGGTAAAAGTTCTACCACATTTACATTTTTAGGAATGCTGTACCTTTGTTTGATATTACTACAAAAGGAGGGTGGGTTAAATAAAATAACCTCCCAGCTTACCCCCCCACCCCAAAAAAAATGCTTTTGCTATCTTTATATTACTCCAAGTAATAGTTTTATCTTATTGCCAAGTCATAGTATGAAATAGGTATCTAAAAACACATATGTGTACATAGCATAATATATATTAGTATATTGCACTAATGTGTACCACTTGTAGTCTCTATTTTAGGTACTATATGATCTTGAAGACTCTTGATAGTATAGAATTGTGTGGCTAGAAGATACACATATGCACCCATTGTCTAAAGATCCTATTGTAGTGGCAGTATGTGCATATGTAAAATTTTGTTATTCAATGTGTAATATTAAATGTTGTAATAATTCATTGTGTGGTTATATGTTGAATGGTGAGCTTCTTGTTATGGTTTGTTTTTGTTCATGTGCATGTGCTACTTTTGTTCCTCTGACACCCTTGATTTTCTTCTTCTTGGCCTCATGTGTGAGTTTAAATTGGGACCTACACTATGGTGAGGGTTTCAATTTGGATGTCACACATATGGTCAAGGTGTTGAAAATCCAGGGATCGAATGCTGCCAAAATTTTGAATCCTTTGTGAAACCATTTTCTCCATGAAAAACATGAGCTACATGATTACTGTGTGAGGTTTTGAGCTCAATAAACCCAAATTTACAAAATCCAATTAGTTTGGTGGTATTAATTATGACATGTTGGTGAAACCTTTTTTAGAAAGATCGGGCCACATCCTGGTGAGAAAATCTAAATCTAAGAGTCATATCAAACCCTGAGATACACTCATATGACCCTAGCACAAAACTACCTATAATCTTAGAAACATGACTGAGAAGACTAATATCAAACTCTTAGATCACATCTGAGTACAAAGGTAGAATAAGAAATAATCCCCAACTTTAAGCAAAGAATAAGAGATGAAACTTTCTCGAATCATTCCAAAAAACTTAGATTCATAGGATGCAATCGCCATCCAACCCTTCATGACCCACATTGAAAAAATACTTGATAATTATGGCTTTGGCTTATCATTACTTCTGTTTTGAGACCCCTTGAGAAATGAGGAATGATCTGTGAACCTAATTCCTCGATATGAAGGCCCATCCCTATTTGCAGTGTCTGCATACAATGAGTCATTAAATTTAATCATCCAAGTCCTTAGACATGAAATGATGACCACATCCAAATAGATCAGTGTAAGGATAAGCAATTAGATGTTAAGGAAGTCTCACAAGTTTACCCTGAATGAGAATTACTTGACTCCATCATTAGGATGCACATCCCAACCATTCATAAAATCAACCTCAGACTATTTGATGAAGCCTTTTCATCCCTCTTTACCCCTTGATAATGAAAGGAAAAGTTTCTTTCTTTTTTGTTATTTACTCCAAAGAAAAATGAGAACAAGTCAAAAGTGCTAATCTCAAGACCCTTTCCATACAAGGTCTAAAATTTAATTTGTCATGTTTTATGGATTCATGCATTTCTAGCCCTTTTCGCATAAAGGACAATTTTGTTTAAAATATAATTCTCCATTATCTATTAAATACCCCTTAGTCAATGACACTTCTACACATGGCATATTCATAGGAGTGTAAACTCCGACATAGAAGCACAAAGTGTTACACACACCTCCACTATAGGTCCTGCAACAAGCAGTCCAGACCTCATATGGAGTCCCTTTCTTCCATGATCCTGCACATATGTAGAGCCTTATAGTAAAGTAATGAATGGAGCTAATCCTCAAGTTTTCACAAATGATGTGGATGAGTTGGTCACACAGTACAAATGCCTTGGGTGTCATATCTAAGTGGATTGAGGATATCATGTCTTCCTCTCCCTCGATATGTATAGCTGATCCAACAACACCAAGATTTATTATTTTCTACTATTGTCACCACCATTGCTCAACTAGACCCTATTATATAAAATTTGAAAGTACAAAACAAAATGTACAATAAAGTGGCCTCATATGAAGAATATGAGGAAGAGTGCATAGGACATTCACCAAAAATTCATACTGCTTTCAATGGGTTCTTGGAGATGCCAGCCTATCCCCCAAATTGCCTATTCAGATTGACCCAAATGAATGAACCTTGAATCAGACAAACCATGTCCCCCCAAGAATGCACCACACATTTTCTATTCCACTGCACCCTTGACTGTCCAATAAGCCTGGGGAGGATTGTATATCTAGATTCCTATAGTTGAGATGTCTAAAGTCCTTACAAGTGATGCCTAAACATTTAAGAATAAGAAGGGAAAGGCCCTAATAAACCATAATCAGTGGTCCCTCCTTCCCTACCCTCGACACCATACTTTCATCCATACATGCCCTTGTGGCCCTACCAATAGGTCTATCCTTAGCATTGAATACCAATGATGTGCCACCTTGGAACCTATGGCCAATGCTAATGTAGGATCTAATGGAATCCAAGAACAACCATCAATCAAGTTGATGTCAATATCCAATTAGTTTTAGAAGATACATGGTCAAAAGGCTCAGTTGAAATAGATTTCTAATTTCTACTATTGTCTGGAGGCACACCTCCCAGAAAAATAAGGTCCATGAATTCTCAAAGTATAAGGGGTGTGAGGATATAAATCTTCAAATCCTTACATTCTTTTCTGACATGGTCTAGGTTCAAGATGAAGATGATCTATCTATCAGGATCTCCCAAAGATCACTAGATGGACCATCCCTGTCATGGTTCAATTAATATATATCAGAAATCATGTCCTGTATTGAGTTGCAAAACCGCTACATCTAGAAATACATGTGGAACATTGACCAAACTCCAACTAAGGTTGACCTTGAACCTTCCTCAAAAGGTAGATGAGTCTTTACAGAGTTTGTGGGATGATAGAGAGAGAGAGAGTTGTCAACAAATTTTAATGACAAGTCATTAGACAAGGAAGGCATACATATGGTTATCAAATCAACCTCCCCAAAATTGTCATCCACGCTAACATTCTGGTCATACAAATCATTTGTTGACTCACTCAAGACAATATCAACAAAAATATGATAATGAAACTAGGAGTTTATAAGAACACACTCACCATTAATAATATTTTAAAGCTAAGTGGTATGGTAGTGCTGAAACCTACAACAACAGTCAACTCTATTTCCACCCAGGGGTGTCATCCCATACACGAAAGTACAAGAGGCTACAACTATTGTGGTGACCTCATGGATACTAGTGGCCCTAACTCTACACCAACAACATCCAATGCTAATGCAACAAGGGTTGCAATATCCACCCTAACTACTACAAGGGATGACTATATCCTCTTCCATTCCATAAAAATGTACAACAACCATGCCTCCCAACACAGTGAGTCTAAAAATGACAAAGATAGAGAAATCATTGTCCATAGCCCCAAGTACCCCTCTATAAGTTTGATTGATAGATCCTCATCATGACAGACCCTATGGGGGTTTACTCCACTTGTTTGATCTTACACATCGATCAAAAGTGATATGTGATTATGTTTATGATGCAATATCTGCTTCCAAACTTGCTTTTGAAACACTTTGACAAAATAAACTTCTGTGAGTATTATCAGTCTTCAGGACACCTCATCAATGGATGTCAAGCCTTCATGCATTCTGTATAAGATGTAACAGACAATGTCACTCTTGAGCTAACACATGATCTCCATGGTCCACAATGTGGTGTTGATTTTTTACGAACTACTAATGGTTATCCAATCACTCTATTGACAAAACCATTGAAGTATAGGGATGTTTAAGGTCCTAGTGCTGGAATGACAAAAATAAGAATGATGTTTATCTTTCAAAGACAAGTGTCACACATATATGCCCTCAAAGTTACTATTCAATTTCTCATAATGATGGGTGAAAATGTTCTGTTATACTTCATCACCTACATTCAGAACATGTTGGAAGAAACCAATGTAGAAAGGCTACAAGAGTAGTCCTGGGTGGAACCACACCCTGAGCAACAACCTCATTTGATGCTACTATCAACATGACATCCATGTAGATAAATCTATCCAAAGGTATCTCAATAGTTATCTACCCCATTAAAGACTGAACTGTTTAAGGCAAGTGAGATCCTACCTGAGTCACGGGAAAATTAATATTACCCATAATAGAAGAGAACTCCAACTCACCGACTATGAACTGTTCCCCTCTTTGCTTCTACCACTTCCATAGATTTAGAGGGCATGTCAAAGACAATAGAAAGTCCAAGAATATGGAGCTTAATCAATATAGGGAGGAAAACCCCTATGATTTTGACTGATAAGATAAGTTTGTAATGTCAAATGTCACTGCCTTCAAAATCCATGCATCGTCTTCATAAAAATGACTCTATCTTCATAAAAATGATGTCATCTACAAACATCAAAACCTAGTGTCGACACCCATGGGAAGTACCAACAACCATATCCAAATTATGTCTATGAAGTCCCCACCCTTCTCTCCTAGACAAGTGTTGTTGTAGACTTTCATCTCAAATGCATACATCCCCAAGAATCTGCATTCTATTCTAAACATCTATGATATAGGTATCTCTGCCCATTTTGTAGAAACACAACTAGAAAAACTTGAAGTTTCCTATGAACTCCCAACTTTGGAAATTCAATCCTCTGAGGACCAATTACTTGTATAACTAAACTCCAAAAAGTGGGAACATGAATGCCCTTTCCTATGTGGGATCGACTTCCACATCGATGTTTGACTCAAATGATAAGAAAGCTATACAATGCATATATCAAGATAGCAAGGCTATGAAATGCAATTAGGTGCCACCACAACCTAAACTCCTTACTTCCATATCATCAAGAATGGGTGGATCAACATACAAGCAATGTCAAAATCATATGCTACTTTACTTGATCCTTCTTATGACAGTGGGAAACATGAAGAAGAGTCAAATGGACATCTCCATGTAGGAGATCACACAAGATTTCCGATACACCAGACATCCTATATGAAAATCATCAAAGGCAAAGTTGTGACAAAAACATCCAACTTGAGAAGTTGTTCACACAATCTCCTGATAATTAAGACAAAGATCACCACATTCTCTGAGGATGAAATACGAGTTTGGTGTATAGAATCTAATCCACCACTATACACCACAATAAAGTATGGTTATATTAAGGTTCCCATGGTGTTTGTTGACAACAACACTAGTCTCAACATCTATCATGTATAGATCTTTGTTACACTTGTCATCAAATCAAGCAAGATCCAAGATAAAAGCACCTTGGTGGATGCATTTGATATGTATATTTAAGAAGTCATGGGACAGGTCCTAATGTGGATCCACATGAGGCCAAATCTATATGTAGATAAATTCATTCTTATGGAGATCAACCCATATACAATCTTTTGTTGGGATCTCATGGATGCATAAGAATAAGGGGTTCTATTCGTCCCTACATCAATGTATAAAGTTCATACATGATGAGACATTGGTTGTTATCACCCATGACCTATTGCTAGAGATGATATCTCCCATTCGGTCTACGAACCTAGACTTGAGATCTTCTCATGGCTAGATGAGAAAATGGACTACATCCCCAAGAAATTCAAATTGTTTGCTCCAATCCATGATGATCACAACTACTATATACAAACACTGAAGAACATGGACCTAGACTTTGGCCAAGGGGATCAAGCTAAGACAAGGAATATAAAATGTGCATATGTGCTATAAAAGAATGGAACAATTGTTCTTGGTTACGAATGAACCCATGGAAAAAAGGGAAGTCACCTCACTTAATGGTATCCATATTGGCATCCAACCACAATTTGGACCACTCAAGTGTCCTTGATTTTTAGATAAAAAAAGAGGTAGTGGACCTTCTATGGAATGTCTATTATTTGTAACTATAATCATAAGTACACATACTTCCTTCATGAAGTTTGTGAAGGAGACAACGAAGGTTTACCCATGACAATTAAGTAGAAGAATTAAGATCCTAAAGAGATATCATTTGTTGACAACATGTCTAAAATCCCATGACTTAAATTGTTAAAATGAATCATGGTAAAACCATCAATGACTACCACAAAAAAGTTCAAGCCATTAAGCACTCATTGACATCCTGACTGTCAAAAATTTACGATGACCAAAGAGGAGGTCCCACCCTGGCTCTTTCTCCAGATCCTCCTGAGGTCCCATGACATACTCTCCACTATCATTACAAGCACATCTCCAGATCCCAGGAAGATAAAGTTTGAAATATTTCATAACATCAACATGGTTCAATATGAACTGTTTGAAGATATTTTGACCGTCCTTACTGATGAACCTTTGAAGGTCATAGTCATTCTAGAATACATCATAATTACACTCCTTCTATTCTGCATAGAAGATGAAACTGATATTGTCAAGATCAAAATAGGATCACTCCCTTGTCCGCTGAAGATAGGTGCTACCTTGTCTCTATAATCAACTTTCATCGAGCTCCTTTTCCAATACATTAACCTATCTACCTAAAACTATGCCAACATGCCAGGGATTGATGAGTTGATCATTGTACATAATACTCTTAACCATTCTAGGGTTGTGTCTTATTAATAAGAATACCATACACATCAGGACAAAATGGGGAATGAAGATACGTGAAAAAGTACATAAGTAATATAAAACATGTATCATACACCCCATGTAATATCCAACATGGCTGGACAACATTATGCTAGTCCTAAAGAAAGATAGATGCATCTTCATGTGTACCGACTACAAAGATCTCAACAAAGATAGATCAAAAGATGACTTTCTACTACTACACATTGATGTTATCATGGAAAATACACCAGTTATGAACTCAGGTTCATGGATTGGTTCTTTGGATATAATCAGATTCAAATGAAGTTGACAGATATAGAGAAAACATCATTCACCATAGAGTGGGGAATTGTCTGCTATAAAGTTATTCCATTCATGCTCAAGAATGCAAGAGAAACATAAAAGCAAGGCATGGTGGCTCCCCGACCTTGTACACAACATATTAAATTCTACATAGATTACATGATTTCCAAGTGAGACTAAAAAATAAACATGTATCATGGAAATGTTGTTCCAAATACTTTGGTGTTTCCTTCTCTAAGTGAATCCAATGAAGTGTAGCTTTGACATCACATCATGTAATCTATTGGGGTATGTGGTTAGAAATAAGGGATAAAGATTGATCTAGGGATAACTTTAGTGATCATTGAGATATCAACTCAATGTATGGAGAAAGAGATTAGAGGCCTTCTCAAATAACTCCAATACTTAGCTGATTTATCATGACGCAGACATTGGTTTGTAGATTCATCTTCAAGATACTGTGTAAAAAGCCTCACAACAATTGGAATGATCAATGCCAAGTTGTATCTGATACATTAAAGCAATACTTACCCAGACCTCCCATGCCCAAACCTCATGTGCAAGGTCACCCATTGATCTTTAGGCTCTCAAAAGAATCCATGGGAGGAGTCCTTACATAGATAGTTGAAAACAATGAACACACCATTTATACATGTACAAAAAGTTCAAAAAAACCAAAGGTAGATACACTTTGGTTGAGACATTTACCTCTCAATGGTTCATTCTATGAAGAATCTATGAAATTACCTAATGTCTTAAACTTGTGATTCTAATAGCACATCATGATTTGAGGCTCTATCTATGTTCTTGTCCCAACCTAGTTGGATGATGTGACAATTGGAGGGAAACACTATCTAAATTCAATATTACATAGATCCTTAGGAAGGTTGTTAAAGATAAAGAATTAGAAGATGAATCAGTAACAAACCCCAAAATCCCTCCAACAAACAATGATTTCAATATCCTTGATAGACATCAACATGATCAATGCCATGATAGCTGCTACCATTGATCCTATAGATGCATGGATCATGTTCCTTCATGGATCCTTGTATCAATATGACAATGGTGTATGAATAATTTTAATCATCCTAGTAGGATAATACATACCTATTTCTAGTAGAGTATAATTTGACACCAATTATAGAGTCACGAAATATGAATCGCCTACAAGAAGGCATAAATATTGATATATAGAAGCTTGACACCATCCAAGACTCTCTACTCATCACATTACAAGTCAACTGTGAGTTGAAGATGAAGCACTAGAAACGTTGGCATCTTGGGATATATTTACCAAGAGTTTCTATCAAAGCAATCTGAGAAGTTTGATGAGATCAAGTTCTACAAGAGAAACAAGAGTACATACCTGATGCACTAGAAAAATTGCCATCTTAGACCATAATCCAAGATAGGGAAAACTTCTCAATCAAAGTTAAGATGCTACCTTGACCAACCTACTACATGATTATCAAGATGGCCCCAATGACTGACAAAGTACCATCTTTATACAACATCTGGTGGTTCCTAAAGGACTTCCCTTCCCTAAAGGCACCCTATATGTGATCAACTGACAATTCAACACTTTCAACTACATCTTAGGATCCGATATGCTATGCTCACTCTCCTCAAATCTAATGGTACAATGTGTCTCAATGAAAGAGAAACAAAAAATGTCATGTGTAAATTCCATGAAGGCATTTGTGTAGTCATGATGGCGGGGTCACCCTCGCCAAGAGTATCCAACTCATAAGATAAAACTAGTGTGCAATGGAGTTAGACTACAAGATATACATTCAAAAGTGTGGGATATACTAGATGCATGTTGATCATATCCACTTACCTCCAACTCACTTGTAAAAAAGGCTATACCTTGATTATTCATAGAATGGGGAGTGATATGATTGGCAAGATTTACCAAAAGGCCTCCAACTACCATTTTTTTCATATTGGTTTCCATCAACAAGTTCACCAAGTGGGTGAAAGCGATCCCAATCTTTGCTACCTCAACTTTGCAACTCATCAAGTTCTATTGTAACAACATCAACACCCAATATAGTGTACCCAAAAATACCATCTCTAACAATGGTACCATTTTCATTATAAAATGGTAAAAAATATATTTAAATTCTTTTGACATCAAAAACCACATGACATGTCCTTATTGACCTTACATGAATAGATCCTTTGAGGCAATGTAGAAGAATTAAATCAAGACACTCTAGAAGACCATTGAGTCTACTTGAGAGTGGCATGATCATTTACTCATAATCCTTTTGGCATACACAACATCCATCACACATTAATAGACATAATACTCTACTCCCTCATCTATGGGGCTAAATCTACATTACTAACCAATATTGAGGTTCCCTCCTTGCATATACTTTAAGAGGGAAACATACCCAAGGGAGATTGGATTCAAGATCGTGAGTACATTCTCAATTAATTTGAAGATGAAGGCTACAACCTTACACCATGCACAATGCTAGTAACACGGATGTCTCAATCCTTCTTCAAAAAGGTATATGCATGACACTTATACAAATACAACCTCATACTAAACATATATCTCAATCTTGACACTTGGAGTAAGTTGAAATAAACTGGGAAGGACTCTACATCATGCATGAAGTCTACAATGCTTGTTCCTTGCAACTTCAAAACATGGACTACTGTTGATCAACACCATTCACATTAAGATGTACAATTTCTAGCAACAGGTAAGCTACATGGATCACATCCTAACAACAATAACAAAAACCCATTCTTCAGTAAAATTGTGATAATCATTGACAACCAAAAAAGACAAATGTTAACTCATTAGAATGTTGCAGCCGATGTGAAGCATACCATGACCACCACCCTTAGATTCTTCACTTCACATAGAAAATTAATTATAAAACATATGCCTAATCAAGCTTACCCTAATCCATGTAAGTTACCATGATTACACATATATTCTTACTAACTAAGATGCTCCTTAATGGGCACAATGACAAATGTGATCCGATTGCCACCCTTCATGGGTGATCATGAACCCACTCTACCTAAGAGACTCCAAAGAAGGAGATCTTTTTTCATGTATTTATGTTTCATTCAAGCAAGGTGAACCTTTTGCCTCATCAAACACCCAAAATGCTTGAAGGAAAGACATGTTCCAATAACCAATGTTCTTGATATCAGTGTTGGCAGGGTTTATGTTTTCTTATTCTTTAGAGTTCAAGTCATAGGAGGTTCAAATCTAGGAATTCCCCATGCATTCTACATGGTAGAGCCTTATCCCCATCCTAAGGATCTTAGCACCACTTCCTTAGGTATGTGATCATGACGACACCCAATAATGATTATCAAAGTAAATGATAAAATATCTACATGACGTTAATAACCAAGTGAGGAACCAACCTCCATCCTAAGGTTGTATTTACCCATGTGAAAAGTTTCATCCAGGATGATACAAGCACTACAACACATACTTGTTATTAAGTGTCACCCAAAAAGAGATAGCCAGATGGTCCAAACCCGTGGGACCATAAGCAAACACTCGTCATGTGGTAGATTCAGGGAATAAATAACACATACTCCTAACTATGCATACACCACATATTAGAGATAATGGTTGTCTGAGTGATGGAGGAATTATAGGAAAGACCCATCCACCCATACTATCCTAAAAGATACCACTATCCCATTTTATGCCCTCATGGGTTGCCTTGGTTGGAATAACATTATATTATTACCTTTAGGAGTCCTGATCCGTTCCATGAAATTAGGCTACATTTTGTAAAGTCTAGTAGCCACATACAAAAGATGTCTAGCCTGGAAAGAAATAGGATTTAATTTAATAAAAAAATTCACAAATACAACTCCATGACAAAGCACAAAAAATACCAAAGAAGTAACAAAAATGAAATGAAATCCTAGAGACATAAAAAAACTACCTATCAAATTATTCCACCCACTCATCTTCATATGTACATGTAACCACCAGGCATGTCCACTTTGATGATGCAATTTATACTCTAGAGAAAGGCAACAATGCCCAACAACTCCAATGATGTTGACAATCAACACTGCAACAAAATTTTTAAGATTTTCCTTTAGATACTAAGTGGGTAAGTAATTCAAAACTCCATAGTCAATCTGATGAAATCTGAATAACTAAAGAAATATAGTGGTAAGAAGGAAAGCATGAGTGTGTAGAACTCTAATATCCCCATGAATACCAATATGCCAAATCAAGTGCAATGAGAAAATAATCTATCATCTAAATGCATGACAACATGCCAAAGCAAAGGTTGATAGTCATCATACCATTAGAGAATAAGAATGAACATACATTATATAAAATGTGAGCATATAAGATTCCCCACAACAAGCATGGACGAGATAGGCATCCCGAAATGAACATGAATGAATAGACACTCTAAACCTTCAAACAAATGAAGACATCATAAAAAAAGGGTAGACAAATGCTCTTCAAAACTTCAAACACCTAAGAACATCTAGATCTTCTATACATACATGTTGGCATCTCAAACGAATGTATGGGAAGATAGATGCTCCATTACAACCATTGTAGTGAGAATACACAGACATTCAAGACATGCATTTCAAAATGAAACATCAATTCAAATCAATTGTATGTTATATCGAAAAAAAAGAATGAGAATACATACAAAACAAACTTGTTGAAATACCACACCATGTGAGAAAAATTAGAAGTTCTACCAAACAATAAGAAATGGCAGGTGTCCAATCCAAGACTTTTAAATGTTGCACAATGAAGGACAGACATATGATTAGGAAAGAAAAGATAATCAAAATGGATAGAGGTTCCATGAGGCATACATGTACATTATTGGAAAAGCAACATTAGGCATGTTGTCAAAGAAAACACTAAAATGAAGATGATGCAAATAGAAATAGACAAACATTCCTTAGAAAACATTATGAGGCATTCACAAATAGGAAAAAACAAACATTATTTAGGACTACTGGAAAAGAAAAAATGTTATGAGGCTGACACAAATAGGAATGACCAGATGTTCTTTTAGACATGTCGAGGAGAAAAAACAAGACATAGTGGACATACGTTCTATACCACATGCCATAGCATAGTGACAACTTAAAAAGGACAAAAAGATATTCAACAAGGATTTGTACTTCAAGCCTTTATGAGAGGAACACAAATTCAACTCTCATACAGGAGAGAAAAACTCTAAGTCTTACAAACGTGAGCTCAAATACTAGTCTCCCCACATGAGAAAAATCTCAAATCTCACTATAGTGGGACTCAATTCAAGTCTCCCTACGTGAGAAATAACTCTAAAGTGGGCTCAAACCTAAATATCAATGATGTGAGAAAAACAACAAGTCTCATTGAGGTGAGAATGATGACAAGTCTCACTGAGGTAAGTATGATAAGAAGTCTCGCTGAGGTGAGATTGATGACAAGGATCACTATTGAGAGCATGGAAAACAATCTCATAGAGGTGACCATGATTACAAGTCTTATAAAGGTGAGAATGAATACACGTTTCACTAAGAAGAGCATGATGGTAAGAGATACAAAGGTAATCGGGATGCTAATACTCCCTGAGGTGATTTGGATCCTATTTCTCCTCAAGTTGATAGTTTTCCAAAAATGTCTATAAGCTAATCTCAAGACTTCTCCCTTCATCATGGGTGGGCTAACTAGCCATGCTTCGTACCTCATCTTGGTGAAAATGTTTTCCACTCTATTTTTGGTCTTTTAAGTTATTCAACTAATGATTGAATTCTTTCCTATGATCAGGGCCACACTTGTGAACTCAAATAATAACTTTCACAACTGAAAGGCTTCCAACTAAGTTACAAATGCAATAGATGGATATTCCATTATAGATTACCTTGCTTGGGTGTCGTTAATAGGATCCTGATCTAATATTGTCCCATGAACCTAAGTCGCAACATGAAGGTGGGTTTATCCATGAAAATGCAGACTAAACATGCATATGGATGGGATCCATGCCTGACTTTGAGTATGAACCCACACAAACCATACCTCAATACTTAGGGCACACACTTGGCATGTGCTTTGCCTTCTCTAGCTACCTCAGGCTCACCAAAGTGTTTCATATACATGTTGTGAAGCCTCTAGAAGGAAAGGTGCAAGCCTGACTGTTACAACCTCAATTTTTCATATGTTTTCATAATTGAAATGTAATGATTTTATGAATTTAGACTTAATTGAAAAGGTTGTATGCTTTTCTTCAAAGGATGAATTTCTTTGCAAATATCCCTTTGGATAAGAATTTCGTGATTTCTATTATTATGTTAATCCAATAATGGATATAAAAGAGAAGAAAAGAAGAAAATTCCGAATAATAGGAAAAGATACAAGATAATGGATATTAAGCAAAGTATTTATGAGAAATACATGGAAATCTCTATATAGTGGCATTAATGGCCATGATTTATTAAATGTCATTTACATGTGATTTCTAATAGAAAGAGTAGTAAAAAAAAGAAAAAAAAATAATTTATTTGAATAAAGGAATAAATAAGAAAAAGGATAAAAGATAAGGAAAGAGGCTAAAGAAATATTCCCAAGATGGGATTTCAAGCCATTAAGATTCCTTGAGATCCAAGGAATCCAAGATAAAAATTTAATAGCAAAGGAAAGAGAAAATAGTTGAGAAATATTCATAATTGAGTAATATCTTGCACCTAAATAAAAGGCGCGTTTTCTTTTAGATAATGAACCCAAATTTGACATGGAGGTAGATAAAGTCACTATTACATTTCCCTCAAATTTTGGGATTAATTAGACACTCGATGTGGGAGTTATGGCTTTTACAAATTTCCCTAAAGTGTTGTGATTGTAATAAATGTCACATATTTTTCTGATTTAAATGAAAATAGTAGGAGATGACGCCAGCCGTCAGATCGAGATCTTATGCCAGATGTGCATCTCCTTCCTTGAGTCAGTAAAGGAATGGGGCTGCAAAATAGGGGGACCTTTCCCTTGATTTTCCTCGTGAATCTATGCATGTGCAAACAAGGAAAGGGTAGGGTTGAGTTCGGGAGAGGATTCCGAACCCTTTACACCCTACTTTTTCAAGCTTTCATGGCTTATAGGAGAAACACCCTATCCTGCCAACAAGGCAATCGATGTCAAGGGCAGGGAACCCTAGAAATTGACCCCAATCCTATAAATACTACCCCTCTCAACTCCTTTCATCCTCACACACCTAGAAAACACCCTCTCTCACTCCCTCATGGTCTGAGTCAAAGGATCCACCCTCTCCGGTGAGCTCTCCATGCAGCACCACCACGAGGTCTATTATGGGGTCGAGCAAGGGATGACGAGCAACATCCATTCAATCAAGGTCCATCGTAGACCAAGGCACAGATCAGACGGCCGAGAGCCACCGAGTTCATGGCAAAAACTTAGTGGGTGCGCGTGAGGAGGAGCGTTGGATTGAGTCTGGTCAATGACGACCAAAAACCCAAAGGCTAAGGATTATCCGCAAAATCCAAATAAATCAAAAATTCAAGGAAAAAGGTGTGATATTGTTTAATTTATTAAAAATCTTTCCTTTGGCCGAAACATACAAGTAAATAATGCTTTTTGATCAGAAAAATATGTAGAACCTGATAAAAATGATATTAGAGCCTAATTGTAAATGGTATTAAAACAGTATAGGGTTTTACATCTTTTAATGCATTAAATGACAGAAAAAACCTAGAAAGAGATAAAAAATCATGATGAATCTTGATTTTGTTTTTTATCAGTGTTAACCGTTAAGAGTAAGAGGAAGGGTAAATTCATAAAGGGATTATTAATATGTTGGTTTTAGGGTTTTATAATCATGTACATGGTTTAATGGACTAAAAACCCTAATTTGGGAAAACATGAGTTTTATTGGTTATAATTCGAAAATTACCAGTATACAACTGTAATGTAATGATTCTTGAACATAATTTGGATTAAAGAGTCCTTAATGAAGATAATTGAGAATTAGGGTTAAGTTCATAATGCTTAATTGATGAAATTGAGTAATTGCAACCTATTGGATATTAATGTTGAGTTTCAACCTATTTTACATGAAAAGTTGACTAATTTAGGGTTTTATCTATGCATGAAGGATAATACATTTAGAAACCCTAATTTAGGGTAAAAAGGAGAAAAACCTTGTTTAATTCGAATTATGGAAATATGTTACTAAATAATAATCCTAATCCTGTTAGGAGTAATAAAATGATAAATTTAAGGTTTTTATGTAGTTCTGTTGAATTAGGGTTTATAATGCTAAAGGTAGAGGCAAAACCCTAATTACAAAGGAAACCACAAAATTTGGAATAGAAATCCTAAGAAATAAGATAGGTTTGGATGAATCTTGATAAAAGAAATTTTGAATATTTATTTGAGGATTTCTATGCATACTTGCTTGCTTGGTTGGGTTTTCTCTACTTAATTGATTCTGTCTCCAAATCTGTAGTTACATGTATGTGGTTACGCTTATGAATATCTGGATCTAGTTTTCTGAGGATTTTTGAGGTTTCCATTGGTTGCTTGAATTAAACTATTGGATGAATTTAATTCATTCATACTATAATGTGAATATGACAATCACCTAAGATATATGCCTACTGGCTCAGATCTTAGTCCCCTCTGTAGCTTAATAGATTGACCTAGTTCATGGCTACCTATGGGGTAGGTCCATCAGGTCATTGGATGACTTAGTATATGTCTACCTATGGGGTAGGTCCATCAAGTCACCATGAGTTAGAGATTGGTCTACCTTTGGGTAGATCCATGCGACTCCACAACCCTAAGTAATGGCTACCAATGAGGTAGGACCATGGGGGTAAGGATCTACCATATGAGAGAGGTAGTGTCCAAGTCCACTATAGGGACATCACAGAGATAGGGGATATGTATGGATTGAGTAGTATTGCCTAAAACGTAACCTTGATTGTTAAATGATATTTAGTTGCTTATATTGTTACCATAGTTGCACAATATTTGCATTTCCCCACATATCGGCATATTCATTTATGCTGACCAACGTTTTGTTTGTCGGCATTTTAGGTACAAAATTGAAAAGGACAAATAGTAAAGTGGCATATTGTGAAATTAAGAAATAAAGTTCACGGAGGATTAGTTAGAATAGAGTCCATATGTGGATAGAAGTTAGATATACAAGTTTTTGAAAAAGGTATGCAAAGTTTTATTTTATTCTAGATTTTAGTATAATTTGGTAGAACTTAATAATTATTACTGATTATTTGTCAAACCTTTGATCCAGGAAATTGGGATAACGGCTCTGACCTCTTAGTCTCCCTTAATTGGGGGTTACCAAGAGGTGGGGTCGTTACACTGACACACTCCCCATGCTCTGTATATCTCCCTCATTGAATGGTAAACTCCAGACCATTCAAACAGAGCTCAAAAGCCTCTTAAAGGAAGGAGATACAAATGGTACACATCCCGTATTACCCACCCATCCTGCTTCGACCATATATCTATGTATCATTAAAGCACACCTTGGAAACATATAAAAGGTGTGGTGCACACTTTTAATGTGCTCTACATTTCTCACCTTGACCAATATGACTAGGCCACATACTCAAGACTTTAGAAAGCCCCCTACCACATATCTTATGTCCATTCACTTTATAGACCCCACTTACCTGAAAAACATTCCTAACTTATCCCTAACCCTAGGAAAACCTCAAACATCATAAGTATAGTCCCCAACCACCAATTACAAGGGCTAGCATTTCTAAGAAGGCTACAATTTGTAGGCTAATATATATAAGTGTTAGAATTTTAAGAAGCCTTGGCTATAGAAAGGGTTATAGCCTGATAGATGAAGAAACTAAGGAGAGGATGTTCAATCCATTGAGAGAGAGTGATTGTGAACCTTTCACCTTATTTTAGAGAATAAGATAGTCTTTCCTTTCCAACAACAATCAAGCAGGGCAGGCAAGTGGACCGACTACAATGTGATCCATTCTCTTTCCCCCATAGTCCAAACCCCTGTGATGATATGAGTACTCAAGTTGATTACAATAGATACAATATTTAGATTATTACATTAGATATATCGTCACTATGTTATAGTTGCATATACTCCTTATCCTTATTCTCCTCTTTCCCATCCTATGGTGTAAGTACATGAGCATCTAGATTCAATGATCACCAATAACATTTTTTTATCTCTAAAATTTGATTTGCATGTAGTCTTTTCTAACTATTTTCACTATGTCTTACACACAAACCCTTTAAATATAAAGAAAAGAACCATAAGTCATCAAAATTACAAGACCTTAAGGGAATTTTTTTGGTTCCCAATATCTTCCTTATGTTAACTTTACACCTTATACTTTTCTCTACTATTACTTATTTATGTTGTCCACCTAATTTTCCTCAGTTCATTTCAATGATTTTCCTTATATTCTTTATAAACATAGTAGTGAACATATTTTTCTCATCACTCCATCAAATTCCACCTGTGGTTTCCCATGAGCATCGACACCACACCAAGGACCTGTCTTCATTCTAGTTCTCAATGCAATGATTACTCCCTATACTTCTCTTGAGAACATTGAGCAAATTGCATATTATGAGTACCATCATTCTCTAGTACATATGATCAATGTGTGTCAAGCCCTGTGCATGTTGTTCATGATCTCATTAAAAATAATACACTAGAGTGAATCATGATCCGAACTTGATACACACTATCTTGTTGATTCTAGAAGAGCCATTGCTTCCCCATGAATCATTCATTCTCTTGGTCCTTTGAAGAACTGGAGTATTTAGGGTCAAGATGATGAATTGGGGAAAAGATGAGTATTCTTTATATTTCGAAGAGATAAGGGATATAAATTATGGTCAAACTAGACCTAATTCCTTATGGAAGTCCTCATCGTTGTAATTCCTCTACTCAAGAACATGGGAAAGTGGTTTAATATACCTCATACCCTACATCTAATAGATGCTAGAGACCAAAATTTTAGAGCAATATCAGGAAAAACCACATACCATTCCCTACCTGAATAATGACCACCAAAAGAACTACAACATACACTTCCACCATGGATGAAAATTCTTTGAAAATTTGACAATAACCCTCTAAACCCAAAATGCCAAAGAATTCATAGTTTTTGATTGAGAGATCCTCATGCAATAGAGGGAGGATGTACAATATACTAGATCTAAGGTTTCTCCATCACGACTATCAAACAACCAACATCATCATCATTTATTTTGTTTCCATTGTCCATCAAGTTGTAGCTCGGGTGGTAAAGGCATGGGCTCTTCAATGAAGGGACCCAAGATTGAAATCCAAGTTTTGCGCCTTGTAAACAAATTATCCCATCATGTAGGCTATCCCACTTTGTGATTCAAATACCTCCTCTAGTGTGTGGGTATCTGAGGGGGAATGAGGGTTTACATTTTTAAAGTGGGGCCACCGAAGTGGCTCTTCCTTAGGGGTGGTTACCATGTCATCCAAAAAAATATTTTTTTCCATTGATATGAAGGCCAAGACACCAATGAACAAAAAGGCTTATTGAAGAAGATCATTTAATTTAGCAAAGATAATACTTGCATCATCAAATGGATAAAAAAATTCATTCTATTGTATTTCCTTACATCTATTAGGACTATTGATATACCTATATATGGGAACGTGTCACCCTTGTAAAAACTAATAACTATCTGCATACCTTAATGAACTGGCATAAAGTTATAGGCCGATATCAAGGTCGAAAATGATCTTGTCATGGGTGTTGCACGTCACTTGCGGCTTACGTGCAGAGATGTAGTGATATTGGGATTTTAGGTGGGGGAGATGGTAGTTTTGGAGGCAAATGTGATTGTGCCATAGTAGGGTAATTTGTAGTGGTAGAGGGTGTGAAGTTAGTGGTGGTGGCATAGGATAAATAAAGTGTGGGTTGGAGAGAGAATGGGTAAGAGGGAGAAAAAGAGGGGAAGAAAGGTGACATAAGGAGAGATATTTTTGTTGTTTATAACTTTTCATATTTTAAGGAAATAAAAATAGTTAGTTTCCTTAGAAAATTACATTCCAATAAGACCAATGTTGATATAATTCTAAGAAAAAATGATATTAGAATATACAAATGGGTATTGTATATTAGTAATTATTTCTTCACTAACACACTAACTCAAAACTAAATATATAGAAAGGAGATGAGGGAAGTAAAAGAAAGAGAGAAGGGAAGTGATGATGATAGATGAGAGAAGTGAGGAGTAAAATGTGTTGGTATGTATGTCATAACTTGTGAATGATGTGATTAATAATAAAGGTAAACTTCCAATTTATTTGGTTATGAGATAATGGAGTGACATAACAAATTTCTAAAGAATTATATTACTCAATGACACATGTCTTCAAGCACATTACTTGAACAATGAGATCATACATATTTTAAGAGTATGTACATTCTTATTATGTCCCTAGTCAGATGTTATTGTGAAAGGATGATAGACAGCAATAACACATAAGGCTAGAGTCTGTGTTGGTTGATGACAAAATCTCATGAGTCATGATATGTTATGTCAAACCAAACACATAGATACTTATTTGAGAATAGTGTATCAGACAGACCCACCGTAAGAGTGATACATCGATACCATAATTGATAGTCAAAATCATCTTTTATAGTGTTGGTGGTGATTGTTGTTCTTGGACCTAAAGTCACTACACTCATCACATATCATTTTATATACTTTGACATCATCCACTGTGACCCTGAATAAGGGTTTCCATATAGGTGATGATCGGGTGCACTATGACACACGAGGATGATAGTGAGTGATGTAGATGGGATTTGTCCCTCTTATGGGAGTATGATATCCTATCCTCTTGATTAGCAAGACTGAGAAAAGCATGCCCAAACACATATGAATCAATATGTGATATTGAGATTACATATATCTCTGAAAGTCTGCTATAACAAGAAACAAAGATTGAATGTTGGAGAGGATGCATGGTCCATGCCTCGAGTTCAATTTGGATATCAGTGACAAAGGAACTATACAAACACTAGAACACCAATCATAGATTGTAGGTTGAAGTTGTTCTTCAACTTTCCATTTACTTGGGTAGAAATGATGAGTGACCAGGCACTACTCTTTGTTTGTGATGTCATAATTGGTTATGAAAATTCACTGCCAATGTAATATGGGACCTATAGGGTCACACACATAGGATACTTCTAGAAGAGATCATGAATGATAATTAAATTGATTACTAAAGTGATAAGGTATTGGATTTAAACATCATTTGAATGACAGGACTCCCAACCGATCGATTCATATGATAAAATGACTGATTTGAGTGTCAGTTTGATTGGATATTGCGTTGGCTAATTTGTGGATGAGCTGGGGAGCAAAATTCCAATATTAAAGACGACTGTTTGCAAAGCAAGACACCAAATTCATGTTGCAATTTGATTGCATAAAGGATTAGTGTTGACATCATGTCATTCATTAATTGGATTAGAATTGCCAATTCATATGTGATTGGGAAACATGATGAAACAACCGGTTCACTGGGTGAACTGATCAGCTCACATGCCAACTGATCGGTTTTCCTAGAGAACCAACCATTTTTTCATTCACATGCCATTCCACTCCCACACATATTGGGAAACTTGACCTTGATCCCTCCTATAAATAAAGGGATACTAAGGGCTTGTCAGACACCTCAATTGCCCCTAACAATTGTTTGCCATATCTGGTTGTGGTAGCTGAGAGAGTCTGAGCAAGTCCTGCCCAATAAAGGGAGGGATAGAAAGGGAGAACAATTGTGGGAGAGCAAGTTGGTGACTAGTACACTAGAAGGGAGGGATAACTCCTTCCTATCCATTCAAGAAGAATGACATGAGTTCCATGTGGTTCATGTGGACTAATCTAGTGGCCTGGATACTTTTCCTGCTAGGAGGACAACGTCAACCTACTGTCCATGGTGGAGACCAGGAGTTACTGTAGACGCCACATGAGAGAAACTAGAAGATAGATGCATGACTACAATGACGATTATATTGCCGCTAGACTTGCTCTAGGACTAGGTAAATCATCCAAACCACCCTTTCCATTTTATAGTTATTGACACGATCTGTTAGTTTATGGAGAATATGGCTTTTTTTGTTTTCCCTACCTATATGATGTTATATATCCCTACAATGGTATCAGAGCCACACCAATCTACTATATTTTGGGATAACTAATATGATATCATTTTAGGTTTTTATCATTTATATATTGCATACGATGCAAATATTAGTATCTGATCAAATACCAAATATATTCCCAAACTAATATAGATATATATATATATATATATATATATGTAATTTACGTGTGTCACCCTAAAAGTTGGTGTTGATGGTGGATGTGTAGCATGGTTATGGCCAATAATCCTAATTATATGTGCATGGTGGTTGTGTGTTTATTTCTTATTCTATCTCAGTTTGCATATCAAGCCTCTACTTATCTTCCAATTGTAAGGGTATTATTCTATACTACCTTTGCTCCCCTTGAATGTAACTCGAGGTTTCTCTATAATCATGTAATATTAAGATAGTTTAATTTCTTGTGACAATGAAGAAGACAAAATGACAAGCAAGAGGAAAAAGGAGGACTAATCCACTGGAGGCCCAGTCGATCTAGTAGAGGACCCAGAGAATGGTGGATCAAAGTCTAGAGGATCGAGGAGGTGAAAAACCAACCCACTAGGAGGCAAGCCGAACCGTTCAAGGATTGAACCGATCATCCTAGATAGACAAGAAAAAATATTCACCAATAATAGATTTCTACATAAGATGCAAACCCTAGGTTGTGGTAGTTCCTTGTGGCTCCAAGGAATTACATTAGAATGTCCATATCCATTGCCTTTTGTTTTAGTTCATGTTTTTGTTGTGGGATTTATCATGTATATTATACATACTATATATGTGGTGATTGGATAAAGTATATGCATGTATAAATATGAATTCTCTTAATAATATATTAAAGCTTAGATTCTTTCCATTAGCAACACACATGAAAAGCTTGATCGATTAAGCATAGGTACGCCCTAGCATGGTGCATCGTCTATCTCATGTAAGTGTGATGGTAGTAATGTAGATCTGCTCAAGCAGGGTGCATTATTATCGTGTTGGCTTTTGGGTCAGGCTCAACTGGGTGATCTTAATAGGATTAAGCACCTAGAAGCATGCATATGATTATGGCAAGGAGTTGCACATGTCATCTATCCAAGAATTGATATGATGCAATTGGCAAAAGTTTCTTACCTACTTCTGGCATTGGTCAGGTAATAATTGAATTGTTTTGGATCTTGTCTCACTAGAAGGTTGTACATTGCAATCTTCTAAATTAATATATGAAGACTATAAATTTGAATAAAATAGTGGGAGTGATAATTAATTAAAGACATAATTAAATATCATCAACTTTTTCAAATCAAATCAAATGAGAAGGGTTTTGACAGAATGCAATTTTTCTCTTGTAGAATCAAATGACAAAGAAATCATTGTTGCGATCCATCCTTAGGAAGGGAAACTTTGATGGGACAAACTTCCACAACTAGTTTTGGACATTGAGAAGGGTTCTCAATGATGAGCATAAGCTATGTGTCCTAGATAAACCAGTTCTAGAAATACCTACTCCTGATGTGCCTAGGGATAAAGTGGATGCTTATTAGAAGCATGCCAATGATGCCTTAGACATAAAACACCTTATTCTAAGATGAATGAACTATGATTTGTATGAAAAATGTGAAGATATGGGGATACTTGAGATGGTGACACATCTTAGGGACATGAACCATGACCTCACAAAGAAAGAACAATGCAATGTTTCAAAGGTGCTCTTTGAGTGTAAGATGACAGAGGGAGACTCAATTGAGGCCCATGTGCTCAATATAATTGGACATGTGGATCATCTATAACAACATGGATTCTCTTTAAGCCAAGAGTTGGCCATGGATATGATTATGTAATCATTAACTAAATCATATAACCATTTTATTGAGTGCAATCATTTGAATAATGTGGCTAGACTGCTTTCAGATTTTCTTGCCATGTTGATAAATGCTGAAGAAAGAATGAGGAAGGACAAAATCCATGATTATAATTAGCAGAGTTGAGTCCAAGGATGAAAGTGAGGCAATGAAGAGTTTTGAGGTTAAGAAGAAATCCAAATCATCAACACTCGTGATGAGGAGAAATAAAAGTATAAGAGGTCTCTGTCCTTTATACTTGAAGGCATTCAGGAAGAAGAAGATGGGGATGATGATCTCTACTTTAGGTATATACATTATTGAGATAAACTTATCTACTTATTCATCTTGGGTACTAGATAGTAGATGGAGATCTCACATATGCTCGAATATGCAGGATCGAAAAGAAGTAGACCTTTGAGAAAGGATGAGGTCAAACTGCAAGTTGCAAATGGAGCAAGAGTTTATGCCACTGTAGTTGGAACCTATAGTTTATCCCTGCCTACATGGCTTGTGATAGAGTTAGTGAACTGGTATTATGTACCTACCATAAATAGAAACGTCATTTCAGTATCTTTCATAAAAAAGGATGCATATGAATTTCATATTAACAATGGTCAATGTTCAATTTTAAAAGATGGGATCTTTTATGGCAATGCCCCAATGTCTTATGGTCATTATTTTCCATATCTAAATACAAATCCTTATAACATAAATAACAAAAGACTAAAACTCAATGAACTCAGATAAAACATATGCCTGGCATTGTTGTTGGGGAACATAAATGAGAAACACATATCTAGACTCCATAAAGACGATTATCTGGACTACTTTGATTTACAATCAATAGATACATGTGAAACTTATTTGCTAAGAAAGATGACCAAGACTCCTTTCGTTGGTAACAATAAGAGGGCTAGTAATCTATTACGACTTATACATATTGATGTATGTGACCCTTTTAGAACTACTTCTAGAGGCAGGTATCAGTACTTCATTACCTTCATTGATCACTTCAGTAGGTATGGTTATGTTTACCTGATGAATCATAAGTCAAAAACTCTTGAAAAGTTCAAGGAGTTTATGAATGAAGTACAAAACCAACTTGGAAAAAGTATTAAGTCGCTTCATTCTGATCGAGGTGGGTATAACTTAAGTCGAGAGTTTGAAGACCTTCTATGAGCCTACGGTATCGTATCACAATGGACTCCACCTGGAACACCTCAGCATAATGGTGTGTTAGTAATAAGGAATCATACATTGCTAGATATGGTGTGATCTATGATGAGTTTAGTTGAACTTGTGACTACCTTCTAGGGTTATGCTCTTGAAACTACCATGTTTATACTAAACTAAGTACCATCTAAATTGGTTCAAAAGACACCATATGAGATATGGCATGAGAAACGTCCTGAAGTGTCTTTCATGAAGATTCGGGGATGTGAATCTTATGTCAATAAAATGTTTCTAGAAAAGCTTGGACCCAAATCTGATAATTGGATATCCTAAGGAAACTAAGGGATACTAATTTTACACTCCATTTGACAACAAAGTGTATGTTGCCAGGACTGGTGTATTCCTAGAAAAGGATTTTATTTCCAAAGGAATCAGTGGGAGAAAAGTAGAACTCAAAGAGGTCCTAGATCAGCAAGAAAACATTGAACCAATAGATGTATAAGAGGAACAAGAAGAATCACAAGTCATTGTGGAATCTCAAATTCCTCAAGTAAAACAAGGACCTCATAGATCTAGTAGGACACACCTTAAACCTGTAAGATTTGGATATCTTGTAACTCAGGAAGGCGGTGAATTGGTCATAAAGAATGAGACAACGATCTATCTATAAGATACTGAGGGACCAATGTCTAAAAAATGGCTTGAGGCCATTACATCTAATATGGAATCCACATACGCCAACAAGGAATGAACCTTGGTGGATCTGCTTGAAGAGGTAAAACTCATATGGTGCAAGTGGGTATTCAAGAAGACGACTGACATGGATGGTAAAGTACAAACATATAAGTGGAGATTGGTTGCAAAGGGTTTCAGACAAATTGAAAGTGTTGACTATGATGAAACCTTTTCTCCAGTTGTCGTGGTTAATTACATCAGGATCATGCTTGCCACGGCAGCTGATCACGAGTATGAGATTTGGCAGATGACATGAAAATCACATTCCATAATGAGAATCTTCTTAAGGATGTGTACATGATACAACCTGTGGGTTTTATAAATCTAAAGGATGCAAATAAAGTTTGTATGCTACAAAGGTCAATCTATGGATAGAAGCAAGCATCTCAGAGTTGAAATCTTTATTTTGATGAAACCGTCAAAGAGTTTGTCTTTACTCAAAATGAATATGAAACTTGTGTGCACAAGAAGGTTAGTGGGAGCATGATTTCATTCCTCATATTGTATGTAGATGACATACTATTGATGGGGAATGGCATCCCTACTTTACAAAAGGTAAAGACTTGGTTGGCAGATATGTTTTCTATGAAAGATATGGGTGAAGCATCCTATATCTTGGGGATCAAGATATATAGAGATATATCTAGAAGGGTTCTTGGACTAAGTCAAAGTGCATACATTGATAAAGTGTTTAATAGGTTCAACATGGAGAGCTGAAAGAGAGGAAACCTTCCCATGGTGCATGGAGTTACCATCTATAAAGCTCAATGTCCTAGTTCTTGTAAAGAAAGGGAACACATGAGTATGACTCCATATGCATCAACAATTGGATCAATCATGTATGCAATGTTGTGTACCCATCACGATGTCTCACATGCATTAAGCATGAGGAGCAGATATCAGTCAGATCTAGGTGATGCTCACTGGACAGTCATGAAGAACATACTTAAGTACTTGTGAAGAACCAAGGATCAATTCCTTATCTATGATGGAGAAAAAGAGTTGGTGGTAAAGGGTTACACCAATGCAAGCTTTGAGACTAAAAAAAGATTACAAATTGAAATCATTATTTGTATTTTACCTCAATAGTGGAGTAGATTTGGAAGAGTTCCAAGAAAGAGACAGTTGTTGATTCTACACCAGAGGCTGACATCGAATGTAGTTGAGGAGGCTGTCTGGATGAAGAAGTCCATCTCAAAACTTGGGGTTGTTCCAAGCATCAACGATGCAATTGAGCTATATTGTGACAACAATGAGGATATTACACAAGATAAGGAACCCTAATCATATCAACAGTCCAAGCATATACAAAGGAAATTCCATCTCATATGAGAGATCATACAACAAGGAGATGTGAAGATTTGTAGAGTGCCAATTAAGGATAACGTTGTTGACCCCTTGACAAAAGCTCTTTCATAACAGAAGCATGATACTCATGTTAGATCTCTTAGAATAAGATTAATGAGTGATTGACTCTAAGTGCAAGTGGGAGTTTGTTGGTATGTATGCCCAGAGAGCCAATCATATGATGATTGTAATGGAATAACTTCTAAATGATTTGATTAATAATAAAGGCAAGCTTCCAATTTATTTTTCTTTAATCAGTTGTGATATAATGAAGTAACATAATAAATGTCTAGAGAATGATATTACTCAATAATGTATGTCTTCAAGTACATGACTTGAACAATGAGATCATACAGATGTTATGAGTATATACATTCTTGTTGTGTCCCTAGTCAGATGTTATTGTGGAAGGCTGATAGACATCAATAACACATAAGACTAGAGTGTGTGTTGGTTGATGACAAAATCTCATTAGTCATGATATGTGATGTCAAGCCAAACACATATATACTTGTTAGAGAATAGTGTATCAGATAGACCCACCAAAAGAGTGATACATGGAGACCATACATGGTAATCATCTCGTATAATGCCGGTGGTGATTTTGGTTATAGGATTTGAAGTCACTACACTCATCACATGTTGTTCGGTATACTTCGACATCATCCAATGCGATACTAAATAAGGGTTTCCATAAAGGTGATGATCGGGTGCACTCTAACACATGGGGATGAATGTGACTGATGTAGATGAGATTTATCCCTCCTATGGGAGTATAATATCTTGGCCGATGCACACGTGAGAAAGGCATTTCTATGCACACGTGAGTCAATATGTGATATTGAGACTACATACATCTCAGGAAGTCTTATATAGCAAGGGACAAAGATTGAACATTGAAGAGTATGACTAGTCCATGCCTCGAGTTCAATATGGATATCACTGACAAAGAAACTATACAAATACTGGAACACCAATCACATATTGTAGGTTGAAGTTGTTCTCCAACTTTCCATTTACTTGGGTAGCAATGATATGTGACCAAGCACTACTCTTTTCTTATGATGTCATAATTGGTTATGAACATCCACTTCCAATGTAATACGAGACCTATAGGATCACACACATAGGATACACCTAGAAAAGGATTTTTTTTTATCATGAATGATAATTGATTATTAAAGTGTTTAGGTATTTGATTTAAACATCAATTGAATGACTAGACTCCCAACCCATCGGTTCATATGATGAAATGACCAGTTGGAGTGTCAGATCGATTGGATATTGCATTGGCTGAATTCTGGATGAGCTGAGGAGTGAGATGACTGGTTCACTTAGTGAACCGATTGGTTCAAGATTATGAGATTCATTTTTTACTTGAGGTGGGTGACAAATCTAGATAACTTTACAAGATATGATATTATTTACATAGATGGGAACTTAGCATGGAATACACGAGCCCCATCATTTGATTAACCTATACTAATTGATATGTCAATATTAATTAGTGAATTAGGGAATCCTTACTCTTCTTTGTCTGTACCATCCTAAATTTTTAGTTGCTCACTCAGACAAAAGTTCTTCTCTTCATACCATCATCCCCGTATCCAAACATATCTCTTATATGTACAAAAGTTTGTTTTTTCCAGCACAACATACTACTATGTGATCCACAAATAAATATTTTGATGTGCTTCTGTTTGATATTAAGCATCCTATTTTATAATTTTTTCCTTGCATACCTTGTGAGCTACATTATCAGCTCTCAAATATAGAGATTGGCTCATGTTGAATGTGACATGCTATGCATGTTGTATGTTGGGTATATGATATATAGATTTGAGTTGTATCATCTACCAATTAGACTTGACGTTAGCTCTGTGTCCAGCTACATACACGAATAAGGGCCCTACATACATATTTTGCACTAAGTTGAGTTAATTAATGTAACAAGGTACCTAAATTATATATATACATATATTTCATTTCTAGCTACCTTGTAACATGGTTTTGCATATCTGATGTGTTGTCTATAATGTTTACTGAATATGGATCTATTGTCAAATGAGATGCAAAGTGTTGGTTAACAAATTGAAAATGGAAAAAACTCCACATTGCAGTGGATTCTCATCTATCTACAACAAGTCAATCACAAGTATACATTTGCATTTTAGACATCGACTCCTAAACAAGAACAAAAGGGATACACATGTACCTGAATGAAGAGGTAACAACTCAACCATAAGAACCCATTTTCATTTTAGAATATTTTTCATACTTGTTCTTGAACTACTTGCATATTTTCTCTAGCCTTTGTTACCCTATTTTCTCTCAATAAATAGTCCAAATTCATTTGTAAATGTCAGAGAAATGTGGCCTGACTTGGCCACTTGGGGAAAACATATTTTCATATCATTCATGCTAGTATGAAATGAGAACATATACATTTTTAACTATCTTAATATTTGAAATTTCTTTAGTTATTTCCCATCTATATTTTTATGTTCAGCGTGATCGAAAAAAACAAGAAATGAAAATTATCATTGTATTTCGTTCAGTTGAAAATTCATGTCATGACTCGTAAGTTGGTCTTTTCATGAAGTTGAGTTACCAAGGTCTCTATTCTACCTCTAAACAATAAGATACCTATTGCCGCTGCATTTATTTTGTTTCCATAAGTGAATTGTCATGGCCTTTGCTTATGGCTATTTCGTGCAGCAAACTTTCTTTGAAGTTGGAATCATTTCTCCATAGCAAAAGGACCATATAGTATTGACACTTTACATTCATATCTCTTTAAAAAATTCCTTCATGCAATGAGGAAGTGTTCATCCACCAAGATAGTAAGGTGCAATTTAATATCTTATTTGACAGTGTATTAATTTTGCGTATGAATCTTTGCCCCAAAGCCTATTTCCTTATTCAGTCACAACACCCTTTGACCAAATGAAATATGCAATATTGTATGTGGAGTAGTGTTCAACATTTCCTTTTATAAATGGATAGTGGTGAATTGATTGGACTATGTCGGGCCATTGTATTGCTCTGAAAGGATGAGTGTTGATCTGTTTCTCTGAGATTGGACTATGGCTGGCCATTGTGCTACTCATAAAGGATAAGAGCTGAGTCATTTCTTTGAAGGTGCACATTTTTTAGAAATATGTTTATGGGTGACTGAAACAATGAATCAACATTCATATAATGTTATAGAATCATTGCAATGTGATGTAGGATGTCAGTGCTACCACCAAAGACCTTCATATCTAGGGAACCACTTCATTTATCTAGATCCTACCTAATTTCCTTACATTAGGGATAATATCTTAAGTTATCATGAAGTCTCTCCTAAACAATATAGCATTGAAGGACAATGTGTATAGGTTTATTGAGTGGTATACTAGAAAGACATTTTAGTGTCATTTACAAATAGACTAGACACATTTGTTGACAATAGTCTAATTCATGTTACTAGGAGCTCCCTTGTTCCAATAAATTCCTAATAAAGGATTCATTTTATTTTGCCTGAATTAGGAAATATATTCCATTTATGATCGTTCATTTTGTCTAGTTTGCCACTAATCCAGAATTGGTTGAATTGCTCTAGAATATGACTGCATTTGATGGCCCTCAAATATAAAAAGTGTAGTGAGGAAGGACATTGGAAACAAGAACAAACCATTAATCCTATATTGAATAGGACACTCTTTCATAGAGCGCACAACATGTTTTAGCATATTGAACACCACATTAGCATTGGAAGAATAATGCAGTTGTCAGAACACCACTATGCTCCTTATGGACGTACAAGTATCAATCCTACATTTTATTTTCCTGGTTCCCATGTCAAGGACACATGGTTTGCTTCTTCTTTCAATCATTAACTATTCTCTATAAGTGCTAAACCAATGAGTACACAACACCAACCACAAAAATTAATCGCACAAAGAAGTGGGTGGAGAGAAATTATATGTGACCATTAAAATGGCATGGTTAAGGAATACAAGGAGTTCTTAAAGGAATATATTACATACTTCCTCTATGTCATTCTCACATGGTTGTATATGCAAGAATTAGTTACCACTTACCAATGACGTTTTCTTTTTTTGGCATAGGCAAATATCACCTACCAATGGTG
Source organism: Alisma plantago-aquatica (assembly GCA_963693085.1). Taxonomy (NCBI): domain Eukaryota; kingdom Viridiplantae; phylum Streptophyta; class Magnoliopsida; order Alismatales; family Alismataceae; genus Alisma; species Alisma plantago-aquatica. The sequence goes on from OY856410.1 coordinate 1,179,895,290, forward strand.
TTACCTTTTTTTAAGATGGATCAATGATTCCAATGCATAACTAAAACATTATTTCTGAATTTAGAATTGTGAACATGGAAGATGACAATTATATCTTCTTGTTCATCCTCATTAAAACCCCCATAGGGCCTATCATAGTCCTAATGAGATGTTGATGATGCATAAATGTAAATAATGATGCAATGACCAAGGGACTACATAGGTAAACTCTTAAACTCACAAACCACAGTGAACTAATGAGAATCAAATATTTTAGACCTACATTCTTTCCAACTATCCACAGAAAAATAGAAAAATCTTTACATAGAAATGACAATGGTGATCGTGGTCATGTCTTTGACTGTTGTTATCAAGGAAGAACCAATGATGAAATTTTACATTACTTCAGTAGTGACAATATTCTGTCTATATCTAGGGTATACACATCATGGTAGAACTGGTCTTTTGAGTTGTTTTAGCTATTGAAAATGTTCAACTATTTTCCGAAGCTGGTTACACACCTATAGATAATAAGACCTAGAGTAGGATTTCAATTTAGCTCCCATGTAAATCCATTCAAATAACCACAAGGGATAAATTGATCTTAGCAATTAGGGGATCTAGATTCTAGAAACCACATTAGAATGTTCAAGCTCCAATAAAAATTTTATGACTCATTGAGTGGTTGGTGCAAACGTTATTTACATGAGGCTATATTTTCTATGGATTATTTTCACTTCAATTTGAGATGGATGAAGAATATTTTAGAATCCTTTCTTTGAGTAAGGCTATACTTTTTAGATGATTTATGTGTCATATGGCATGCTATTTATCTCATCATTTGTGTTTTATTGATGATGTGAATTTTTAGATAGTCATGCAACCTATAGGGGGTGCTTCCCACCATAAAGTGTTATGCATTTCCTAATTAGCTTAAACTATAGTGATGTGACAAAGTGGGGTTTTCTGGCTTAATTTCGAGGACGAAATATATTTTAAGGTGTGTAGGATGTGATGGAGTGGACTTTTGGAATCCTAAAATGTCGAATGATACAAGTGAAGATATGCATGTTGAGTTGTTTTGATAATCCCCAGTGGGTTAGTAAAGTTGGAGTGTTGATTGAGATTTATATAATGATTAAGATCTCTCTTTATATGCCTTCTTGAGGAATTTGATTGGATGGTCTGATAGTTGAGTTTTGTCACCAAAATTAAATAGAAGGTAGATCGATAGGTAGGGAAGCTATGGTTAAAATTTGGTGGCAATTGGAGCATCCTAGAGAAAGTTATGTATGTTTGAAGTTGGTGAAATAATGTGCATTTGATGTGTTTTGGACCTAAGTTGGTGATCTTTAATCCATGTCACACCTCTTTTCTTTTGGGCCGGGCTGTGTGGCCTCTTGCGTGCCCTAGATCTGTGATCTAGCAGCTGTGCCTAACAACCTTAAGATGCCGCAGATAGGCCTGTGTTGAGCTTTAATCTGGGCGGTAGATTAAGGATCTAAGGGTTGTGCGCTTACCCTCAACCCCCAGCGGAGTGGTAGTAGGAACGTGGGGAGGATGAGGCCACGTCTGCCTCCATCACTTCATGGATCGTGTGAGTGACTGAGATCATGAACTGGGTAGTTGGCTTCGTATGGGGATGAGCTCCCATTTGACCCCTCTCTCTGGAGGAACAACCATCTGAGCGGTGAGTTTCGACTCCCGCTCTTCTCCACTTCTCCATCGATTCTTGCAGAGAGAGTGAGAAGTAGAAAAGACGGGTAGAGGGGATAATAGAGGAAGAGGAATAAGGGAGGAGAAACGAGAAGGCCTGGGGAAGAATCTGTGCTTGAGTGCTTGTCCTCAAGCAGTCATTATCATGACCGACGACCTCCAGTCAGTCGCCCATGAACGGGGAGATCAAAGACCGGTTGGGAGAGCTGCTCGCCGCTAGAGAAGGAAAGGGTCGAGTTCGCATATACCCTACAAAGCTTTTCGAAGCTTCAGTCAGGCGCAAAGTCAAGAAGAGGCCGATTGCCTCTTTGTCCCGCCACAATCAGGGCCAGGCGGTGGCGCCCTTGTGGAGAAGGAACTCCACACCTGACGATGAGGAGCAGAGTAGCCGTAGAGGTCGAGAAGAGATCGCCGAAGGTGTTGACGACCCTAAGAGCAAACGAGGAGCACCGAAGACACAGCTAGAGCTCGCCAGGTCCGAGCTCTGCGGCGACGCCCTGCGCAAACAGAGGCGCGGGTCTGGACCTGTCGAGCGAACTCAAGACAGAAGAAGAGGGGACCGGGTCCAACCCCTGAGAACTAGCTAAACCGCCCGAGAACCAGCCGGCCCAGTGCGAGCTAGGAGAAAGAGCCGGCCAACTCGATGATGAACCTGGCAGATCCCAGAGGAGCCCCGCCCAGACACGTGGACGAATCTGATTGGCCCAACGAGGTAAAATACTTTAATAATGCCCAGACCTTGTATAATACACAATAAATAGCCCGTTGATCAGAAAAACACAATCTATATACCAAAATGTTCAGAAAAATGCGTAGAACAAGATGGACGCATAATATCAGGCTTTTGATGCACAAATATCAGAGTAATCATGTAAGATATAAAATGGTATTTTCATGCATAATAAATAATAAACAAAGACCTAAACTTTTGGAAAAATGTCAGTAACTCCATAATAATGTCTGTAATCCATATGATGTCAGTAATCATGATGTTGATGCACGAAATCATGTAATTTGCTTAATAAGTCTAATTAGGGCTTATAACCCTAAATAAAATGTATTAAATGCATACATGCTCAATAAATGATGAAATTTACAGAATAAGCTCATATCAGTATCTGGAACTTCATAATTAAATATGAGATCAATATGTTACACATAATATATGTTATATGAAGATGACCCATAATACACATGATGAAACCCTAATTTGAGTAATACATGTAACTTAGGGTTAATATGTATAAATAATGATATAGAACCTGATAATCAGATTATGTACCCCAATCTGGAATATAACATCAGTAACCTAATTACAAGATGATAAGACAAGTAATAAAGTACATATACTTAAGAGACTAAGTAAAGCCCTAATGAACACGATTAGGGTTAACATGATGAGAATCTGATGCTAGTATATGATCTTGCCTTAAGCAGGGGTTTGAACAAGATATAGTTGACATGAGGATATATCTGATATCAGGACGTATGTGATTAGGTTGTCTTTCTTGATCAAGGTACGCCATTACCTCTTACTTGGCTTATTATACAATATGCTTGTGTTATATGAGTAGTAAAATACTTGGCATATGGTATTGATTGAAATGATTGTCTGGTATGATATGTTGCATGATTTTCCATACTTATTGATATGAACACATGAAACATAATATATCTGTTCCATTATATCTAAGCACTTCAACTCTTTGGTAGTAAAGTGCTGGAAATAAGTACTTCAACTCTTTGGTAGTAAAGTACCTGGAAGTGATCCAACTCTTTGGTAGTAGATCACATTGTGAAATGATCCAACTCTTTGGTAGTAGATCATAAAGGCCTTAATGCATTCAACTCTCAGGTAGTAAATGCATGGATGATATAATGGAAAATGTGCTTAAAATATGTGTTCTCTTTTGTTGATGAATATCTTTGTGCGAGTATACACTTTTCTTATATTCTTCTGTTACTGCCAAGTATTAGTTTTATCTTATTGCCAAGATATGATGAGAGGTATATAAAAAGACACGTAGGCGTACTCAGTACAATATTCATGAAATATTGTGCTGACGTGTACCGCATGTAATCTTTTGTTAGGTTGTGGTTATGCTCTTGAAGATCCAGGATAGTGAGAGTTGTATGACGAGCTGATGTTCAGGTGGACCTGTTGTCTTAAGATCCTGTTGTTTAGATGTAGTACATGTATATGTATAGTTTGTTGTTCAATATGTAATATCAAATGTTGTAACAATTCATGTTGTAATTATATGTTGAATGGTGAACATTTGTGTATGGTTTTATTATTGTTCATGTACATGTGCTATTGTGTTTCCTTCTGACTTCCTCTGATTTTCTTCTTCTTATCCTTGTGTGGGGTGTTTAAATTGGAATTCTCGCTGAGGTGAGGGTTTCAATTTGGACGTCACACATCAGATTAAGTTTTAGAAAATCTGGGGACGTCACAGGTGGTATCAGAGCATGAACAATAGCAAAGCCTGACATTTTCTCATTATGCAACTCAAAACTAAAGAACCGTGAACCTTAATAATCTTTAGGGTTAGATTAGTCGTCTTTTAGAGACTAGATCTGACCTAGCCTCTAGGTTAGCACCTAGATGTCCGAGAACTAGGTCTAGACTGGTGCTTGTTGAATAGCAAGTCCTTAAATGTCGTTCTTTCCTTGTAGTACATCGGTATGGGACGTTGCACTATTTGGAAATGACGTGCATCAAGGGAAGAGAAACCCTAGACATATTGTGCATGTTGTCTAGAGTAGCTACACTAGTCTACCCCTTGTTCTCACCCTTTCCACTAGTTTTCATGACACTGTACTCTCTACTATGTGTGGGGCACTCATTTCAGGATTTGGTTTTGGATTCCAACCGGATCGAACTGTGATAGTTTCTCTGACGCTTGTTTTATCGGAGGAAACTATATAATATTTTAATATGTATATGTATTACAAAAATGTGTCCCCACACATGTACGAGTAGGAGGTGGTCATGCAACCTAAGTGAAAGTGATGACATCAGTCTAGAAGAGAGAGTAGTTCTAGATTAGATGTCTAGAGCCTTGTTGAAATATATGATAGATGGAATAGACGAAATAAGTTATGATGATATAATGCAAGTCTTATATAGCTGTTATAAGATGGTTATGATGATCTATGTTTGTCTTTGAGGACATGAGTTCAGTTTTGAGGTTTTGAGATAAGTTATCATGATGAAAGTATGTGTGCTTTTCTAAGATAAGTTATGTTGAGTTAAGATTAGATGTGAGTCAGCATGAGCCTCAAGCTCTTTTACAAAGGAGGAACTCTAGTGTTGGGACCAGTTTCGGGGTTAACTCTAGAGAGAGTGAGACCCATTAAGAGAAGGTCATAGAACCTAGACTCCAAGATATGAGAATTCTAAGATATGTGATATGATATGTCCTAAACTAGAATACTCCTGAGTGATCGAGTTGAGTTGATTTATGCATGATTCCTATAGTCTTCTTAAACCCTAGATGTCCTTGGGAGGACCAAACCCTAGAGACAGAGAGAGGCTAGTTATATATGTTTATGTGAATAAGGAAATATGAGTACCTACCATCTGGGTGAGGGAGAGAGCCCAAGACCCTGGAGGAGGTAGCTATGTTAGTTCCTGTGAAGCCTCATGCTCGGGTTGGTGGTCTCCCACATAGGAATCTAGTGGTATATATAAGAAAGTTTTGGGTAAGATGTTTCATGGGTAGAAGACATATGAAGAATATGTCATACCATGTTTTGGTTTGTGCTTATGTGGCTAGAACTTGTAAGGCTATCTCTAGTGCCAATGAGGTATACCTGAGAACCCTAGACCAAGGAGGGAGGATAAAGTATGTGCATATGAGTTACTCACAGAGTTGAGTTAGCTCAGAGAGACTGAGCATGGCACTACCCTCAATTATGGGTTAAGAGAACCTCAATTGGACTTGTTGATGCATGTTGATAATCCACTTGTGCAAGTTTGTTTAGCACAACCATGATATATATATATATATATATATATATATATATATATATATATATATATATATATATATATATAAGAATGTGATCCAATCTTGAGATATGATAGTGGATATGACATGACGAAAAACCTAGAGATGGTTTATTAGATGCTAATGCATAAATAGTTAACCATATACATGAATAATGATGACTAATGAGAACTTTTGTTTAATCTTGTGATGAAATCACTAATAAATCTGGAAAATTATCATGAGAAATAAAACAAGATCATATGAATGAAACATGATATAAGAAGTGTTAATCTGAGTGCTTAACAAATATGGAAGATATTGTTTGACAGCTAGCACAACATAATGTTGATGACACCTTGATATAATCGATTAACTTCAGTTAACTTCTGTGGAACATGTTAGTATGATGTTGAATCATAATGCATGGGTTAATATAAAGAAGCAACCCTAACATATGAGATATGTAATGACATAACTTAAGTTTCTAAACCTTGAGTTTAACCTTGAATGGAGTGTTTGTGCACCAATATAGTTGTAAAACCCCCCCTAAGAGTGCTTTGGATCTATGGTTCTAGGTAACTTTTGTGGATATGTTACACATAGAATAGTGCCTACATGTGGATGAAGTCATGTTAGTTTTCCTTGGAGTATGAGTATGGTTGACTTTCGAGGACGAAAGTTCTTTTAAGATGTATATGATGTGACAAAGTGGGTTTTTCTGGCTTAATTTCGAGGACGAAATATATTTTAAGGTGTGTAGGATGTAATAGAGTGGACTTTTGGAATCCTAAAATGTCCAATGATACAAGTGAAGATATGTATGTTGAGTTGTTTTGATAATCCCAAGTGGGTTAGTAAAGTTGGAGTGTTGATTGAGATTTATATAATGATTAAGATCTCTCTTTATATGCCTTCTTGAGGAATTTGATTGGATGGTCTGATAGTTGAGTTTTGTCACCAAAATTAAATAGAAGTTAGATCGATAGGTAGGGAAGTTATGGTTAAAATTTGGTGGCAATTGGAGCATCCTAGAGAAAGTTATGTATGTTTGAAGTTGGTGAAATAATGTGCATTTGATGTGTTTTGGACCTAAGTTGGTGATCTTTAATCCATGTCACGCCTCTTTTCTTTTGGGCCGGGCTGTGTGGCCTCTTGCGTGCCCTAGATCTGTGATCTAGCGGCTGTGCCTAACAACCTTAAGATGCCGCAGATAGGCCTGTGTTGAGCTTTAATCTGGGCGGTAGATTAAGGATCTAAGGGTTGTGCGCTTACCCTCAACCTCCAGCGGAGTGGTAGCAGGAACGTGGGGAGGACGAGGCCACGTCTGCCTCCATCACTTCATGGATCGTGTGAGTGACTGAGATCATCAACTGGGTAGTTGGCTTCATATGGGGACGAGCTCCCATTTGACCCCTCTCTCTGGAGGAACAACCATCTGAGCGGTGAGTTTCGACTCCCGCTCCTGTCCACTTCTCCATCGATTCTTGCAGAGAGAGCGAGAAGTAGAAAAGACGGGTAGAGGGGATAATAGAGGAAGAGGAATAAGGGAGGAGCAACGAGAAGGCCTGGGGAAGCATCTGTGCTTGATTGCTTGTCCTCAAGCAGTCATTATCATGACCGACGACCTCCAGTCAGTCGCCCATGAACGGGGAGATCAAAGACCGGTTGGGAGAGCTGCTCGCCGCTAGAGAAGGAAAGGGTCGAGTTCGCATATACCCTACAAAGCTTTTCAAAGCTTCAATCAGGCGCAAAGTCAAGAAGAGGCCGATTGCCTCTTTGTCCCGCCGCAATCACGGCCAGGCGGCGGCGCCCTTGTGGAGAAGGAACTCCACACCTGACGATGAGCAGCAGAGTAGCCGTAGAGGTCGAGAAGAGATCGCCGAAGGTGTTGATGACCCTAAGAGCAAACGAGGAGCACCGAAGCCATAGCTAGAGCTCGCCGGGTCTGAGCTCTGCGGCGACGCCCTGTGCAAACAGAGGCGCGGGTCTGGACCTGTCGAGCGGACTCAAGACAGAAGAAGGGGGGACCGGGTCCAACCCCTGAGAACTAGCTAAATCGCCTGAGAACCAGCCGGCCCAGTGCGAGCTAGGAGAAAGAACCGGCCAACTCGATGATGAACCTGGCAGATCCCAGAGGAGCCCCGCCCGGACACGTGGACGAATCTGATTGGCCCAACGAGGTAAAATACTTTAATAATGCCCAGACCTTGTATAATTCACAGTAAATAGCCCGTTGATCAGAAAAACACAATCTATATACCAAAATGTTCAGAAAAATGCGTAGAACAAGATGGAAGCATAATATCAGGCTTTTGATGCACTAATATCAGAGTAATCATGTAAGATGTAAAATGGTATTTTCATGCATAATAAATAATAAACAAAGACCTAAAATTTTGGAAAAATGTCAGTAACTCCATAATAATGTTTGTAATCCATCTGATGTCAGTAATCATGATGTTGATGCATGAAATCATGTAATTTGCTTAATAAGTCTAATTAGGGCTTATAACCCTAAATAAAATGTATTAAATGCATACATGCTCAATAAATGATGAAATTTACAGAATAAGCTCATATCAGTATCTGGAACTTCATAATTAAATATGAGATCAATATGTTACACATAATCTATGTTATACGAAGATGACCCATAATACACATGATGAAACCCTAATTTGAGTAATACATGTAACTTAGGGTTAATATGTATAAATAATGATATAGAACCTGATAATCAGATTATGTACCCCAATCTGGAATATAACATCAGTAACCTAATTACAAGATGATAAGACAAGTAATAAAGTACATATACTTAAGAGACTAAGTAAAGCCCTAATGAACACGATTAGGGTTAACATGATGAGAATATGATGCTAGTATATGATCTTGCCTTAAGCAGGGGTTTGACCAAGATATAGTTGACATGAGGATATATCTGATATCAGGACGTATGTGATTAGGTTGTCTTTTTTGATCAAGGTACGCCATTACCTCTTACTTGGCTTATTATACAATATGCTTGTGTTATATGAGTAGTAAAATACTTGGCATATGGTATTGATTGAAATGATTGTCTGGTATGATATGTTGCATGATTTTCCATACTTATTGATATGAACACATGAAACATAATATATCTGTTCCATTATATCTAAGCACTTCAACTCTTTGGTAGTAAAGTGCTGGAAATAAGTACTTCAACTCTTTGGTAGTAAAGTACTTGGAAGTGATCCAACTCTTTGGTAGTAGATCACATTGTGAAATGATCCAACTCTTTGGTAGTAGATCATAAAGGCCTTAATGCATTCAACTCTCAGGTAGTAAATGCATGGATGATATAATGGAAAATGTGCTTAAAATATGTGTTCTCTTTTGTTGATGAATATCTTTGTGCGAGTATACACTTTTCTTATATTCTTCTGTTACTGCCAAGTATTAGTTTTATCTTATTGCCAAGATATGATGTGAGGTATATAAAAAGACACGTAGGCGTACTCAGTACAATATTCATGAAATATTGTGCTGACGTGTACCGCATGTAATCTTTTGTTAGGTTGTGGTTATGCTCTTGAAGATCTAGGATAGTGAGAGTTGTATGACGAGCTGATGTTCAGGTGGACCTGTTGTCTTAAGATCCTGTTGTTTAGATGTAGTACATGTATATGTATAGTTTTTTGTTCAATATGTAATATCAAATGTTGTAACAATTCATGTTGTAATTATATGTTGAATGGTGAACATGTGTGTATGGTTTTATTATTGTTCATGTACATGTGCTACTGTGTTTCCATCTGACTTCCTCTGATTTTCTTCTTCTTAGCCTTGTGTGGGGTGTTTAAATTGGAATTCTCGCTGAGGTGAGGGTTTCAATTTGGACGTCACACATCCGATTAAGTTTTAGAAAATCCGGGGACGTCACAAGTGACTACATTGATTATTGTGCAACATGTAGAGGTGTTTCCCACTATAAAGAGACACCGTTCTTCGACCCTTGAACTCCAGTCTTCTTTGTGAAGACTTTGTTTGATGATTCTAACCATAGCCTTGATTTTGACTAACAAGTCATATGTATTGGAGGTCTTGTTTTTTAAGTCTTGCACATTACATGCCTTCCACAATAACTAACATGCCACTTAATGTTTGGTTCCCCAATCATCTGAGGCCTGTCTTTTATTCAGGCTATTTGCAACCCATTTCATAGTGTCATTTAAAAGAAAGCTTGAGTGTTGAAGAAGGCAATGTTTTGTGATGTTTATCTTGCATTCTAAAAGACATACTAGAACATGTCTGACATCTAGATAACTAATCATTATATGATGAGAGGTGAATTCTTATTGAGTGTTGAAGAAGGTAATCTTTTGTGAATAAATGTTTGGGCCAATAACTCTTTGATCATGAGCATTAAATGATGTCTTAGCCTTAATGTGACTAGATATAAATGGAGGACGTCTAAGTACATGATTTCAACATTTGTTGCTAAGATGGATCATATATGGACAAATCTTCCTCTCATAGATAACCTCTATTGTACTTAATGGTATTCATCACGTTTTCATTCCACTTGGTACTTTAAGTCCATTGACGACCACACAAAGATAGTACGCCAATTAATATACCAACTTGGGCATGTCTACAAAATCAAGTAATAAGGAATCCCTTACTCAAACATATTGGACAAGAGTCCGGCCAGAGATGGTTACGTATCGGTAAGTCCGGATGAAGGACCTGAGTTCGAATCACGCCGAAGGTGCTCTGTGAAAAGTAACACGAATTTGATTGGGCACGAGAGGGGGGTGACCGGACCACACCCTCTCATGCTCTGAGAGTTTACACTGTTTGGGGGGGTCACGAATGTGGCGCTTCTATGGGGGAGGTTCTCTCGTAAATTAGAAAAACATACTAGACAAGAAGAAATCTGTATGGAAAGTTAAAAGTAACATTACCTTGTCAATGTGAAAGATTATTTGCATTTCTTAATATACAAGTTCATTTATTTTATGAATGCAAATGCATGGGAAGAGCTAGCCACTTCTGATTTAGAATATGTATGAATCTTCAATTGTGGGTCTCTAAAACTAAAGCAACTTCTACTGAAAGTCGTATTGAGTAGTGGACCAGTATGAATTTAGTTGTGTGGATATTTATTCTTGTGTAGTCACTAAAGAAGCCCCTATGTCCCTTGTGTATTTCCCAAAAGACAGTAATCTGGCTGAATGAGGTGTGTAACAATGGATTGGCATTCACTGAATGCTTGTTATCACTCCCAGTAGGTATGAAGCACCTCATGAATTTTCAAAATTCATAATCTTGATTACTTGCTACTAAGTACTAGTGTCTATAATAACATAGGATGTTAGAATATGTCCAGTAGAAGGTGAAAAAGTAGAAGCTTTCACTAGGATTTAAGTCCAAAAAAATGGAAACTTCATGAACACTTCTATGTGTGCATGGTTAGTCTTATAACTATTTACCTATAGAGTTTTTGAACCTTTTTCGGTCTTGTATTATTTCTTGCATGAGTTTAAATCATAATCATATAGTTCCCAATGATCACTCATTGGAGGGAACATATAGGAACATCTTTTACAACAATTGGAGGCAATCGAAAACAGATATCAACGTAACATATATATATATATATATATATATATATATATATATATATATATATATATATATATATATATATATATATATATATATATATATGAATATGATAATGAGGCATAGAGAGGCTGAAGAACATACACATGATGCTTCCAAGTTCATGGTTACAAGTAAAACACAAGAGATTTAGGAGCAATGGTGAGTATATGATCATTTTGATGTCAAATTTGAACATGGCATGGGGTGGAACTTTGAGATGTAAACTTATATTCTCATGGGGGTGTGATTGTATACATGTATTTGTCTTTCAATACATTTGTATAATAGGGGCAAGGTTTAATGTCCTCCCTATGTGTATTCATTATTTCAACATAAATAAGAGCATGATTGGCTTAATTATGAGTACAACTTGATCTAGATCAACATTGATTTCCTCCTCTTTCTAAAAGTTACCTCTGTATTGGCAAGTTATCAATTGGATACATAATCAGACAACATATGTATGCATGTGTTGTACATGATGTTTTTCACTACACACTAACTACATTTACAAATTTAGTTAGTGTTATTTTTTACTACACACAAACTACACATACAATTGTAACAAATGGCATTTTTCCACACATATCATAGATACAAATACAATTGTAGTCATCTATTTAACTACATTTGCAGCTACAAATTTATGTGTAAGGAGATTTTTTACCTTCAATTATGGTTACATATGGATTTGTAGCTAGATAAATATTTAACTACAATTTTGAAAAATGTAGCAAAAGCAGTTAGCTACACGGGTATTAGCTTCATATTCTATATGTAAGGATAATTGTAGCTAAAGCTTTTAGCTACAAAATTTGGGGTTTTTGCTACAATTTTGTTTTTGTAGTTAAGGACCTTTTTATTGTAGTTCTCCTCTCATTACTTCCATCCTCTCCCCTCATCTCAATACCTCCCTTGTATTCATTACTTCCCATCTCTCAGTACTTCCCTCCTCTTCATTACTTCCTTCCCCTCATTAATTCATTACTTCCATCCTCTCATCCTATTCCCATTACTTCCCTCCTACTCCCTCATTACTTCTCTCCTTTCTCCATTGCTTTCCTCATGTCTCTCCTCACTTTTCTCCACTTTTTTTGTTCCCTGTCTTAAAAAGTCCAAAATAATAAATACAATAGAAAGGTAGGTGATGAGACTGATGACATGTGGGGGATAGCTTGTAGGGTTGTTTGTTTGGGTGGTTTTGGGTACGCACCATCTACATGTGAGGGAGCGTGAGCAACCCAAAATCATACCCTATCAAGATCCCAACAGATACACCAACAATGCCAACAACAGATGGCACCAACATTTACATCTAGGTTCCCACTTTGAAGACACCACCTTACACCACATCATGCGTTAGTGGGACATTCACCCCAACCATGAACCACACTAAAGAACCATATCCACGGTCTGACACAAACAACACCAACCTCATCCACAACATTATTTTTGGCATAGTTAGACATTAGAAGTCTCTTTGGAGCTCATAAACCCATGGCCCCACCACCTAGCGAATGGATACAAGTTGAACTCGCTACCTATGAGGGTAAGAATGGGTCACTATGCATGTAGGTACGTCTTGAACTTTGAAATCCAATCATCTAAGGAGACAAACATGGTTTTTCCCTTCGAACACCAATCAAGGTATCATTTTTATCCAAGTTCAACTAGTTACAACCACTACCAAAATTCCTATGCTCCCACATTAACAAACAAGGGCACATCATTGTTACAATTTTATGAATGCTTAACGTTGCCACCACCATCCCTTCCTACAACACAATAGGACACATGAAGAAGACTCACAAAGACATCTCTACGTGGGACTTGATCCAAATCTCATTAACACATAGATCATCTATATTGAAGATCCTTGGCACATTCATATTAAAAGAGATTCATCCTGAGAAGTTTATTGTCTCCATTGCATTGATCATAAAGTCAAATTTCATCACCTTAACACAAGATGAGATGACAACTAGTCTCGCATCAAACCCTGCATTATAAATCACCATCAAACATGATGATATGAAGGTGTCACTCGTCTTTTTCGACAATGGGGTAGGTCATAAAATCTTCCCATTGAAGATATTTGCCATGCTTGACATTGAGTCAAGTGAAATTTAGGCTAGAAATACAAGAACATTCACCTTTGATGTCTCTCTAAAAGAGGTTATGGGTGAGGGCCAACTAATAATACAAGTGGCCCCAAAGTTATTCACATAACCAAAATAAACTAGTAGTTAATTTATGTATTAATATGAATATAAGCATCTATGTAATGGCACATATGTGTATAAATTATGAATGTATGACAGAATTATAGTAACAATCATGGAGATTAGAAAGTATAACTTAGGTTGTAGTTTTTCTTAAATTGGTGATTTTGTTCATGTCGTCACCATGGATTGAACCTAAGACCTCTTGGCAACAAACCAAGGATCCTACCATTGGGGTGTCCCCTCTTGGACAACTTAGTATGTAATTTTAATATTTAAATATATAGAACAATATACAAATGTATGTGTAAATGACAATAAACATTTGAAATTATATTGCATGACCATGACTAATGAATATAAAAGAGACAACATGATAGCATATTGAAACTAAATAATGTGACGCAAACAAAAACTCAATAATTTTATCATATTTAACCTACCAATTCTATATTGGATTTCTTAAATTAAAAACTCAGAGCCCAAACACTAACTTGAATTATAAACCCTTATTTTGACATGTATGATCCAAGGTAAGGAGTTTAATCCTCAATGTTTTATGAAATCTAATGGTTTCTTTTTACGAAATTATGAGTTAGATCTAGTTCATGATTCCATTGTGATGTTGATCCATATAAGGCCATGGCCATTGAGTACTATTAATGGATCATTACATTTTGTTTTATATATACATGCACATGTGTCTCGATGGTTTAATATGTGTAATCTGTCATGACATGTATTTTTTATGATGGATTTTCTTATATCAATGAAATAGTAAATAACCTTGAATTCTAATTATAGTAATCATATTATATACTTATTTTCATATTATAAGTTTAGACTGCATTAGAATCCAAGTCAATTGTTAATTGGAAATATATAATCACATTCATATTTATCATTTTCTCATGTCATGTCCTAGTTGTCTAATAGTAACCTCATTCGCGATGCATATGCTAGATTTGGTGGACTGAAAATTTATGATCTCTTCTCAATGATAATAACATCCCTTATACTAGATCTCTTCTACAAGAAACTTTGATTATAGATGACATCATTATCTCCTATGACTATGCTTCTTGATAGAAATTTAACCTTGAAAAGTCAGATATATCCTTTAATAGGAACCTAACCACATAGAGGATATTGGAAATCACAAGTGAACTAAACATGACCCAAGTGAATATAAATGAAAATTACCTTGGAATTCTACCATCATCAAGATGTACAAGAAGAATACCTTCAAAGAAATCATAGATAAATGTAGAATACAATTAAAGGATGGATGCAAAAATTGAAGAAGGTAAATAGATTCTTTTAAAAGATATTATTCAAGCTCTTGCTACCTATATGATGGGTGTTTTTTCCTTCCCATAAATATGAAGGAGGAGATCGCTAGATTGACGAAAAACTTTTGGTAAGGAAATTGAGACACACTATATAGATTAAAACAAGAGGATGGTTTAGGATTCCATGATCTAAAAAGTTTCAACACCAACATTTTTGATAAAAAAGTGTGGAGACTTGTTACAACCCCAACTTTTGGGTTCTTTTGGTGAGAAATGTAATTTCTCATATTAAAGATATTGGAACAAGTAATGATATAATTTGTCTTGAATAAATGAGTTTCATTTAAAATAGCCTTGTTGGTTGTTTTGTGAGCTTCATTGGCTATTGGGCCCAATAACAAGGAAAGGATAAAAGAAACTCCATTAATTGAGTAAATAAGAAAATGGAGAAAAGAAATGTGTATAAACCTCTAGAAGGCAATAGAATATAATACAAAGTGGGATTTCGTGCCTCTTGGGTTCCAAGGAGACCAAAGTTGCAAAGAGAAAGCAATAAGAAAAGAAAAGAATAATTAAATATTTCTTTATTAAGAAAGAAATTGAAAATAATGATAAAATGTGGAAAATAAGTGGAAAGAGGTATCATTGAGTTATCCTTGGTGTATTTTCATATCCAAAGGATTCCTAATGTTAAATGGAATGTCAATGAGGAAAATAAAAAGAAAGAAAATGAGAAATCCTCAAAAGGAGATATTTTGATAAGAAATAAACAAGATAATGAATGAATTTTGTAGCATTGCTAAAAAGGAAGTATTTCCTATTAAATGAAAATAGAATTTCGTGCCAATGGGTTAAAAATCAAGGAATAAAGAGAATAGGTGATAGGAATTTTGAATTCCTAATATCTAAAGAACAAAGAATTTTAATGGGTTAATGAGGAGATAGAAGTTGCTTCTTAACTAAGGAAAATATGATTCCTTTTGGGAAAGGGACTCGAGTCCTCGAGGATGCACATCTTAGGGTGTGAAAACCCTCCCCTATTTAAGGGGAAGAGCCTAGGGTCGAGTTTAAGGGAGTTTCACGTATTCCTTTCTTCTTCATCTCCTTCTTTGTGAGCAAACCATAAGGTGGAGGAATAACACGTCTATGAGCAACGAGGGACCAGTAGACGAATATGAGGGAAGCACAATACTCCCACGACACCCCAGGGGGGACACAACCATCTTTCCCGAGCCTGGTTCTTGCACGGAGGCCGTAGGAGAGCAACAGGCCGTCCTCGGGTTGCAGGGTTAGTGAGCTCGATCTGGCCATCTTGGCCACAACTCAACAACGTCCACACGTGCGCAGAGGCACGACGGAGGCAGAGGAAACTGCCCTGGAGGTCTACGAGGTCGAGGATGAGGAGCCGGAGACACGCCTAGGGTGCAGCTCAACGGCTAGGGTGGCACCCTTAGGTTTGCGCAAAGAAGAAGGAGTAGGGGTGGTGTTGGACCATTTTACCCCTCCGGGGTAAGACACACCAACAACTTAACCGAGGGTACTTTCTTCAAATCGCTATGTTTTCAAACCCACCGAACAACGTTGCCTGGAAATGAATACGTGGAAAAGTGGAGTAGGTAGGCTGTGGTACAAAGGGCACTGGCAGGTGAACGAAGGTGGGAGATGTGGTACAAAGGTCGCACCCAACTATGGGCCAAAATAGGCTAAAAAAACATTAAATCAACTATTTCAAGTGTATTTTGAACAGATTTTGAAAGACCATAACTTCCTCATACGAAGTCCGATTTTGACAAAACAACATGCATTGGAAAGATAACTGAATTATCCATATCAATATATGTATATATACATATATATACATATACATATATATATACATATACATATATATACATATATACATATATACAAATATACATATATATATATAATGGCAAAAAGACTCTATGGAATGGGTTCAATTTTTTTTATTACAACTTGATGATACATAAAAAGAATGATACTTAGTTCAAAAATCAAATTAGGATCATATGTGAATTCAAAGTGATGTTTTATAAAAATTGATTCGTTAATTGAGAATAAAGTGACTTAAGGTCATCAAGGTGATGGTGAGGGAGGTTTTTGAGTATAATGGAGTATCAACAGACTCAAGATGTACATAAATTGATTAAGAGAAAATCTAGGTTATCACATCCTCCCCATCTTAAGAGAAATGTTTTCCCCAAAATTAAATCAAGTCATCAATCAAGATTGATTTATCCCAGTCAACATAAAGATCATCATAGTATTATCATCGGTTGTCCATACCACTTACAAAGTTAATCCCATTCCAAAATCAAGAAATCGAGCATCATAGTCAACCAATAGTCATATGGATCATCAAACTGGGAAAGACCATTACATGAGTCGCATATTGGGAAATAGTGTCATATAGATCACCAATTTGGAGAGATCACATTTTAGGTTGATCCAACAGGGTTTTAGAGTGAGGCATGACTTTAATTCCCAATATTTAGGGTTGTATATTCTACATTGGTCTAGGTGGGGTTATACATCCATGATTGAGAACACCATGCTCGGGAATGAGAAGGTGGTCTATGTTGCATGACTAAGAGGCACCATGAGAGGTGACCCCCAGGCACCAAGCTCGGGATTGAGAAGGTGGCCTTAAGTTAATGGCAAAAGAGAAACCCTAGAGGGGTATTCCAGCGTTAGGGAAAAAGCAGTGGAGAATGACACATTGAAAATGTAAATTGGTTTGCTAATTACCCTAATTGTGATAATTAAATTGTTAGCCATATTTGTGAAATTTTGTTTTTTCCCACATACCACCATATTCCTATATGCTGACCAACGTTTTGTTTGTCAGTGTTTTAGGTACAACAAATGAAAGAACAAACATTAAAGTGACACAAGGTGGAAATAAGAAATAAAGTGCAAGGAGGATTAGATAGAATGAATCCAGGCTATGGATAGAGTAGCTTACCAAAGTTTTAAAAAGGTATACAAGGTTTTATTTTATACTAATTTTTAGTTTAGTTGGTAAAATTTGATAATTGTTATTGATTATTTGTTGAACCTTTAATCATGTTAATGGGGATAATGGTTATGATCTCTTGGTCTCCCTTAATTGGGGGTTTTTGGGAGGTGGGGTCATTAAATTTGGTATCAGAGCATAGGTTCCTCGTTTAATCTTTAATAAATATTAAATTTTACAAATTCTATAGAACTGAGGGAGTTATTAGAGGATTTTTTGAAAGACAGAGGTGTCTAGAAAAGAGTCATGTCCGGGGCTGACAATATTTTCCTCCGCACCGCTAGTTGGAATACGAGGACTCCTGGATTAGTGTGACTGCCCGACCAAAGTCTCAGGATTTGACTCGAAATAAGATACCTTTAGGACTCTCTCATCTTGTTCATCCCTTCTCACCTCAAATGTTGTTAAGGATTAAAGGATTAGGGTTTTCTCTCTTTTCCTCACCCTCTTGAGGTATGGGTAAGGTTGATAAGGATTAAGGAATCCTCCACCAAATTAATAAAAAGTATGTAAATAAGATGTCATGGACATAAGCTTAATAGATTAAGCGTAAAGGAATAGATGCATTCTTAGGTCGTATGACATAAGTTGTCATGCCCTCAGGAGAGACCTGAGGCTAGACCTTCTTGTTAGGAGGATAAGTAAAGAGAGAGTTAGTCATGGAGGTAGAGATCTCCATTAAAAGTAGAGACCTGGCACATCCTCTGAGGATGATGTTAACCCTAACCCTAAGTAAAGGTTAGAGAGAGAGATGACATGATGAATTAGATGTCATGGTTGACCAAGTGTTTGGATGGACACGCCTTGGGAATCCATACGAGCCATGAGAGGTTAGATAACCTAGTACCTTTGCTGACCCAACCCTGGAAAGGATCGTGCTTGTTAGAGTGAAGGATATATCCTTCATTGATGAGGTTAGTGAAGAACCTATAGAAACCCTATGGTCTTATGCAAGTAGGGGATAACATGCACCCAGAGTACGTCAGTGGTGCGGCAATAGGTTGAAAGCATGGCCAGTAAGTATGATGGATGGCTTATGAAATAAGCATAAAGAGCTATGAATAACCTCGAGCAAACATAAGTTTTAACATAGGCTTCACCCATGCAGAGGTGTGCTTGTGAGCTTGATCCTTCATGAAGAAAGGACCTCTAGTAGTAAGGCTGGATGTGGAGTTAACTCTAGAGAGAGAAAGTAGGACTCAAACAAGGAGGATGGAAGCTTAGATTCTGAGACATGAGGAACAGTGGGAGTTGAGGATATTGTGACCTAAGTGGATGATAGTGGTTGCCTCATGCTTGATCCCTAGAGGCTGATAATATCTTGGTGGCTTTTAGAGGAACCAAACCCTAAAGAGAGGATGAAGATTTTGGAACCTATGTGCCTATGGTATAGGAGTTTACCTACTAAGATGAGACAAAGAGTGCCTTAGATCCTGAGGAGGTTTAAGTAGAAAGTTGTGAGGCCTTGTACCTTGTTGGTTGCTCTTGAGGAAGACTCAACTCTAAGGTGCAGCTCGAATAAAAGGATCATGGGAGTACATGACATACCTTGGACATGCTGGATTTGTGGTTAAGAGATTGAGCATGCAGTTGGATACCCAAAGGTGAACCTAGGGTTCCTAGGCCTAAGAGGGGAAGTGGTGTACTTGATGCTCATGATGAGGTTTTAGTTTCAATAGATTCGAGCATGGTACTTCTCATGTTTAAAGGAAAGAGAAACCCCTTAAGTTTAAGGCATGTTTGATGAACCCCCCCACATCTAAGTTGATGTCATGGGAAGGTATAATCTTGATCCAATGTTGAGGATGAGAACAAGTATGACCTAGCATGGTTTAGTAGGTGGTCTTCTTTTGCCATAGTGGTTACTGGGTTAAGCATGCTCATGTGAATATAAACCCTAGGGATGTTTATGACCTTGTTGTCAAGAGTTGTAGTTTCCTCCCATCCTGGGAGAGGAACCCTTTGGTAGGGTGTGTAGCAGTTTGTGGGTTTTGTGGAAACCTAAAGAGGTCTCATAGGATCGTGAGAAGCTAAGTGAAAAGTACATGGTATGAGAATGAACCTGTAGACCCATAGATAATCATCTCTAAGTGCATGTGGATGTGTTACCATGGAGGTAACTAGTATGGGGCCGACCAAGGTAGGCAGGTTGCCATCACCCCTATGAAAGGATGGGAGTCAGCCATGAATGCAGAGAGAGAGAGAGAGAGATGATGAAGGCTTGGGTAAGATTCTAAGTTGAACATGTACTATGCTAAAATACTAAGTCTATCCTAGGGTCAGGTAGGGATAAGACCAATGGAAGTAGGAGTTTCCTAATTATCTAGTTGCACATGACCATAGGGTCAGGAGGTAACGGCTATCATTATCTGAGGGCCATGGGTTAGGATTTTGATTACCTTCATGAACTCATGGGACCCAAAGGGCAGATGAGTAGGGCACTCTCTTGATGCATGAAGGAAGAGGGATGACCCCAAAGTGCCAACGCCATGTAGACCAAGAGGATATGACCAAGGATTGTGTGGTGATCCAAGTAGGTTCAAAACCAGTTTTCCATGGAAGTAACCTTGATATCGAGATGATTGTGATATAGAGACATAAGTTGCATGTTTCAACTTAGATTTGAAGGTGTACTGGCAAGGTGGGATGTACCATCTCTACTCTTGGAACAGGAATAACTTTGTATTTGGACTGCAGCCAAATGCTTATTTCCTCTTGTTATGGGAGTGAGAGATAGGACAGTATGCGTGCCATACACCAAGGATAAAGATCAGGTAAGTTGGAACGTTGTTATGAAGTATGAGGAAGAAACGATAACATACCCTTGTGGGGTGAATGAAACATGGATGGTTTACCAACACTAAGAGAAATAAGGTAGTCATCTTATGAGAATGTTTTATCATGAGCAATGAGTTATACAAGGTGGAGTTCGAAAACCAAGAGAATGAGCTCAGAGTTCCTTGATGAAGATCGACTTAGAGCTGAGATGAGGTAATAAGTGAAATACATGGAGGTGTATGTCTTCCACATTATCTAATACCTAAGGATGTGAAGTGGCAATGGATGCCCTAGATGAGATACAACTACCTAGTTTAGATGGAGGCTAGAAGAGGTTGTTAGGTTAACCCTCAGTTGGAAAAGAGATAAGTTTGGCTAACACTCAAATGTAACAATATCGGTTGATCAAGTTAATGGTTGTTTGATTAGCCAACCTAGGACTTATCATGATAAAAGGATGGTTGTTGAACCTCAGGTGCACCTCTCTGAAAAAGAAGGTGATGAAACCTCAATTAGAGTGGTTTAGGGTTTCTAGGAATCTATCTTGAGGAATCATGACATTCCAGAGATCATGATACACCATGGTACTATGAAGATAGTAAGTGATAGTAGTACTTTGGATGCCAACGATGAAGTTCCATGTGGTATGTTTCCATGAATGACAGGAGGTGAAGGATGAACACCAATAACCTAGTGTTTTGATATAAAGGATAAAGAGTCCCTGAAAGGGAGTGGGAGTTCATCACTATGAATGTTGTGGTAAATCTCCCCTAGACCAAGGAAGGTCAAGAAACAATATGGATTATGGTAGATTGCCTTACCTAGATGACATGAGAAAGAAAGGAAACTGTCAAGGGACGGATTTGGTTGAACTACATATGAGAGAGAGATGGATCAACTACACCATGATGCAAGTTCAAAAGTTCTTGAGTAGGACCTAAAGGTTCACTTCCATTAGGTGGACGTAGATACATGAAGAACTCGATGTCAATAAAGTTTATCACCCCATACTAATTGTCAGTATGATCCAGACTTGAGGGTCTGATGAGAGCATGTGTGCTCATCCAGGGTGATACATAGAGACAGTTTTAAGATGTGATGTTAACCACCATAGCCTTTATCAGGATGTAAGAAGTTCTATAAGGAGGTTGTGTCGGTCACCACTTCATTAAGATGATGTTGGTGAAGGAGGCCTCACAAAGGTCAGAAAAGAACCACAGTGTGTGCAGATGAAGTCGCTTTGATCGTGCAATGGCTGAGAGGGAGCCATAGGCGACATGATTCGTGAGCTGATGCAAAGAAGACTGACAATCAGTTCACTGTGGGAGAATATGTGATGTGAAAATCCAACCCCTCTAAGCTACAACTGAGAAAACTGAGTCCCTCATATATGGGTCCATTTGAGATGGATTGGTGGAGATGGTTGTGTTTAGCCTTACCCCTCAGGATAAAATGACATATAATGT
Organism: Alisma plantago-aquatica; assembly: GCA_963693085.1. Lineage (NCBI taxonomy): Eukaryota > Viridiplantae > Streptophyta > Magnoliopsida > Alismatales > Alismataceae > Alisma > Alisma plantago-aquatica. The sequence goes on from OY856410.1 coordinate 1,179,917,430, forward strand.
GTTCCATGATTCTGGTCTAGAGCACTATGTGAGGTACCCAAGCCATGTGCTGAGCCCGAAACCGATTCAACTTTTGAGAGGCTGAAATGTCCTGAGTCAACTAGGAGGGTACAATATACCGAGGTAAGAAAGAACTCAGATGGAAGACTATGAGATAATGAAGGTTCTTGGGAAGCACCATGGAAAGGATGAAGCCACATGGGAGCCCTGATGGACATAAGAAAGGGTTATCCTAAATTGTTTGTTTGCTTGATGGAATTTTGAGGACAAAATTCTTATAAGAGGGGAAGGATGTTACAACCCCAACTTTTGGGTTCTTTTGGTGAGAAATGTAATTTCTCATATTAAAGATATTGGAACAAGTAATGATATAATTTGTCTTGAATAAATGAGTTTCGTTTAAAATAGCCTTGTTAGTTGTTTTGTGGGCTTTATTGGCTATTGGGCCCAATAACAAGGAAAGGATAAAAGAAACTCCATTAATTGAGTAAATACGAAAATAGAGAAAAGAAAGGTGTAGAAACCTCTAGAAGGCACTGGAATATAATCCAAAGTGGGATTTTGTGCCTCTTGGGTTCCAAGGAGACCAAAGTTGCAAAGAGAAAGCAATAAGAAAAGAAAAGAACATTTAAATATTTCTTTATTAAGAAAAATTGAAAACAATGATAAAATGTGGAAAATAAGTGGAAAGAGGTATCATTGAGTTATCCTTGGTGGATTTTCATATCCAAAGGATTCCTAATGTTATATGGAATGCCAATGAGGAAAATAAAAATAAAGAAAATGAGAAATCCTCAAAAGGAGATATCTTGATAAGAAATAAACAAGATAATGAATGAATTTTGTAGCATTGCTAAAAAGGAAGTATTTCCTATTAAATGAAGATAGAATTTTGTGCCAATGGGTTAAAAATCAAGCAATAAAGAGAATAGGTGAGAGGAATTCCTAATTCCTAATATCTAAAGAACAAAGTATTTTAATGGGTTAATGAAGAGAGAGAAGTTGCTTCTTAACTAAGGAAAATATGATTCCTTTAGGGAAAGGGACTTGAGTCCTCGTGGATGCACATCTTGGGGTGTGAAAGCCCTCCCCTATTTAAGGGGAAGAGCCCAGGGTCGAGTTTAAGGGAGTTTCACGTATTCCTTTCTTCTTCTCCTTCTTTGTAAGCAAACCATAAGGTGGAGGAATAATGCATCTATGAGCAACAAGGGACCAATAGATGAATACGAGGGAAACACAATACTCCCACAACACCCCAGGGGGAATGCAGCCATCTTTCCCAAGCCTGGTTCTTGCATGGCATCTGCAGTAGAGCAGCAGACCGTCCTCAGGTTATAGGGTTAGTGAGCTCGATCTGGCCATCTTGGCCACAACCCAATGACATCCACACATGCACAGAGGCACAACGGAGGCAGAGGAAACTTCCCTGGAGGTCGACGAGGTCGAGGATGAGGAGTCGGAGCTGCGCCTAGGGTTGTAGGTCGACGACTAGGGTGACAACATTAGGTTTGCGCGAGGAAGAAGGAGTAGGGGTGGTGTTGGACCGTTTTACCCCTCTGGGGTAAGACACGCCAACAACTTAACCGAGGGTACTTTCATCAAATCGTTATGTTTTCAAACCCACCGAGCAACATTGCATGGAAATAGCTACGTGGCAGATTCTGATTGGTCCAAGTAAGGTTTTATTACAAATATCATATCTCTTTAATAGTAGCTCGGATAAATATGCATAAAATATGAAAATTGCTCAAAAAAATGAGGGGAATCCAATAAAAATATCTTTAGAAGCTAATCCCTCTTTCAATTCAAAAAGTAGTGTAATTTATCAACTGTAATGGATTAAAGATTAAGAAACCCTATTATGAGATGATTAATATATTTAGTAGGGTTTAATGGATGATTAAAGTTGGCATTAACCTGTTAATGATAAAAAGGAACATTAGGAACAAAAAGGATGAACTTTGCACATAATTGGTTTAATTTAGAGTTCCATGTGCATGAATATATTTTAATGGGCCTTGAAACCCTAATATTGGTAAATGTGACTCTTAATGGCTTTAATTTTTCAAATTTGTGAATAAAGTTAACATTTGACGATTCTAAGCTATTTTGAGTATAAAGGTTTCTAATTCTGGATAAATACCTTTAATGTAGAAATTAGGGTTTTCTAATGAATAAAGGTAGAATTAATGACAATTAGAATTCATATGTGAATTAGACCATAATGAACTATGAATTGACGATAAAAGAAGTAAAAACCCTAATTGCAAAGTAAACCCTAAAAGCGGTAGAAATCCTAAAAAGTAATCGAAACCTTAAGTAGCAAGATGGTTTGAATAGATTTTGATAAAAAGGAATTGGATGTAATTTCAGGACTCTTGTACTTGCTTGATTGGATATCTTGATTGATTGGGCTATTCTATCTCAATTCAGCCTAATAGGTATGTGGTTAATTACGATTCATCGCATTAGTTTTCCCAAAGGTTTCCCGGATGGTTAATCACATTGATTGAAATTAAATAGTTTGGATGTTCATACTGCAATTATAAAGTTACTATGGTTATCACAATTATAAATACATGTGTATTCTCGCACCTACATGCCACCCTGATGGAAGATGCCATAAAGGTCAGGCCCAAGAGGATAGACCAATGGGCACCATGAGAGGTGACCCCAGAGACCAAACTCGGGAATGAGAAGGTGGTCTATGTTGCATGACTAAGGGGCACCATGAGAGGTGACCCCTAGGCACCAAGCTCGGGATTGAGAAGGTGGCCTTAAGTCAATGGCAAAAGAGAAACCCTAGAGGGGAGTTCCAGGGTTAGGGCAAAAGCGGTGGAGAATGACACATTGAAAATGTAAATTGGTTTGCTAATTACCATGATTGTGATAATTAAATTGTTAGCCATATTTGTGATATTTTGGTTGTTCCCACATACCAACATATTCCTATATGCTGACCGACATTTTGTTTGTCGGCATTTTAGGTACAACAAATGAAAGAACAAATAGTAAAGTGACACATGGTGAAAATAAGAAATAAAGTGCAAGGTGGATTGATAGAATGAATCCAGGCTATGGATAGAGTAGCTTACCAAAGTTTTAAAAAGGTATGCAAGGTTTTATTTTATACCAGTTTTCAGTTTAGTTGGTAAAATTTGATAATTGTTATTGATTATTTGTCGAACCTTTGATCCTGTTAATGTGGATAATGGCTATGATCTCTTGGTCTCCGTTAATTGGGGGTTTCCAGGAGGCGGGGTCGTTACAAGACTCTTCTTAAACACCAACTCCTTATTGTCCCAAGCCCCTAATTCCAGATACTTCATATAAAATGACTTCCTCAAGGCTTTTAAAGGTCATGAATTAAGATACACATGGTAAGTATTTGGAGAGCAAGATACCTTCTTAAGGAAGGCCTCAAATGGTGTATAGATTGTGACTGAATGTTAACATATTTTGTAATTCATGAATCCCCAATAGATATAGATACTGATGTAATATGAAGTTTATCACTAATGAAATTGAATGGATAGTAGATTAGATCATTGATCACACTAAAAAAAATTGGAAGGATGAATGTCACAATGACTTATTCATTTATGAAGATGTTGCAAATATACGATTTTTCCCTCCGTGCAATGACCAAGCTAAAAGGGTATACTAGCATTCATCCAAACATGGATAATTCCCACAAAGTCACTTATTAGATAGTATTTTAACATTCATGTGCAAGTCCCTTCACAGAATGATGACTAAATCTAGAACAAGATCTACACACTTTATGTATCTACAAAATGCATACATTTCATATGGTTTTCTTGACTAGAACATAAGTATCCCAAAGTCAATATGCATATATGACATATGAAGGAGGAACTTATTGCCAACAATATGATTGTCAGTCTAAAGGCTCCTTCCACATCTTTTCTAATTGTTATACAACCACGATATTACAAGTTCATCAATATGGAGTCCACCCCTACTGACATTCCTAGTCCTAACATAAAGGAGTGCAAGTTATGGATTCTCAACAAGATTAATATTTCAGACATCACCAAGGTGATTACTATCTACCTAACAACCTAGAAAACATGAAGTCAAAAAATTTGTAATCCTACTTGTAGCCTTCCCTACTTTCTCTATTCTATGATCCTCACAGGCACCAACGACCACCAACCATGTAGTGCTAAAAAATGATGAAGGTTTCTAGTTCATCTAGAAATGAGATAGTTCGTGCCACCCCTCTTTCAATTGAATATTGTTGCTTCTTGATTTAGGTATTTATCTATATCAATTATTGAGATTTTACCTATCACAGCATGATTCCCAAGGTAACTATTTGATACACTTTAAATTGCTTTTGGACCCATCATCAAGCTAAAACTTTTACTATATTTTAGGCTAAGAGCACCTCAGCAACTAGGATTCTCTTCTCTAGAACTTGAAATGAGACACATCATGCATTGTATCTACAATTCATAATTCAGTTTTCATATATCAAACTTTGGTTTTAGGTTGACACCATTACAACCATACTCATTGAGATAAAAAGGATTGCTAATAATCTTGTGGTGCTCTTGTTCAAATACTTTTATAGGGAGAAAAACATACCGAAACTTAGTCGAACTCTATCTTGGTTTTAATTCGCCCATGTAATGGTATGATAACTTTAAATTTCTTGTATCCATGACACATGTACTGATATGCATAGGGAGTAATATACATAAATAATTAAAATAAAAGAAAAATCTATGGATCATGTGTAGTGTTTACATTTCTAAATTTGTGTGTGTGATCTTGCACATTGGCCATGTTAATCTTCTTTCTATTGTTCCAATTTTTTTGGATGCTTCTAAAAGATAGTTTACATACTGTTATATTGCATACATGTTCCTCATTCACCTCATTATGGGATTTTCTAGGAATCAAGGTCCTTCCTAGTATCATAATTCTTATATGTGCACCCATATACATGATTTAATTTACACTATTTTAAATGAATATTAAATAATATAAAGAAATAAATTTTTTAATGAATCAAAAAATGGATACATGATTTTGAGCATATACATTTCTCTCTTTTTTATATATTTTCTTATAATTAACTTCACAATGACACTTATACTGATATGCATGCATGGATGTTTACAAGATGTCCATAAGTGATAAGAAACAACAAAGGAAGAGCCAAGGGACTTCAATCTTAGGAGTTTAGAATTAATCATTCTAATCGAGTTCCTTCATATGAAGAAGACTTAGTACACTATAAAAAGACTTTTTTATATGAATGAGCTACGTTAGACCCATCTAATAAAAACTATAAGCTAATTTTTCCTTTTATGTGAGAAAAAGTTTGAAACTAATTTTGGAAGTTTCAATCTATGAAATATTGACATTATTGGAATGATGTTCATAGTTTTATAACTATGAAAGTGCAACCGCGTTATGGATAACATTTCATCACTTCTGCTTATGTGCACCTATGTGTGCTTAGGTGTATATGATTTCAATCAAGTCTTTAAGTGAACTTCTTTGGCTGAGGAGTAGAGAAAATATGTTAGATTAAGTTTTATATCTTCCACATATTCTTTGCCATTTTAAATTGTTGTATTAGATCTTGTAAAAATTAACATGAGTGGATCACTATATTATCACATCCGTGGAAGGTTATAAATGGTGTTGATTACTGATACAAGTGGGTTTGTTGTTTCAATCTCTAAGTATAATCTTAATGATACATGATTCCATTTATCTAGTAACATATTGTGTTTTGACTTTTAAGAAGCAATATCAAAGCAATAATATAGATGGCCAGAAGGAAAGGTTCTCATGTTTGTATGATAATATAAACTTGTTAACTAACTCCTAAGACTAAGAATACGTAAATAAATATATCATGCATATGATTCTTGTTAGATGAGGATCATGTGAAACATGTCACATATAGAGATTTTTGTATAATGCAATTTTGAGCAATTGGGATAATCTAACTTGTAGGTTGTTGTGACTTAGATGTTTACAATTAACATAAAATGATCTCTAGTTGATCAGTTAGTATGATACCTTGATATTCTCTAATGGGATAGTGCAATTCTAAACAAACTTATGGAGTAACATAGAAATTCCTATGGATGTTACCTTAGTTTAATTTGTGGATCAATTTTGTTCAATATCATAGATGAGTTTAGCTTTTCCCAACAATGATTTTTGGCCCACAATTTTGAAACTTCCACATAAAATTATTAACAAAATATTTTTCTTGCCACCTACATAAAATGTTAACCATGTTTTCTCAGATTTTTAAGTTTGAAAACTCAATTTTCAAAAATATATCATTGATTTCTTTGGACTTTCATGTTTTGAATTTAAGTTGTTACATATATGATTTCAAGATCAAGGAGGGATCAACAATATTAGAGTTGAATATCTTTGTATTATGTTTTAGTTTCCACCCAAATAAAATGTATAGAATATCCTCTTCCTTTCCAAAACGTTTTTGGTATGTGGAAGTAAGCGGTATATTTTAGAGAAATTTTTACGATCCATGGCATGAGACATATGCACTAGTGCAAGTAATAGAGTATCATAATAACACATTTCATCTTTATGTACATACATACATACATACATACATACATACATACATACATACATACATACATACATACATACATACACACACACACACACACACACACACACACATATATATATATATGTATGTATGTATATATATTCTAATTATAATAGATTGAGCATGTGGTTAGGTGAATATTTCTATTAGATATAAATAGAAGTTCACAACATATGCTCAATATGGATTTCTTAACATAAATAACATATTGATAAACATATGGTAGCAATATATACGGGGAGACACAATGATAGGATAGTGATTTTCCTTATCATTCCATATCATCTGAAGAAATTCATGCCCAAGATTATGTTGAACTAGCTCATGAAATGCTGAGAGTTATGTAAGATAAGAAACTAGATATTAAAATTTGAACAATGATCTTTCTATTAGTTATGGGCATCTGATGTTATCAAAGACTCTCGTAATATACTTAGTTTTAGTCAACGGATACTATTAAGGGGGGTCCCACAACAACTGATACTTATGCTTCTAGTTTCTTTTGTCGAGGTACTCCTGGTACCTTGGTTTGTACTCTATAGAACATCATGTTTGTTGTAACTCTATTGTTCTTTTAAAACATATAAAATGTATCAAAAGAAGTTATTTGTCATGACCACTAAGGATTTAAAAACCTAAATTATTATCTCAACCAAAATCAACAGTACTTATCAGCTTATATTAACATCTAGCGTCCAAGATGGCATTGCATTTGTAAAAAAACTAACAAAACTCAACCACTTCTTATCTTTCTACATTGACAAAATAATGCAATATTAACAATGCTCGATATTAGGCATTACACACACACACACACACACACACACACACACACACACACACACACACACACACACACACACACATATATATATATATATATATATATATATATATATATATATATATATATATATATATATATATATATATATATATATATATATATATATATATATATATTCTAATTATAATAGATTGAGCATGTGGTTAGGTGAATATTTCTATTAGATATAAATAGAAGTTCACAACATATGCTTAATATGGATTTCTTAACTTAAATAACAGACTGGTAAACATATGGTAGTAATATATACAGGGAAACACAATGATAGGATAGTGATTTTCCTTATCATTCCATGCCATCTGAAGAAATTTATGCCCAAGATTATGTTGAACTAGCTCATGAAATGCTGAGAGTTATGTAAGATAAGAAACTAGATATTAAAATTTGAACAATGATCTTTCTATTAGTTATGGGCATCTGATGTCATCAAAGGGTCTCGTAATATACTTAGTTTTAGTCAACCTTACATTCTGATATTTTCAAACTATGAGAAATGATTTTGTGATATATGATTGCTTGAGAACTTATTTTGAAAAATGAGGTATTATTGAGTCAAAATAGAATCTTTATATTTTTACTTGCAAAGTAATGCCTAATATCGAGCATTGTTAATATTGCATTATTTTGTCAATGTAGAAAGATAAGAAGTGGTTGAGTTTTGTTAGGTTTTTTACAAATGCAATGCCATATTGGATGCTAGATGTTAATATAAGCTGATAAGTACTGTTGATTTTGGTTGAGATAATAATTTAGGTATTTAAATCCTTAGTGGTCATGAAAAATATCTTCTTTTGATACATTTTATATGTTTTAAAAAAACAATAGAGTTACAACAAACATGATGTTCTATAGAGTACAAACCAAGGTACCAGGAGTACCTAGACAAAAGAAACTAGAAGCATAAGTATATGTTGTTTTGGGACCCCCCTTAAGCACCCTACTCCATAAGAACAGAAAAGAAAAACAAATATACACAACAAACTTGTCAAATATTGAGTCTAGAGCCTAGCACCAGAGTGTGGTGACACCTGAAAAATCCTCCTGGAGAGATTAAAAGGACACAAATCCTTTTTTTGCATTGGGTCCTCACTATAGATGAAAGTTAGAGGATCGAAATCCTTTGTATTGATCCTTGTTCACTAAGGCAGCATGATGAATGAATATTCATCCTAGTTTTAATGACAATTTTACCGATATAGCATTCAAATGTCTTGATCTTCATTAGAAATAGTTTTTTTTTTAATTTACTTAAGTTTTTATGCTAATTTGTAGGAATTTGATACTTTTCTTGACTCCACTTGTAGGTTTTGAGTCTTATCACTCTACAATAAGAATGCGTAGGGGATCCCACTAAAGGCAAACTGATCAACAATTTTTGTGTTCAAGGCCAAAATCGACCTACCGATCGACATATCAATCGACCTTCAAATGTCATCAATTATCAAGTGTCGATAGTTTACCTTCATCCCATGGACCTAAATGCTTGAGCATCCCATCGAGCTTCATTGAACTCTTTTGACAAGTTTCACCACTGTTCGACAGCCAGAGGTTGACATCAACTAGTTGATAGTCATTCATCGGTCGACATCCATATCTCGAGGTCCAATAAAACAAGCATTCAAGACCATAAACCTCGTCGACCACTCATATATCCTATCAATCTCCACCACATCCATCAATCAACAACCATCGATGAAAAAGGTTGATGAATCTAAGGTCGAGAAATAAATCTAGTCAAAAACACACCAACCTCCCAGGTCAAAGATAGGAAGCCCAAGGGTCGGTGCCACATGGACCAATCACAGACTGATAAGGGGAAAGTCAAATCCTATAAATAGACCCTAAAAGCATCACTTCAGAGAATCTCATATTTGAGGGACAAACTAGCTGAAAGGCTGATTGTGAGATTAAAATCAGTCTAGATATCATCAACCTAGCTAGTGTCATTGACCTAGTGAGACCATTGATCTCTAGACTTGGTGACCAGTCACTTCCATCAATCTCTAGGTCGACAACAGTTATCCATCAACTCTTTTTCTTCAGCAACTTAACATCCATCGTCTTCCCTCTCTAGAGTGATCGATCTCTTCATCAAGTTGCTCTCGATCCACCTACTTCAATCACAAGTCAGGGTTAATACCTAGAAGAGAGAGAAGGAAGGAAGTCTACTGTAGCACACCACACCGAGATACTTCTTCTATAGTCATGACCATGATGATGTCCTCTTCCTCTACCAGTGATATTAATCTCACCATGTCGAGGGACTAGTCCTTTCACTTGGGTGTGGGGATTAGCCCTACTACCCATTTCTTATAATTTCATTCTAGTTTTAATTCTTGTATGAACTTACTTAATTCACTACTAATCATTTATCACATGCCTTGTAGATTAGTCACCCACTTTACGTGATTTATTATAATATTATTCCATGTGAACTTCAACATTTAAGATTTTAAAATCGATTAATTTTGGTGGATGTCCCGAAGACAAATTCTGATGGAAAGTTTCTGGAGTAGTGGATATATGATCTGTAAGTAACGAGACATCAATCTTACATGGAAATCCTCTCATGCAAGTTTTCAATGCCGAAAAGGGAAACTTTCATAACTCCAATTATCTCTTCCTATATGTTTGGATTTGAATGAATGTGCATATTTGGGAAGTGGTGGTATAACACAATTCCACCCCAATGTTTCCATCTATTAACATCTAGAATCTTAATCTAGCTCTTTTCATTCTTGCAACATTAGGTAATTAAACCAACTAAATTTTGTGATAAATATCAGTTCTTGCTTGGTCATTTTGGTTAGTCAGTTCTTAAATACATTGTCCTTTGGGTTCAATCCTAAATTGTAATGCAATAAGATATGTCTGCCTACTAGTGGCGATTGCTGCATGTAGACTAGGTAAACTCTAGGGATTTCACCCCTAGGGAATTTTCTTGTGCAATATCAATAACAAATTTTGGCACCGTTTCTACGAACAACAAAATTATTTGATCAATTAAAACAACTTAGATAAGTTAGGACTTTTTCATTTCCAATGATATTATTGAAAATCATTTTCTAATCCAACTTTCTTTAACCATTTGAACCTTGTTTGTTTCCACTTCTTAGGTGATATCTATTATGCGTGTTACACTCTTCTAGCAAAAAATCCATAGTAGATCTTGATCCTGAGATCAAAAGAACTTACCCTAAGCTCCTTTGAGAATGCAAGGCAGAAATGTCAGAAGTAGAGATCAACCCTAGAATTGAGGCGACACTTGCATCACAAAGAGACAAACTTGTGGCAGAAGCCAGAGCTACAGTGGAAGCCAAGTTAAAAGAAGCAACAACAACAAAGTGACAAAAAAGAACTATAAGAGTTGTCTATCGCTAAAGTTGTTGACATCCACAACCCAATCATCTAGCCAAACGTTGCGACTCCAATCTTTGAAATCCACATGATCATCTCTAAAAGTTTATAGATCTATGTGGACTAAGCAAGCATGCCGGTGTCTTTGATGAAGCCATGAAGCTACAACTATTATACTAACTCACCGAAAAGGGTACAGTGTGGTACAATTCCTTTGATGACTACAACATTAGAACTTGGGTGGAATTTCAGAACAAGTTCTTGGAGAAGTTCGTCATACTCTCACTCACTTATTAGATTTGAGTAGATATTACTCAATTCAACCAACCCCCAGTAGATACTCTATTTTATCCCAGGAATGATTCAAAGAGTTTTTGCAAAATGCTCCCATCACGACATCCCTTTAGACCAACTGATTAAGTAATTCTATAGGGGAGCCAACAATGATGTAAAACAACTTCTTGACAGAGTTGTAACGACCTCGAATCTAGGTATCACCCTCTATTTCCTTTTTCCTAAAAACTTAGGGGTAGTTTGGGTGAAACTTTTTTAATCATTGTAGTAGTCAGCAAATTATGGGATTTTAACTACCCATTAAAAATACTAGAATTGTTAATTACCTTGTTTGAATGACCCTGAACTTAAAAATATAGAAATTAAGATTAGTACCATTTTAATTACTTTGTTTGGTTAATATGCATCTAGAATGCTGCATTTGGGCATTCAGACCATACACAAAGGCTAGGCACAACCAAATTTCACTTTCTTTGCGATTAGTCAACCAATCATTTAGTTGTGGACATTCCAGAGTACATAACCAATTGATTACAACCACAGTAACCTCCACCCTAACCACATTTCCACCACATTGTCACGATGAGGAAAATTGAATTGCCACTACCAGATGCCGAGGAAGAAAATTTAGATGGACAATGATTTCTTACCAAGGTAGCGTCGTGGAGGGTAGAATCGCCAACCTGGATGGATTCTTTTATCTCCAGTACTCTGCAAGCCGCTCCTGCAATACGACTATGGGAGCGGCCCACAGAACCTACCACGGTGGGGACGGAAGGGGAGGCACCGACGGCCGCTCCTGGGTTAGGAAGGCGGCTACCAAGAACCACATGGTGAAGACTAGGACTGAGCTCATGGTGCAAACATAGAGTGATAGGGAAGCCGACCTTCAATCGATGCCTTTTGGTGGTGTTAGGTTGGATGTTGTGGCGTTGAGCTACTTCACGCGTGACCGGGCGTCGTCTCCGTTCTCTTAACCATGGGGTGACGCTGATCTCGGCCACTGAGGAGAGGAGGCCCAAGAAAATTGTGGCAGAGATGATGGCCATGATTAGGGAGTGGATGGCCGGGACAGGGCCGAGAGGGATGGAGTTGCGGAGGACCAGGAGGCGACAGAGGATCAACTCTAGAATCTCAAATCACCGAGGTGCCACCATATCAGAACCCTAGAAACAAGATTGGGTATAGGAATGATGGAGAGAGGCAAATGGAGGAGTGGTGGCGGCGAAGAAGGGGGACGGGGGAGGAGATGACAGAGGAAGGAGACAACTGTGGGAGGAGACGATCGCAGGAGGAGACCGTCGTCGGAGAGAAAGTGTCGGGAGAGACAGATGTATTGGGGGTGAGTCGGGGGAAGATCCCTTCCGCAGTGATTACAAATGACGCCAATATTGGCGTACTTTAGAAGGGTTGTGGAATACACATATGACATAGCTGGGAATGTTGTATTTTGATTCCCGACAAGCATAAAATCACCTACCACAACCCAAATGGTGACATAATAAATGCAGTAGTTAAAATACTAGATCTAATTACAATACCCCCTCCAGTTACTCCACCCGAACGACACCTAAATTCTATTCCTTCTAAAATGTTGGAGTGGTGTTATCGATCCTGAAAAAATCTAGGGTAGTATTGGACTGTATGTCACTCCTTTCATGTGAGATATGCATGAGTGTGACCATGAGGAATTTGGGATTTATATCCACTATGGGTGGTGCGGTCATGAATAACCTTGGTGTGGGGTTAAACCTGATGGTATAGCCCTTTTAACCTAGAAAGAGAGTTAGTGAAGAGAAAATACCTAGAGCCAATCTTAATAATATAGAAAAATGAATCATCCTTTTTTTAGACTATTTAACACCCATTTATTAGCAATAATGCATAAAGAATTCAAAATGAGATTTGAGGTCAAAATCGTGGTTTTTGCGGATTTAATGGCCAGCCTACAATATTAGGAGTTCAAAGGATGTTAAATGCACCCTTTGATTGCCTTGAAGATATATATAATATAGTTGGCATTTTTAATTTGAATTGTAATTGTTACACCGGCTCTGACTTTGTAATTGCCGCATATCAGTCATTGATAACACAATAGTACTCAGGCGGAGACGGGACTTCAACATTGCTTGCGGATTCACCGATTACGGTTTTGGGAGGACAAGACGGTGGCAGAGGACCCTAACCGGACGCCTACGGTTCCCTGAGCACCGAAGTGACCGAACACACAAAACCACTCTAACGAACTATTATCGTCTTCGCCAAAACGCCTCGCTGCCCCACCTTTTTAGATTCCATCGACACGGGATCGCCCACAAAGGAGTAACTACCCTTCCTCCAGTGTTTTTCTCCATTCAATTTCCACCAAGCGACGCTGTAGTCTCACACCAGAGTTGCGGACAGCTTCGACGAGACTTGAACACGAGAGTTGCTGCGGTTGTCCTCCGGTCAATTAGAGGCGAGGACACCATCTCCGACCCCTATGCTGTTGTTATTCATTTTCAGTTCGCTCTGGATTTACCCAAATCACTGGGTCGATGAAGGTCCCCTGTTTTCATCATGTGGCACTTCTCCTTGTCTTCAGGTCATCGTGCATTCGTGCCTATAGAAATAGATCTAAAATCCATCCATGTCTTCGAAGAAGCTCAACCGATCCATCTATACACCTCCTTTGGACCCATGAGCACGGATTCACACTCCACCTTGTACCAGTGCTCATCAGCAGTAGCAGATGTGGCATAGGGCCACAGGCCATCACAGACTTCACAGACACATTGAGTCAACCACAAGAGATGTTAGGAGTCTTCAAAGACAGATCATTCACAATAAATCACGTTTGACGAATTTCCCTCTTTCTACGCTCCTAAACCAGTCCGTCCGTGCCCTAATGACTCTCGTTGGGTGTTCATATTGATTAATCACCGATTTACGTCCCTGCTCACCTCTAACCATCTACATTAAGTCGCGAGGACCAACTAGGTGGGGGGATGTTGTAGGTGGGCAGAGATGTGCCACTGATACCCATGTGAGGATTTGATCCTTGAGCTAGAGTTCCTCTAGCTTTATATTCTATGACAAGGAGGAAGATCGAGCCATCGGTTGTTTTTTTCTCAGTCGTGTTTTGTGTGTTTGAACCCAACGCGATCTTGGTTGGGGCCCTATTATTTCACAGGTTAAAATATACAGAGGTCGCCTTTTTATTTTTCGTTCGAATTTCTGACTGAGATTTTATAAACTTTACTATAAGTCAGTGGAGGGTCAGGAAAGTATGAACGTGAGTGTTTCCAAAATCAGAAGGATTTTTTGGATTAATTAGTACAGGCTTCAGGACCTAATTCCGAGTTTTGAAGGGGGGTTTCTTTTAGTGGACGTTTGTTTTGCTGGATACGGGTGGATTGGATTGTATTCCAGAACTCGTCCGCTAAAATTTTAGGTTTGTTTTGCTGCATCCGGAAAAAATGGAATATCCTGCAGATGGCAGTTGGTAAGTAACAACTGTATTCCGCTCTCCGGTTCGAAAACGCTGGGCGCCGCCATCCAGCAGGCGCTCCGTGGATTTTCCTTCGGTCTTCGTATACTTGTACCCAACGTCTCCAACACTTATTCGTTCTAACCAAACATAAATGGTCATTCTATAGAATTCTTAGAAGCCTAGTTTTTCAAAATTCTGGAGTATATGAATGCAGTAAAAGGTCAAGATCCTGCGAAATCTGTTAATCCAAACGTCCCCTTAGTAGATTGATTATTGAATGAGGGATAATATTAACACGAAGTACAATTTTATGCATAGGTGGTGTAACCCTAGTTCAGACCTAGGTGTTCTTTCACTTGACTTGAATAGGACTGGAGGTATGTACTCCTCCCTATTTAAACTGGGCATTTATATGACTAAATTTTCCCATAATGAGGAAGGTCTTGGAATACTTTTTCTTGTTTTACCACTTGTTGAAATATCACATTCTCCTAATTGAAGATTACTGTTACTCTTATGAAATTATTGTTACCATGTTGAATTAGGTCAGTGACCCATATGCTATTGTGCTTCTATCATGACACATATGTTTGATGAATAATGCATCTTGCCACTCTATTTATGCATGTTAAATAATCTGACTAGATAACAATCGTAGACGCTTACGCGTAACCATTAGGGTGTGCTTTTCTACCCGGGATGAGCTTTTCTACCCTTATATATATAGAGAGAGGCATGTTTTTCTGCCTAGGGTGTGCTTTTCTACCCAATATATATAGGCCAATGACCCAGTGGTGTCTTTCTAATGTCCCAGGTTGAGGCCTCGGGTAACATGATCTTAAAAGGAATGATTGGACTACACATATCACCTCCTTTTCAGGGATCCCTTCACTAAATAATACTATAGTTAAGTGTGCTAAGCTTGGAGTAGTACTAGGATGCGTGACCAGTCAGGGAGTTGATCCTGGCTTGCGCGTGAGTTAGGACAAAGTGCACAGTTAAGGCTAGTCGTGGTTTGTGGGGCCAATTGTCGTTCTTGAAACTCTACTAGAGCCTTGGGCAGTGGGCCCGGTGTTACAAATGGTATCAGAACCAATTCCCTCCAGTAGGTGGGGCCCACATAGACATGTGGCATGCCAATCTTAAGCCATGCGGTCCAGGAAAGTTGGAAAAGGCTACCCGTTGAGGCAAGATGGAGCCACCCTGCGCTGGTAGCTGTGAATGGGAGTTATGTGCCTATGGGCCATTATGGGATTGCACTAAAATGGAGAAGATATTATAAGGCTGCATGGTTGAGCCTTGATGAGGACGTCAAGAGTCTAAGTGGGGAATATTGTAATGTCCCAGGTTGAGGCCTCGGATAACATGATCTTAAAAAGAATGATTAGACTACCCATATCACCAAGGTGCACCTTCTTTTCAGGGATCCCATCACTAAAGAACTACATTTTAAAGCATGCTCAGCTTGGAGTAGTACTAGGATGACCAGTAGGAAAGTTGATAATGGCTTGCACATGAGTGAGGACAAAGCGCGTAGTTAAGGCTAGTGGTGGTATGTGGGGCCAATTGTCATTCTTGAAACTCTACTAGAAGCTTGGGCAGTAGGCCTGGGTATTACAGTAAATGATTGATTATGGCAAGACTTATGGTTTATGTATTGACTATCTGCCTCATTCTTTTGAAAATTACTTCTTTTGTTAAATCTCATTGAAGCTTACCCAGCTTTGATGGCCCCCTTTCTGATGGGTACATATTACTTTATTTTTTAGTCAAATAATCCTCTAGTTAATCTTCTAACATACATACTAGTTTTACTGATTCATACTTCTTTATTTCCCATCCTGGATGGTGCTCCCTACCACCTAGGTGCAAATCAACCTGTAGACCTCCCAGGTGAAGGACAAGAGCTAGCGGGCCTCAAAATTGAGGAAAACATGCCACAATAGTACGATACTTCTGAGATGGGTAGGCTGCCCACTATAACATATCAGTTTAGTTATAGCTCTATTTATTTTCCTATTTGACCATGAGAACTGTCATTGGAACTATTTGAAATGTAAAACTTAGTTGCTTCTGCTGTTATACTTTTATATGCTCTCGATGAATCAAATAATTGAGAATATCTTAACCCCCCCAATTATCTATCTGTATTCAATGAACTTATGGGGATATTCTTGAATATTTTCAAATTAATAGTAGGGAGTGGTCCCTATGGTTTCCACTCTTTACATTAGCTGGGGAGATGAGAAACAAGATAATTGGGCCTCATCCTGCAGTGGAGGTGTTCTCAAGGTGGCCATGGCAGAAGACAGATTTGAGCTCAAGTCTATTGTTGAATCCTTGAAGGCCTTAGCCCTCAAGCAAGATAACCTCGAGTCCACCCTCCTCAGGATCGAGTAGAGAGGTCAATCTTCTTTTCCATCTATAGAAAACCAAGAGGTATTTTGGGTCTGTAGTGCAAGAGGGCATACAACTATGGAGTGCAATCACCTCTATCTGGAAACAATGAACATGGACCAGGTCTGGTTCAACAACAACCCCTTCATTGAAGAAGTGAATGTAGTCAACTTTATTCCAAGACAAGGGTACTAAAACCCCAAATAGGCCCAAAAATCATCCAGGTTTCTAGTATGAAAACCCAAACAGAGCAGTAGACACCCACTAACTCAAGCTAGACCACAACTAGAACCAATATTGGGGTCCTCTTGGTTTCCAAAAGAATTAAAACTTTCTCCAAATTAGCTTCCATTTTGGTCAATATCGCAACAACTTCAACTAGGGAAGAAACTACTCAATTAAGGCAGTAGCCCTACAACCAACAAGGGAAACTACTCTTGGGGCAAGGCAGTCAGCAGAACATACCTTCCTCCAATGAACAGAGTTACGTGAGCACCATTGAGAAGATACTGACCAACCAAAAAGCACACAACAAATCCATGGAGGCCCAACTTGCACAAATTGCTGCTACAATCTATCCTCCAGTAGGCTCATTTGAGGGTCAACCTAAAGGCAACCCAAAGCACTAGGAGAGTAGATGAAAACTGTAAACACATTCTCTAGACGTAGGCTACCAGAGCCCCCAGTCCTAGTCATCAACAACAATAGATTGATTGGTAATATGACGATGACGAAGAAATCACTTCAATGACTATACCAATATCCCTACCACTAGAACCTATCGTTGAATATACAGTGGTAGACAACATGCCCAATCCCAAGAAGGCACTACAAGCTACACCAACTCTCCCTTTCTATACCTTTGGTGCTTGTCTACAAGCTAAAAGTTCCATACCAGAGCTACCTAGCTCAAACGCGGCTAGACTTGAGGTTCATGAAGTTCAAGGAAGCGATGAAGAAGCTACATGTAGATATTCCATTCCTTGACGCTCTTTTAGAAATTCCTTCCTGAAGAAAGTTCTTCAAGGCTCTCCTCATTTGCATGTACTTAACTAAGGAAGTCGAGACTATGAAATTAGCATGGACATCGTCATGCATAGTCCAGAGAAAGACCCCTAAGAAACTAAAAGATCTCAGATCTTTTAGAATCTATTGTTTAGTTGGGGATACCACATGCATAAAAGGCCTAGTTGATCTTGGGGAAAGCATGTCTATTATTCCCTATAGCTTATTCAAGATACTAGGCTTCACAACTGACATCCTTCCTAGTGGCATTGTAATTTAACTTGTAGATACTTATATGAATACCCCCATGGGGAATGTATAGGACATCCCCGTGAGAGTGTGTCCCAAATCATATTGCCACATGTGACTTTTTCATCATGGACATCAAGGAGGATCTATGATATCCTATCATTTTTGTTCATCCTTTCCTTGCAACTGCTTGTACACTCATTGATGTTGAAGCTGGCATCTTGACATTGAGGCTTGGGATAGACATTGTTGACTTCAAGGTCTTTGAGAGTCTCAAGGGTCCCTCCTTTCGAGAGCAATGCTATTTGTTTGATTGTGTTGACAAAATGGCACAACTATGACAGGAGGACCCTACTTTTAAAGACCCTCTAGAGACTGCACACATCAACGCCAACACTCACGAACTAAATGATAAACATGTGGAGACATTTCTCCTTCTTTTAAACTCTACTGAGGAAAATGTAAAGGCAAAATTTGAATATTTGGAGTTTGTCTCTGTGATTGAAGAAGAAGAAGATAGGGAGCCTACTGCACCAGAGATGAAGCCTCTACTTGAGGGGCTAAAATATGTCTTTTTATATGAGAAGAAAGTCTACCCAGTCATAATCAAAGCAGATCTAACTACTGAGCAAAGAATGAGATTATTCCCACCTGCAACATTATCGGGTGGAGCATGCATATAGATTATCACAAGCCAAACAATGTGACACAGAAGGACAACTTCCCGCTCCCATTCCTTGATCAGGTTGCGGAGTGACGCACACAATAGGATTTCTTTTGTTACCTAGATGGGTATTCTACATTCTACCAGATTCCCATTCATTCAAGTAATCAAGAAAAGACGACCTTCATAAGCCCTTTTGGCACGTATGCTTTTCACTAGATGCCCTTTGGACAATGCAATGCACCCACCACATTTCAACATTGCATATCTACTATCTTTGCCATCCCTACTGAGACAATAACATTAATCTTCATGGAAAGCTTCACAATCTACGTAGATTGTTTTGAGTCAGGCTTACATCACCTATCAATGGTCATAGAACAATGTGATGAAGCATATCTTATACTTAATTAGGAAAAATGCCACTTCATGGTAAAGGAGGGCATAGTTTTAGGTGATTGTGTTAGCTCCAGAGGCATCTTGTTCGATAAAGAAAAAATTGAAGTGATCAACAAGATATGATCCCCTCTAACCACCGTCAAAGAAGTTCAAGCATTCCTAGGACATGCAAGATTCTATAGGAGTTACATGTGTGACTTTAGCAAAGTAACAAATCCACTCACTAATCTTCTTCAAAAATGTACATAGCTCATCTTCATTCTGATTGTATGATGAGCTTTAACATCCTAAAGGAAGGTCTCACATCCACTCCAATCCTTCGTGCCCAGATTGGTCTCTCCACTTTGAGATCATCTGTGACACCAATGACTATGCTATAGGTGCAATTCTAGGGAAACATGTTGATAAGACACATCATGCCATTAATTATGCTAGCAAGATGCTAGATGACACTCAGAATAATTATTCAACAATAGAGAAGGATCTCCTAGCCATCATCAATTCCTTTGCAAGTATTTCTCCTACCTTATCGGCTCACATGTGATAGTATACAGTGATCATGTTGCGATAAGGTACTTGATGTCGAAAAAAGATGCAAAGGCCAGGCTGATTTGATGGATCTTACTGCTACAAAAGTTTAATCTTGAGATCAAAGACAAGAAGGGGACCAAAAATGTGTTTGTTGATCACCTCAGCCGATTGCATATTCAAGATTCTGATACAGTCCCCATTAATGACTCTTTGACCAATGATCACTTGTTGAAGGTATCTACATTCACACCATAGTAAGCCAATCTTGTCAATTTCCTTCCTACAAGATTCCTTCATCCTGATTGCACCATAAATGAAAGAATGAAGTTCATTTCAGACA
The DNA here is from genome assembly GCA_963693085.1 of Alisma plantago-aquatica. Taxonomy (NCBI): domain Eukaryota; kingdom Viridiplantae; phylum Streptophyta; class Magnoliopsida; order Alismatales; family Alismataceae; genus Alisma; species Alisma plantago-aquatica. The sequence continues at coordinate 1,179,937,622 of OY856410.1, forward strand.
TCCATCCTTACTATTGGGATGAAGCTTACTTGTTGTAGCTATGTTTAGATGGCCTCTACCACTGATGCATATCTAATAAAGAAGCTCCTCTCATTCTAGAGTAGTGTCACTCTGGACAAACTGGGACCCACATGATATCTAAGAAGATTGCATTCATAGTTCTTCAATCTTCTAGCCTTTTATCTTTAAAAATGCTCACAACTTTGTCAAGTCATGCTACCAATGCCAAAAATCTGATAATCATTGTAAGATGGATAAGATGCCTCTCAATCGTTGGCAAGTTGTGGAGATTTTTTAGTCTGGGGTGTGGACTACATGGATCCATTCCCCTCATCTTATTGCTTCTCCTACATACTCATCATAGTTGATTATGTTTCTAAGTGGGTTGAAACCATCCTCACCATATTTTAGTCTTTGGAATCTCGCACACTCTCATTTCTAAAAGAGGATCACACTTGCTGGAGCATAACTTTGAAATGCTCCTTTACGGAAATGATGTTATCCACTGAGTGTCCACTCCATATAATCCTCATACGAGAGGTCAAGTGGAGGTTTTTAATTTCCAAATCAAAGCCATTCTCAAAAAGACAGTCACTAGAACAAGGCGTTATTGGGATCACAAGTTAAATGACACTCTCTAGGCTTATTGAACTGCCTACAAGACTCCACTAAGAACTACACCTTTCCATCAAATTTATGGAAAGTCTTATAACTTACCAGTGGATCTTGAACACAATGATTAATGGACCATCAGGAAACTCAACTTTGACTTTAATGCAACAAAGGAAAACCATCTACTTGAACTATAAGAGTTAGAAGAGTTATGATTTCTAGCCTATGAAAATGCACACATTTACAAAGGGCACACAAAAGATGTGTCATGGTGGCTACTTGAAGAGGAAAGATCTATAGGTCTGAGATCAGGTGTTACTGCACAATCCTAACTCCACCTTTTTCCATGAAAGCTAAAGACTTGATGGTCTGGCCCGTTCATTATTAAGCATATCTTCTCTCATGGAGCTGTTCTGATTTGGAGTGGAAAAATAGGAGAATTCAAAGTTAATGGCAACCGTCTCAAACACTATTTCACAATGCATAATATGTAGGCCAAGTAACATCTCTTACTTCTCCCTCCAACATATCATGATGAGTTTCATGTGTCAAGCAGTCGACATAAAACAAAGGCTCTTATCAAGAGGCAAAATGATCCTAACCTTAGTTCTTGTTATCAATTTTGACATCCATTAGTTAAGCATCTCAAGATACAAATGTAACATCCCTAACTTGGGTTATGCCTTAACCCTAGGTGTTTTGCTTAGTAAAGTTAATTATATGCTTGCTCTTAATTTTTGAAAAGTAATTAAGGCTCAAGAGGAACTTATGTTTCAATTTTAGTCCTTTTCAAATAATGTTGAAATAATGTTTTGTATATTTTGGACTAAAGTGCAAATTACCCAAGTTGAGGGGTTAAATTGCAAATGTTGCATGATAAGATGTTCCTCAAGTGTTGAAGCATCATAAGGATAAATATGATGCAGTAGTATGGCTTGTGGTAGCCTGAATAAGAAGAAAGAACTTGTTGAACAATGTTTGTGCATTCAAACCTAGTTTTGGTGTAATGTGCAATTTACCCAAAACTCGAGGTTCAATATGCAAATTACCACTTCAAAATAGTTCCTAATGTTTCTTGGAATCATGTAGAGAAAATAAAATGAGAGGGGCGTCTCATTTGTATTTCTTTGGAGGAGAGATAATCTTGATATTAAAATATTCAAGATTTAAGCATAATTGGAACTTTACTTCAATTTAATGCAAAAATAAATATATAAATTAAAGGCCCCTTTAACCAAAAGGTTAGGGATGAGTTTTCATGAGAATGTAAGACCATGTGACTTGCAAAGGCACCAAAATATCCAAAGGAAGTGGATAACTCACTCACATTATTATAAGAAAAAGAAATATCCACTCACTTATGGATATTAGTATAATATGATTTAAGGTGCTTAATTTGCTTTTATTTGAATCATGGATAATTGAGAGGAATAAGAGGAAAATAAGATATCCTAGTGACCTAGGAAGGAAAGGGGAAAGTGGCAAGGAAATGGAGGAGATAATCCCTACTTTCTCCTTCCTAAAATGAATTTTTAATAAAATGCATATATGCTCCCTTATCCATAGCTTGGATGGGTAATTTTGAAACCCCTTTCACTTCTTTCTTGAAAAAACGATCAAGGGATCTTGGAGCAAAAGGAGGACGACCCCCAACCTGTTGGTAAGCTTCTTGACCTTCTTTCACCATGATTTCTTGGTGGAAATCGAAAGTAAATGATGAATTTCTTCTTTTCTCCATGCAATCTTCTATCCTAGCCATTTCTTTTCACTCAAAGCTTGAGGACGAGCCTTGGGATGGTTGAGAAAGCTTCTCCCACCATTAAATATGTGGATCGTGGAGCTTTGAAGCTCAATTGGAGGCAGATTTTATAACTTGAACCCTTAATATTGTTATTGCATTCAATTCCTTATCAATTGTTGATCCTTTCTTCATTCTCGAAATCTTATTTGGTTGATTGATGCAATCATCATGAAAATCACAAAACGTTTCATGGGTTTATAGCTTGATGATTATTACATCATCATAAGAACACACCTCCACAAATATCTATTGCAAACAGTTTCAATACTATGGTCCAAACGGTTTCACCAAACCGTTTGGAGACCAAACAATTTGCAAACCGTTTGGAGATTTGGTTCCCAAACCGTTTAGATGAGTTGACCATTTGGATGGGTTGACCATTTGAGGTCAGGACCCTAGTACATGATGGATGAGGATCTAATGGCTCCAATTGATTGAATCAACATATGGACAATCATCCAATTAGAAACCCTAATCGGGTTAAGTGCTAAATTTGCAATTGGTTGATTTATAATTTTTGGGTTGATTAACCCAGATGGTCTCAAGACCATTTGGAGGTCACCCAAATGGTCTCAATACCATTTGGAGGTCAACCAAGACCGTTTGGAGGATTAGGGTTGAGTATGGTTGAGTAATTGAAGGACCAGAGATGGTAAATTGAAATGCAATCAATTGTTCAATTGGTGATCAACCTAGTGAGCTAAACCCTAATTGAATCTCACAAAATTTTAATGATGGATGGGGCAAACGGTCTGAAGACCGTTTGTAGGCCATCCAAATGACCTCAAGACCGTTTGAGGTCAGGTCATGCCTAATTTGAATGATGGACCAATGATTTCTAAGTAATTAGTTCCATAATGACTAATATTGAAGGTTCATCGATTTCAACCCTAATTCAATCGGGTTCAAAACCGTAATTGATGATCTATTGAGAGTCTAATGAATTGAAGCATGATTCATTAATCTCACTTGAAGTATGGTGCTAGGTTCAATTGATGAGTAATTACATGGGTTCAATCGATGAAGGAATTAACCTTGGAAACCCTAAATCGATTTGAATGGTTGAGACCATTTTTGGTCCAATCGGTTTTGAGGAGGTTTGGACCAAATGATCTCAAGACCGTTTGAGTCCAAACGGTCTCAAGACCTTTTGGGAGCAAACAGTCTCAAGATCATTTGAGACTGAACGATCCCAAACCGATTGAGACTCAAACAGATTCAAGCACCTACTTTGTGAAACGGTTTCAAGCACCAACTTTACCAAACAGTTTCAAACCGTTATACTAAGACTGTTTGGAGGACTGAACGGTTTTAGACCATTTGGAGGTATTTCAAGCAAGACTATTTGAGGTCTGATTGATCAAGACCATTTGGGGTCTAAGTGTCCAAGATCGTTTGAGAAATATTTAATCAAAATCGTATGGATACCTAAGGTGATTAAAGGTCAAAGGTTTAATTGAACATTTCATGATGCAATTCATGGATGATTATGATAATTGTACCCTTAATAAGAAAGGGGAATTATTACCTTATGAATGATTAATCCTTAATGACGATGGAAGTAATGAAACAATACATGTGTTAGCTCTCCAATCAAGTTAGAGTTGACCTAATCCAATCAAGTCTGATGTAAATATCATTCTATAAAGGATGAGAGAGAGAGAGGACTTTCTACATGAACGATTATCATGTAATGATTAATTCTTAACACTATCAACATGAATGAATGTGTAATTAAGGTATGATCCTTGATAAAGAGATCATAACCCTAATTAAGAAGGTTAATGCACCTTAACCCTAATCTAGGGAAATGCTAAGTGTAACCCTAATCTAGGGTAAGGAGAAACCCTAATTGAGGGTGATTCCATGAGAAACCCTAATTGAGGGTGATTCCATGAGAAGCCCTAATTGAGGGTGATTCCATGAGAAACCCTAATTGAGGGTGATTCGATGTGAAACCCTAATTGAGGGTGATTCCATGTGAAACCCTAATTCAGTGTGATGCCATGTGAGACCCTAATTGAGGGTGATGCCATGTGAAACCCTATGCAATGGTATGATGAGGAGCCCTAATACAAGGTGAAGGTATGTGAGACTCTAATTTTGAGTTATATTACATGAAGCCCTAATCTTGGGAAATATGATGATAAACCATAACCCTAATTACTAGGTAATGGTATGAACGAACCCTAATGCTAAAATAGTGGGTAATGCCTTATAAAGGTGAAATATCTCAAATGGTTGATTATAGGTAATATTATAATAAGAAATGCCTTAACCTAAAATGAGTTTGTATCATTGAAGATAGTTGAACTATTCTTGTGTGTGACCTATGCACTTCATGGTAAAAGTGATAGGTTAGTGGATGAAAGTATTAAGATGGGAAATACCTTAATACAAGATAAGTTGATAACTCAAGAAAATGGAAGTGATGAGGAAAGTGATATATCAAGATATGACAGATATCACTTTTAGCATTCCAGGATTGATATACCTTGATGCACCTCAAATCCAATATACTTGGATAAGAAACACATGAATAGTGTTATGTAAATTGTTACAATAAAATGTAATTAGTTTTATATAATTTGATAAGTATCAACTAATATACCTTGAGAATGGGATTAAATCAAACTAATGAGTATGATGTAATCATACCATGATAAGGATAAGAAATGAACTCATACCTTGTATTGATAATCATTTAATGATAAATGATAAGAGTAATAAACATGATTGAATACTCGAGATGATAATGGATGTTCCTAGAGGTGTGGAGCAATATAATAAGGTTGATTTGATAAGTATGAAATCCTATTTAATGTGAGATGGGAAACCCTAACCCTAAATTGGGTAATGGGATATGAGAAACACTAATATAACTTAAATAGTAAACCCTAGCCCTATTGAGGGAATTTGTAGTACATGAGGTAATATGTTATTGTTTCCTAGTGAGAGGTGACAAGATGTGTAATGGCCTTATGAGCCATATGATTAGATGTTGCCTAGTGATAGGTAACAAGATGTTTAATGGCCTTGTGAGCCATATGGTTAGATGTTGCCTAGTGAGAGGTGACAAGATGCTATATGGACCTTATGAGCCATGAGAACAATTGTGGTCTTGTAAGAAGCACCAAGATAATTATAAAAGTTTATTGTAAGAAATGATAATGTTTTAATAAACTTAATAAAAGGAACAATTGCATTCAGTAAAGAATGTGAAAAGCTATGAAGGCTAACCTCAGGGTTCAGAGCCTAGGGAAGGATGTGATGATCAATGATGAGTTAAAGGAATTTATATTCCATGATTTGTGTAATCAGGATTGGTTAGAGTCCAATGCTTGGCTATGTAATCAGGATTGGTTAAAGTCCAATTCCTGGCGGTGTAATCAAGATTGGTTAAAGTCCAATGCCTGACTGTGTAATCATGATTGGTTAAAGTCCAATGCCTAGCGGTGTAATCAGGATTGGTTAAAGTCCAATGCCTGGCGGTGTAATCAGGATTGGTTAGAGTCCAATGCCTGGATGTGTAATCAGGATTGGTTAAAGTCCAATGCCTGGCGGTGTAATCAGGATTGGTTAAAGTCCAATGCTTGGCAGTGTAATTAGGATTGGTTAGAGTTCAATGCCTGGCTGTGTAATCAGGATTGGTTAAAGTCCAATGCCTGACGGTGTAATCAGGATTTGTTAAAGTCCAATGCCTGGCGGTGTAATCAGGATTGGTTAGAGTCCAATGCCTGGCTGTGAAATTAGGACTGGTTAGAGTCCAATATCTGGTAGAGGCTCAATGCCTGTAATGATGACACATGTTTGGTAATAACCCAATGCCTGTAATGATGACATAGGATTGGTAATAATCCAATGCCTGTGTTGATGATATATGAGTACATGGTAAATATAATTCCATATCTATTTAGCAGATTGGATAAGGCCAACAGATGAAACAAGAATGTTTCATGGGTGACATTAAGAGAATGAATGTCACAAGAGAAGTTTGACATGATGGTATAATATGATGGATAAATGATATACATGTCCTTCCTATTCCTTATTAAGAGAATAGATGATCTATTGTTTTATCATAAATAGTTGCAATGCTTTAAAAGAAGATAATACTTTAAACTTCTTATCCTCTGCTCAGTTTTATATCATTAAACTGCAATAATAATGTTTTTGGGCGGACAGTTATATCTCCCGCTGGGGCAATTACAATTGTCTCACCCCTGTGGGATCCAACATTTTTTTAGGTGGACATGCACAGAAGAGAGTGGGAACATCTTGCAGAGGAGGAACTTCAGTAGTAGCAGGGACAACAGTGATAGCTCAGGTTGAGTGTACTATCTGTCGTGTCATGTAGATAGAAGTCCTATGTGTCGTCTCTGTACTCTCAGGTCCTTGGAGTTAATAGTTAGTGCTTTTAATGAATCGTTTTGAGATTTTGGCTTGATGCCTCGAGGTTCTTATGCTGTCTTTGTTTAGCTTTTAACAAGGCAGTTGACGTTGTAAGCCTAGAGAAGAAATGGTGCAAGATATGTACTTATGAACCAGGTTGTAATTGTAAAACATTGGTTCTTGTTGAAAGAGTTTTACTATGATTGGATCTCTTTGCAAAATGTTTTAATTTTTAGTGATTTTCAGTTTTCCACTACAAATGATATGTTTCCCTATTAGTTAATCTTGTTTTTGTGAGTTGGATGCCACAATTTAGTGGTATCAGAGCTCTAGGTTCGTTGAGTCTACAGAGACATAGGACTAAGGTATCGAGTCTGTTCTAAGTGTACCCAGTATATCTTATAGTGCCTTCTACTTATGTAGAAGAAGATATATAACTCAAAGATGTTTGGAGAACATGAAGAACACATTGCTGAGAGGAATGTTGCTGCACCAGTGTAAGGTGCAAGGGATCAAGCAAGGGAGGAACCATTCCCTGAAAATCCCCATGTTGATGAAGTCATGCGAGGAAACCCAAATGTTCATAATCTTTTTGGGCAAGTCATGACCACACTGAGGTATATGGCAGACCGGATGCCAGCACCGGCATCTAGGGCACCAGTTTCCAATGAGGGATATGGGTCTGGTAAGACCTTTGAATGACTACGTAATGTAGGAGCCATAGAATATGCTGGGAGATGCTGATCTATAGCTCACTGAGTTAGAAAAGGCTTTTAAGATCCTTAGTATTCCAGATGTTGACAAAGTTAAACATGTTGTGTACCTTTTGAAGGGTAGTGCTGGACATTGGTGGGCTATAGAAGAAATAAAAAGGAATGATGAAGAGGTTGGATGGGGGGAATTTCGTCGAGAATTCGTCAATAAGTATTTTCCAAGGACTTATTTAGATGAAAAGATCTCACTGTTTGAGAAGATCAGGGAGCCATGTCAATAAGTGAATATGAGGTTAAATTCATGGAACTTTTATGATTTTGTCCTCAGATGGCTGCTACTGAGGAGGAAAAGATTCAACATTTTGAGAAAGGATTGAATGCTGAGATGTCTATTTTGGCATCTTACCAAGAAAGTAGAGAGAGGTTTGCCACATTTGTGGAGTCAATTCGAAGGATAGAAGGGTCTATGACAAAGAAACATGAGACAGACCTTAAAAGGAAGACCAAATAGTAACAGGAACAAGGAATTAATGGTACTAAACAATCAAAGATTTCAGTAGTCCCGACTCAAGTATAATATAGTGCACCTAAACAGTAGTCACCTAAAAGGCTTCGAGCTTGCTACAGACGTGGATAGAGAGGACATCTGAGGTGGCAATGTCCAAATAGAAAGTGATAAGGTGACTCAACAGATAAGACACTAGATAACTTGTAATAAGTAGACATGTTAAGATAGAACTTTCTATTTTGAATTATCTTGCACTCTCTACTATAAGAAGGGTAGTTGTTGTTCTGTTCATCTGTATAATCCTTTGAAAATATAAAGAAGAGATAAGTAGGATGAAAATTTGTACTCAGTTTAATATTCCTTTATATGTTTTAAAATTTCTCTTTCTTCATTAAGGAAGGTGACGTGTATTTTACTACGCGCTTAAACGCAAGTATACGCGTCGAGTAATATAGGCCTTGTGAGGCCCGAGTCGAACTCAGGGATACGTGAATTATTGGAGACTTCTACTAACTAATCGCGATCAGCTAGACCGATTAACAAAGTAGGGTTTTGTTGTTCAAATTAAAAGAAAATAAAATCAAACAAAGAAAACAATCGATTAAAGGTTAATTTAATCAATTAAAAGGGATATCTTTAGGATGGCGGTTTCACCGCGGGTCAACATTGTATTAGATTTCATATAATTCCTCACACTTCTCTCTCTATCCGGGTAGTGGCCTGAAATGAGAATTACCCACTGTCGTGGTGTAATCCACTACTTAGATTTAGGTTGATTCCATCGTCATAGTAATCATTCCCCTAAACTAAGCGCATTAAGATCGGTCCCTCAGTTCCCACCATTAATTTTACAACTCCTTTGTCAAGGGTTTTATTAATTAATGTAGAATTCGTCTCTTTTCAACCATTAATCCTTCTGTCGAAGTGATTAAGGGCATTAATTTATTATTATGGTGATCAAACATAACAATAGCAATAGAGAAAACGAATTTATACCACGGATATGAGAGAAAAATATGAATTATCAATATAAAATCATCATACAATGTATCCCCGGGCTACTCCCGGTCCTAAAGATTGAGGGTTTTAGCCTCTCATGTTCATCTTACACGAATACATGGTAGAAATTGGGGAATTCATAAGAAAAATGGGAAATAAATAGGAAAACCCCTGAACGTAGAAGAACCGGTGGATCCTTGGCGTAGAACATGAGCTTTCCCCGCCTGTCGGTGGTGGAAATCGTCTTCAGCAGCGTCCGAATCACCCGGGATGAGCTTCTCGGCCTCCGTTCTCCTTTCTCTCCTCCTCGGCACTCGTGCAATCCAAAAATGAGATAATCCTCATTCTAGGTGGCCATCATTAGGTATAAGTCCCTAATTAGGTCGTCAAATAATGACAGTCGTCCGATTGATATCAAAACAGATCCAACGCATATCTGCCGGTGTCGATACCATCGACGCGGGTCGATGGTATCGACCCAGCAGATTAGCGGCAGCTTTCCTTTCCTTTATTCTGAGCGCCTGTTGTGATCTCGATACCATCGACTGGGATGTCGATGGTATCGACTTCTTTAGCGTCGGTTGTTGTCATTTAGCGACGCTGTAGCTCTCCTTGAGTCGATGGCATCGACTTGGGTCGATGGTATCAACTTCATCCTCGCCAGCAGCCTGGAGACATCTTGATGCCATCGACATGGGTGTCGATGGTATCGACTCTGTATTGCTCTTCTCGGCTGACAACCTGTGGCTTGGTCGATGGTATCGACATCCGTCGATGGTATCGACGGATGCAGATACTTGTTCTTCCTGAAATTTCACAACAGGACCAAGTAAATCCACACAATTTATAATAAGATGATCAATAATGCTTAAAATAGTGAAACAAAGGGGATTTGATATAAAATGATGGCAAAGACCAAATTAAGTGAATTATGCGATATTATCCACGAATATGAGTAATTAAGGCACAAAACACATATGAAATCGGTCTATAAATGCGACTCAAAATCATCGCATCAAACTCCCCTAAGCTTAAACATTGCTCGCCCTCGAGCAACTAATCCTTAGAATAGAATTGCGAATGTCAACTAACAATCAAAATACCAACCCACATCACAAATGACTCCCACTGGACGTTCTCAAACCGGCCTACCCTAATCACAGAACAGTAATTACCCTATAGGCGACAATAACCATCAATAAAAGAAATTATCCTTCAAACCGATGAACACTATCACATAGGGCAGTTAACATAATAAAGTTCGCCGATTCAGCCATGGTGCATCTTGTGATCGCCTAAACTACGTTGCTCGCCCTAACTACCATCTACATGGAAGCAGTCCTCCTTATAATCATGAGTGAGGAGAAAATCACGGTGGCCTACCAATTCAAGCAACGGGTGGATAGAATGGGTGGTTCATGGGAGAATATGGAAGTATTACACAGTTTCAGTATGCATATAACAAAATGCCCTAAATGATGTAAATGCTCATTAAGAATGCCCTAATGCCTAAAAGTGGGTGGAATGATGCATGCACTAACCTTCTACCTCAAAATGAGATAGAAATCTACTCAAGCCACATCATGTACTCAATTCCCCTGTTATACAAGTGATATCATTCCTTTCTCCCTCTTATTCCATTTCCTTCTAAATTCTCTTCTCTTTTTTTTTCATTTTTTTTTCTTTTAGCCCACATATCCATAATTTCTTAGAGCTACATGTGTTAGGCTATTTTCTTCATGATTGGAAATCTTTGTACTAATGCGAGGGTATGGAACAATTTAGATCACTTTTCAGGACAACTGAGGTACATGGTGTACTTATGCATGAAAATCATGAAAGTTATGAGTGCAACTACATGACATGCACCTAAAGGTAATGTGCATGTATCATCGTATATTTTTTTTCGTTGTATGCAAACTTAAGAAAATAGGAATGCAAACCCTATCTACATGCTATGCACGCAAAAGAAATTGAAACTGCACTTTACTTCCAATTCTTGGGTGGATTATAGAAAATGGGGTGGAATGATCACAAGATTAAGTGACTGAACCTTAGAAGAAAATTAGGTGTCCCTCCTTACTGACATGTGTAGTAGTTTAAAGGGTTCTTTCTCTTACATCTGATTAAGGTCTCATTACCATTTGATTAGGTTAGGCTCAAACAACCGTTACTATCCACTTTCCATGAGTCAAAGGGGTGTGAGTATGACATATTGCTTCAAAGTTGACATAATCAATCATTTTCATAGAACAAGTTCCCCAAGGACAACCAAGTAAAGCTATCCAAATGACATAGAAAAATTTTAAATTCCCTTAATTTCCCCATGAAAACAACAAGATGACAATTTTTAAGACATCCACGATTACACTAGATAGATGTGGATCCTAAATAAAAACTTAAAATTGCACAAACAAATAACAAAGCAGAAACTAAAAACAACTAAAGAAAAGATAAAAGATAGAGTTGTTCCAGCCACCCCCCTAAGCTTGAATCCGACTATGGCCTCATAGTCAAAAACTAACTTAAGGGTGGAACAGTGATACCCTGATCAATCTTGCAGAGGCGGTGGTGGGTATTGTGGTGCCGTAGGATCCCAAGACGGGTACTCCCCCTGGAAGCTTGGATCATATTGGGTCCTCGGCGGAGGTTGTGGATAGCCTCCAAAGTAGTCTTGACTCCAGTAATGGTCAAAGAAGGGCTCCTGTTGCATCTCTATCCGCTGCAACCGGGTGTGCATTTGCTCTTGGTTGGCGAGGATGAGCCGCTCGTTCTCGAACATAGCCCGTTGGTTGTCAAGTATCCGGCTCGTAGTGTCATGAATACCGGTATACATACCCATGTGCTGCAACTGAGTCTGCTGTATGTCCTGCAGCATGGTGTACATCCCTTGCATGGAGTAGGGATCCGCAGCTGGCTGCTCTTGCTGTGGTGATGGCGGCGGGGGCTGAGATGATGAAGATGCACCCGGATGCATCCTAAGACGCTTCCGTGGTGCCACACGTGCTCGAAGAGGTGTGAAAGCCTCCTCGTCTTCTGCGGCCTCGCCTTCTTGGTCTTCACCTCCGCCTTCTTCTTCGGAGGACTCGATGGCTATGATGGGCCATCGGAAATGCTGCTTGCCCTCGATGTGGAAGACGTCGTCCGGCAGGGATGCCTCATGGTAAGCTTGGTTGACGTGGCAATGAGCGTACGCCAACCCGTCCCGGATAAGAATGAGGTTTGAACGGTGCAAGTGTTGCACGTTCACCTTACTCCGCGTAGAAATCGGAGTCATGGACTGAAAGTTCAGCCCCAAGTACAGCGCCAACTTGGTGACAAGACCACCAAAATGGATTGGAGCCTTCCTTGTGCTCCGCTTCACCGCCATGACGCGCTGTAACCAGAATGCTCCCCAGTTGCACTCTTGACGTTTCAGGAGTGCATAGAGAAAGAACAGGTCACTCTCCTGAAACTTGCTCAAAGCAAGATTGCTTCGAGCAAAGAAAGTCAAGCTCAACATCCTGTGCAGGACCCGGACGAACGGGTGCTCAAAATCCGCTACCGCTGCATTATGGTAGCTCACAGTCTTCCCTGCCGGCACTGTAACTAGCTCGGCGAAGATTTTGTCGTAGTCGGTGCGGGCGTCGGGGCGTCGGTGATCGTGGCAGCTGTGGTTCCAGTTGAAGATGTCGTTGAACTGCTTCAACGTGATGTTGTAATTGTTGTTGAAGAGTCGGAAGGACACCCTTCCCTGGATCCACGTCTGGTCCGATGGTACCACGTCATTTGGTACGACGCAGATATCAAGAGACGCCATGAACTCGGCCACCAGTTCCTTGTATGTGGGCCATTCGCCGAAAAACGGCTGCCCATCCGCATGACAGTCCATCTCATACAAGTGATTGGTGTGCCGCGCTTGCCCGGCCAACACATAGGCCAAGTTGGCCTCGAATCCCAGCTCCCTGATCATTCCCCGGTCCACATACCGGGTGGCCTTGAACTTCCGCTTCATTATCTCCTCGTATACCTTCCTTGCCTCCATGTGTGCATGAATAAGGCGTGGACGAGAGATGGAAGCGGTTGGAGGAGGAACAAACTCCTCGATCTCCATGGGGTGCGCGCTTGATGAAGATGCTCCGCCCGTATGCACCATGATTGCGAGAAGAATGAGATTGGGAGAAAAGAGCTCGGTGAAGATGGAGAGAAATTCTCCGCTCGGTGAAGATCTTTGCTTGATGACGCTTCTCCGTAGGTGTAGAGGGCTCGGGGGAGTGCTCGACGCAATGGGAGATACTTGCTCTGAGGGTGTGATGTCATATGACGTTGCAAGTCCCCTTAAATAGACTTGATCGACGCCCCTGTTGACCCGTCGATACCATCGATGCGGGTCGATGGTATCGACACGTCTCGCGGGTAGCCGCATCTGTCGCTGGTATCGACGGCTGACGTTTGCTGGATCGAGAAACCCAGATCGCTGACGGGTCGATACCATCGACAGAAGTCGATGGTATCGACGCAACACCCGGATCGCTGATGTGGCTGTTGCGATCGTCTTCGATGTCTTCATGCGGATCGGTGACATGTCCGTCGATGCCATCGACGGGTGTCGATGGTATCGACTTGCTTTTATTGCTTCACCTCCGTTTATTGCATTCAACCTGTGATGATGTCGATACCATCGACGAGGCCGTCGATGGTATCGAGTTGACTGAGAAAAATTCGTCTGAATATCTCCAGAGATCTCGATGGTATCGACTGGGGTGTCGATACCATCGACACTTTTATTGCGACCTGCCTGTGACCATGTCGATGCCATCGACGGGGCCATCGATGGTATTGACGTAGTGCGATTTCTGCTGGTGTCAACCTGAACCCATGTCGATACCATCGACTGATGTGTCGATGGTATCGACCCTGCCTGTTCCTGCACATTTAACAAACGGATCAAGGTATCATTTTTAAACTAAAAAGTAAACAAAATAAAAGCAAACTACACCTAACATTAAACTATCCTAATGTACCAATGGTTGGGTTGCCTCCCAACAAGCGCCCTTCTTTAGCATCTTAAGCTAGACGTCGGTCCTTCTTCTCATTCATGTACAAGTGAAATAAGTTTAACCTCATTCACTTTCCTCTTATAGTTCTCACCAAAGTACAGCTTCAAGCGTTGCCCGTTCACCAAGAACGTGGCCTCTCCATCTCGCACGAGAATCGCTCCGTGCGGTCTCACTTCTTCCACCTCGAAGGGTCCACTCCATCGGGATTTCAGTTTCCCGGGATGCAATTTGAGACGAGAGTTGAACAATAGGACACTGTCTCCTTTCTTGAACGTGCGCATCTCAATGTGGCGATCGTGGATCAGCTTTGTGCGCTCCTTATAAATACGGGCATTCTCATATGTCGTCATGCGTAGCTCATCCAATTCATTCAATTCAAACATTCTTTTCCTCCCGGCCTCATCATAGCGCAAGTTCAGCCTTCTTAGCGCCCAATGGGCCTTGTGCTCCAATTCTACCGGAAGATGGCACACCCGGCCATACGCCAACCTAAAAGGTGTAGTGCCTATAGGTGTTTTGTACGCCGTTCGATAAGCCCAAAGTGCATCCGGTAGCAATGCACTCCAATTCTTCCGTGTAGATGCTACGGTCCTTTCTAAAATCTTCTTGATTTCCCTGTTTGATACCTCCACTTGTCCTTGCGTTTGTGGATGATATGGGGTGCCAATGTTGTGCTTGACCCCATATTTCTTCAAAAGTGAAGCAAATTTCTGATTTTGGAAGTGTGTGCCTCCGTCACTAATGATCATTCGAGGAATCCCGAACCTGCAGAAAATATTCTCTTTGACGAACCTGCACACTACATTCGAATCATTAGTCCTTGTGGGGATTGCCTCTACCCACTTCGACACATAATCCACAGCAAGCAAAATATAAAGATTTGAATTTGAGGACACAAAGGGTCCCATGAAGTCAATGCCCCATAAATCAAATACCTCGACTTCCTGAAACACATTCAGGGGCATTTCTTGTCTCCTTGAGATATTACCTGCACGCTGGCACGGGTCACACTGCCTAACAAAATCATAGGCATCCCGGAACAAAGTGGGCCAATAAAGGCCGCTCTCCAACACTTTAGCTGCTGTCCGTGAGCTAGCATGATGTCCTCCCGTAGGCGACGCATGACAATGATGTAGAACACTTTCGTACTCTACCTCCGGCACGCACATGCGAAGAATACCATCCCTGCATTGCTTCAACAATATTGGGTCATCCCAAAAATAGTATCTCAATGAATGGAAGAATTTCTTCTTCTCTTGATAAGACCAATCTTCCGGGATGATCCCGCAAGCCAGATAATTCACAATTTCCGCAAACCATGGCTCTTTAGAATCAATTTTTAAAAGTTGTTCGTCGGGAAAAGTCTCGGTAATGGGTATATGCAAACCTTGTTCATCCACCCTCTCTAACCTAGACAAGTGGTCAGCCACCACATTTTCAATTCCCGACTTGTCCTTGATTTCAATATCGAATTCTTGTAGGAGCAAAATCCACCTAATTAGTCTAGGCTTCACATCCTTCTTCTCCATCAAATATTTTATTGCGGCGTGATCCGTCCACACAACCACCTTAGAACCCACTAAGTATTGCCGAAATTTCTCAAAAGCAAATACAACAACAAGTAACTCTTTTTCCGTGGTTGTGTAATTTAATTGAGCATCATTAAGTGTTTTTGAGGCGTAGAAAATCACAGCAGGCTTGTTATCTACCCTTTGCCCCAAGACAGCCCCCACAGCATAGTCATACGCATCACACATCAACTCGAAAGGCTTTGTCCAATCCGGCGTTTGAACAACCGGAGCCGAAATCAGCTTTTCCTTCAAAACCTCGAATGCGTGAAGACATTTCTCATTGAAATCAAAAACTGCGTCTTTTTCCAACAATTCCGATAATGGCTTTGCGATTTTTGAAAAATCCTTGATAAAGCGCCGATAAAACCCAGCGTGTCCTAAAAAGCTTCTCACCCCTTTTATAGAATTTGGTGGGGGTAGCTTAGAAATCACCTCAATTTTTACGGGGTCTACCTCTAGACCCTTGCTAGACACCTTGTGTCCTAGCACAATTCCTTCTGTCACCATCATGTGACATTTCTCCCAATTGAGGACCAAGTGTATGTCCTCGCACCGCTGCAATACCTTATCTAAATTATAAAGGCATTCATCAAAAGACGCTCCATAAACCGAGAAGTCGTCCATGAAGACTTCGAGACACCGCTCCACCATGTCAGAGAAAATGGCGAGCATGCAGCGTTGAAAAGTCGCCGGCGCATTGCATAAACCAAACGGCATACGGCGGTAGGCAAAAGTCCCATAGGGACATGTAAACGTAGACTTCTCTTGATCCAAAGGATCAATAGAAATCTGGTTGTACCCCGAGTAACCATCTAGGAAACAAAAATGCGACCGACCGGCTAAGCGTTCCAAAATCTGATCAATGAATGGCAATGGAAAATGATCTTTCAGAGTTGCGGCGTTCAATCGGCGGTAATCAATGCATACACGCCACCCGGTTACCAATCGGGTGGTGACAGGTTCATTTAGAAGATTTGTAGTGACAGTGATTCCCCCCTTTTTAGGGACTACCTGTGTGGGGCTCAGCCACGTCGAATCAGATATGGCATAAATAATCCCTGCAGTAAGCAACTTAATGACTTCCTTTTTGACAACCTCCATCATGCTTGGATTTAGACGTCTTTGAGGCTGTATGACTGACTTGGCTCCTTCCTCAAGCCGAATCTTATGTTGACAAAGTGTAGGGGAGATCCCCTTGATGTCCGCCACTGACCACCCAAAGGCTCCATGGTGGTTCTTGAGCACTATCAGTAGCTTCTCCTCCTCATCCGCACTCAAGTATGCAGAAACAATCACTGGCAACTTGTCCTCCTCAGCTAGAAAGACGTACTTCAGGTGCGGGGGCAATGGCTTTAACTCCAGATCAGGTGGGCAGATAAGGGATGACTGTAGCGGTGGGGGCAGTGTACCCAAATCTTCATAGTGCCTCGTGTAGAAACATGGAAGCATTTGAAGCATTTTGGCGCACTCCTTGAGTGAAGTACTCCGCATCCAATCATAAGCGACATTTAACAAACACGCCTCCAAAGGCAATTCCGGATATGCATCACATACAGAAGTAATTATCACATCATCCTCCCACGAAGGTGGAATGTCCTCATTCTCATCATTTGGAAACCCGACAGCCTTGCATAAAGAGACAGCTTTCGTTTGCTCCATAAGGTCTACCGCCAAGGTCCCATTGTCTATCCTGCTCATCACATGGGCCATATCTAAAAATGGCTTCCCGAGACAAAGTGAGATATTGCTTTCCACATGCTTCACCATGTTGCACTATGCCTTTGCTTTAGTAGATGTATTGCTGTTGGGCATGACCATCTCAAAGCGATCATCCGCAATGCCTAAGGTCAAGCGACCTCTCCCCATCTCCAAGATCATGTCAGCTGTAGCATGAAATGGGCGACCAAGAAGTAACTCATTGCCGTGTTCGTCCTGCATCTCCATCACAACAAAATCAGCGGGAAAAACAAAGCGGTCTACCTTTACCAAAACATCCTCACAGATTCCATATGGTTTCACCACAGAATTATCGGCCAATTGGATAGTCATATTGCTTGGCCTTGACTCCTTCAATCCAAGTTTCTTGAATGTAGAAAGGGGCATCAGATTGATGCTTGCCCCAGAATCACAAAGCGCTTCGCCAAATTTGAACTTCCCGATAAAGCATGAAATATTGAAACACCCGGGATCCTGTCGCTTTGGCGGCAAAGTGCCCATAATAAAATCACTCACTTGCTCCTTCAATACCACAACCTCAGTGTCGGGTATCTTCCTATTCTTGGTGATTACATCTTTAAGAAACTTTCCATAAGACGGGATTTGTTCAATTGCCTCTAACAAGGGAATATTCACAGATAACTTCCTAAAGCTGTCCAGAAATTTTTTAAACTGTGCATCCACCTTTCTTGCTTTTGCACTATTGGGATAGGGAACCGAATCGGTATGTGCCCTTTGATGAGGTGGCACATAGGGAGTTAATTTCTGTGGTTCCTCCTCAGTGGCTTGTCCTTCCTTACCATCTTCGGTTGTGTCATCAATTTGCTCTATGACTGGTGTGGGCTGCTCCTTAGTGGTTGCTTCTTTGACTGTGTCCTGCGGTGTGCTTGTGTCATCCGCCCTTGGATTAAGCACCTTCTTACCACTCCTCAACAATATGGCCTTGGCCTGTTGGTTTCCCCCGGGAACATTGGTGTTCCCCGGAAAACCCGGATGTGCCGGCTTCTTCAAGCTTGCAATCTCCGCTGCCATCTGTGCCATGGAAGTCTCTATAGTCCACATCTGAGCCCCGTGGCTCTGCAAAGTCTGCCCGAACTGGTTCATGAATTCACCCTGCTGCTTTATTTGCTGCCCAAAAGTGTTCATCAACTCTTGATTTTTCTTTATGACTTAATTGAGCAACTCCGTGCTCTTGTCCTCCGTGACCGGTGCAGGTTTGGCGTCCGGATCCTGCAGAAAGTTATTTGGATCCTTCCATGAAAATTTCTTGTCTTTCCGCCATGAATAATCATTGTTCCTGTACCCCTGCTGTTGCCTCATGTACTTGACCTGAGCCTCATCCTCGGACTCATTGTCTTCCTTCTGCAACAACTTCTTTGCGAGAAGATCCATCTTCTCATTCAGCTCTCTCATTGCCTTTGACTCACTGGCAACTCTTGTTTGCTCAACTGGGCCTCGTTCTCTTTCTCCCCAAGATTGTTTTCGTGCCATATTCTTCAATATTTCCCAACATCTTGTATCAGTGTTGTTTAGAAAGAATCCAGAACCGGCCGAGTCCAAGTTGCTTCTATCATGCTCGGAGAGAGCAAAGTAGAAGATCTTCACTTGGGTTTCCTTGTCCAATCCATGATGTGGACATCTCCTCAACATGACTTGGAATTGCTCCCAAGTCTCAGAATAGGTTTCACCCGCCTGTTGGGTGAAATTGTGGATCTTCCGGATCATATCATTGGTCTTCTCAGGAGGAAAGAACCTCTCGAAGAAAACCTCCACCATGTGATCCCATGATTCAACAAACTCGTCGTCGAGGTTATGAAGCCACTCTCTTGCCACTCCAGCCAAGGAACTCGGGAATAACTTGAGATAGAGCACATCCTGCGGAAATCGATCTATCTTCACCATATCGCTGTTCTCCACAAACTGACTAATGTGTGCCACTGGATCTTCATTTTTCAGTCTGTGAAATGCATTGGATTTGACCAAATTAATCAGTGCTGGATCGATCTTGTAGGTTGGAATGTTTATCCCCTGTTTCTTTATAGGCCCCTTTGATGCCGAGGAAGAAGACGCCTTGATCTTCTCCCATATTGTCTGTGCTTCAGCCATTACTTCTTCTTGTTCTTGCTCAGATTCAGAATGTATATCACTGTGGTGTTCCTCCTCGTAGTAATCCTCGTCCTCTGGTCCCGCAGATGGAACCTCAGGTGTGCGATTCACGTAGTCTCGACTACGTGTGTGCACCATACAAAGTACCTGAAATTTGGAAGTAGTGGTTCAGTACAATGCCTTGAACGAGTCAACACTATTATAGAGAAATAAAGGAAATTTTGAAATTGTTCTAAAATAAAAAAAAATGTAGCCTAGAATGGCCGCTCTTAGCACTCAAAGTGCCAATAATTCGCCGTATCCCCGGCAACGGCGCCAAAAACTTGACGTGTATTTTACTACGCGCTTAAACGCAAGTATACGCGTCGAGTAATATAGGCCTTGTAAGGCCCGAGTCGAACTCAGGGATACGTGAATTATTGGAGACTTCTACTAACTAATCGCGATCAGCTAGACCGATTAACAAAGTAGGGTTTTGTTGTTCAAATTAAAAGAAAATAAAATCAAACAAAGAAAACAATCGATTAAAGGTTAATTTAATCAATTAAAAGGGATATCTTTAGGATGGCGGTTTCACCGCGGGTCAACATTGTATTAGATTTCATATAATTCCTCACACTTCTCTCTCTATCCGGGTAGTGGCCTGAAATGAGAATTACCCACTGTCGTGGTGTAATCCACTACTTAGATTTAGGTTGATTCCATCGTCATAGTAATCATTCCCCTAAACTAAGCACATTAAGATCGGTCCCTCAGTTCCCACCATTAATTTTACAACTCCTTTGTCAAGGGTTTTATTAATTAATGTAGAATTCGTCTCTTTTCAACCATTAATCCTTCTGTCGAAGTGATTAAGGGCATTAATTTATTATTATGGTGATCAAACATAACAATAGCAATAGAGAAAACGAATTTATACCACGGATATGAGAGAAAAATATGAATTATCAATATAAAATCATCATACAATGTATCCCCGGGCTACTCCCGGTCCTAAAGATTGAGGGTTTTAGCCTCTCATGTTCATCTTACACGAATACATGGTAGAAATTGGGGAATTCATAAGAAAAACGGGAAATAAATAGGAAAACCCCTGAACGGAGAAGAACCGGTGGATCCTTGGCGTAGAACACGAGCTTTCCCCGCCTGTCGGTGGTGGAAATCGTCTTCGGCAGCGTCCGAATCACCCGGGATGAGCTTCTCGGCCTCCGTTCTCCTTTCTCTCCTCCTCGGCACTCGTGCAATCCAAAAATGAGATAATCCTCGTTCTAGGCGGCCGTCATTAGGTATAAGTCCCTAATTAGGTCATCAAATAATGACAGCCGTCCGATTGATATCAAAACAGATCCAACGCATATCTGCCGGCGTCGATACCATCGACGCGGGTCGATGGTATCGACCCAGTAGATTTGCGGCAGCTTTCCTTTCCTTTATTCTGAGCGCCTGTTGTGATCTCGATACCATCGACTGGGATGTCGATGGTATCGACTTCTTTAGCGTCGGTTGTTGTCGTTTAGCGACGCTGTAGCTCTCCTTGAGTCGATGGCATCAACTTGGGTCGATGGTATCGACTTCATCCTCGCCAGCAGCCTGGATACATCTCGATGCCATCGACATGGGTGTCGATGGTATCGACTCTGTATTGCTCTTCTCGGCTGACAACCTGTGGCTTGGTCGATGGTATCGACATCCGTCGATGGTATCGACGGATGCAGATACTTGTTCTTCCTGAAATTTCACAACAGGACCAAGTAAATCCACACAATTTATAATAAGATGATCAATAATGCTTAAAATAGTGAAACAAAGGGGATTTGATATAAAATGATGGCAAAGACCAAATTAAGTGAATTATGCGATATTATCCACGAATATGAGTAATTAAGGCACAAAACACATATGAAATCGGTCTATAAATGCGACTCAAAATCATCGCATCAGAAGGGAAGAGATGAAAGAAGAACTCAGAGAAAATCTGAGATATTAATTATATCAAATTTAAAGAAATGAAAACATAAAACAAAATAAAATAATGCATACTACCTAAATTTAGTTCTTGAATATCCTAGCCAGGTATTCATTTACTGAAGGAAAGGTATGTATGACATACCTAGATTGTTATCTTTTTTATTACTCTGATCAAGTAATCATTCTGAAACAATCCAAAGAAGCCTAATGAATAAGGAGATGTGGCATGGATATTTCTACCACATTCTAACTGATATACGAAGGAATTTAATTTAATTATAAATCAATTTATAAACAAAATAAGAATATGATTCTTTGTTTTCTTTCCTTTCAGGGACATGGCAATCAAGTGGGTCTTAGGACACTTGATGTGCACAATTAAAAATGTTTATTTGATGGATACTTAGAAGAAATAGATGTGTGTAACAAGTAATGTCGCAAGATAAAACAAAGATAAGTATGTGATGTGTTTCCAGCACATGTAATGGATACCAAGGTAAGGGATTCTGGTATCAGATAAAGTATGTTGACCCCCTGGAGTGGTTATCTGTGAAGTCATATCAGTTATATAATATACTATGAACATCATATGTTAGGGGTTTATGCTTTGCATAAACATAACATTGATGAGAAAGAACTATTTGAAGGAATAATTGTAAAATTATTGCAAGAAAAGTTTATCAAATTAGATTAACAAATAACCTCTATCTAAATAAGAAAAGTGTTATCTGACATAGAATTAACTCCACAGTTAATAATGAAAGGACAGTGGAGTATGTGTCATGTATGTTTGATTCTACAAGAATTTTGTATGGAAGAACTTTATATTGATCAAAGTTCTATGGTGTCTCCATAACAATGAGATGTTATGTGGAGACTTGATGATATAATGAATGAATAATATCTGTCGCCCTTTATATGGGATTTCAGGGACGAAATCCTGGTTAGGGGTTTATAATTTGTAACATCCCTGTCTTGGGTTATGCCTTAACCCTAGGTGTTTTGCTTAGTAAAGTTAATTATATTCTTGCTCTTAATTTTTTAAAATTAATTAAGGCTCAAGAGGAACTTATGTTTCAATTTTAGTCCTTTTCGAATAATGTTGAAATAATGTTTTGTCTATTTTGGACTAAAGTGCAAATTACCCAAGTTGAGGGGTTAAATTGCAAATGTTGCATGATAAGATGTTCCTAAAGTGTTGAATCATCATAAGGATAAATATGATGTAGTAGTATGTCTTGTGGTAGCCTGAATAACAAGAAAAAGCTTGTTGAACAATGTTTGTGCATTAAAACCTAGTTTTGGTGTAATGTGCAATTTACCCAAAACTCAAGGTTCAATATGAAAATTACCACTTCAAAATAGTTCCTAATGTCTCTTGGCATCATGTAGAGCAAATAAAATGATAGGGGCGTCTCATTTGTATCTATTTGGAGGAGAGAGAATCTTGATATTAAAATAATCAAGATTTAAGCATAATTGGAACTTTACTTCAATTTAATGCAAAAATAAATATATAAATTAAAGGACCCTTTAACCAAAAGGTGAGGGATGAGTTTGAAAAATAATGGAATACCATGTGCCTTGCAAAGGAACGAAAATATCCAAAGGAAGTGGATAATCACTCACATTATTATAAGAAAAATAAATATCCACTGACTTATGGATATTAGTATAATATGATTTAAGGTGCTTAATTTTCTTTTCTTTAAATCATGGATAATTGAGAGGAATAAGAGGAAAAGAAGATAGCCTCGTGACCAAGGAAGGAAAGGGGATAGTGGCAAGGAAATGGAGGAGATAATCCCTACTTTCTTCCTCCTAAAATGAATTTTTAATAAAATGCATATATGCTCCCTTATCCATAGTTTTGATGGGTAATTTCGAAACCCCTTTCACTTCTAGCTTGAAAAACGACCAATGGAGCTTGTAGAAACAGGAGGACAACCCCCAACCTGTTGGTAAGCTTCTTGACCTTCTTTCACAATGGTTTCATGGTGGAAATCGAAAATAAATGATAAATTTCTTCTTTTCTCCATGCAATCTTCTATCCTAGCCATTTCTTTTCACTCAAAGCTTGAGGACAAGCCTTGGGATGGTTGAGAAATATTCTCCCACCATTAAAGACGTGGATCTTGGAGCCTTTAAGCTCAATTGAAGGTGGGTTTTATAACTTGAACCCTTAATATTGTTATTGCATTCAATTCCTTATCAATTGTTGATCCTTTCTTCATTCTCGAAATCTTATTTGGTTGATTGATGCAATCACCATGAAAATCACAGAAAGTTTCATGGGTTTAGAGCTTGATGATGATTACATCATCATAAGCACACACCTCCACAAATATCTATTGCAAACGGTTTCAATATTATGGTCCAAACGGTTTGCAAACCATTTGGAGGTTTGGTTCCCAAACCGTTTAGATGAGTTGACCATTTGGATGGGTTGACTGTTTGAGGTCAGGACCCTAGTACATGATGGATGATTATATAATGGCTCCAATTGTTTGAATCAACATATGGACAATCATCTAATTAGAAACCCTAATCGGGTTAAGTGCTGAATTTGCAATTAACTGATTTATAATTTTTGAATTTATTAACCCAAACAGTCTCAAGACCATTTGGAGGTCACACAAATGGTCTCAAGATCGCTTGGAGGTCAACCAAGACCGTTTGGAGGATTAGGTTTGAGTATGGTTGAGTAATTGAAGGACCAGAGATGGTAAATTGAAATGCAATCAATTGTTCAATTGGTGATCAACCTAACGAGCTAAACCCTAATTGAATCTCACAAAATTTTAATGATGGATGGGGCAAACGGTCTCAAGACTGTTTGGAGGCCATCCAAACGACCTCAAGACCATTTGAGGTCAGGTCATGCCTAATTTGAATGATGGACCAAGGATTTCTAAGTAATTAGTTTCATAATGACTAATATTGAAGGTTCATCGATTTCAACCCTAATTCAATTGGGTCCAAAACCCTAATTGATGATCTATTGAGAGTCTAATAAATTGAAGGATGATTCATTAATCTCACTTGAAGCATGGTGCTAGGTTCAATTGATGAGTAATTACATGGGTTCAATTAATGAAGGAATTAACCTTGGAACCCCTAAATCGATTTGAATGGTTGAGACCATTTTTGGTCCAATCGGTTTTGAGGAGGTTTGGACCAAACGGTCTTGAGACCATTTGGGACCAAACGGTCCAAACGATCCCAAACCGATTGAGACTCCAATGGTTTCAAGCACCTACTTTGTCAAACAGTTTCAAGCATCAACTTTACCAAACGGTTTCAAACCATTATACCATGACCGTTTGGAGGACTGAACGGTCTTAGACCATTTGGAGGTATTTCAAGAAAGACCGTTTGAGGTCTGATTGGTCAAGACAATTTGGGGTCTAAGTGTCCAAGATCATTTGAGAAATATTTAATCAAAACTGTATGGATACCTAAGGTGATTAAAGGTCAATGGTTTAATTGAACATATCATGATGCAATTCAAGGATGATTATGATAGTTGTACCCTTAATAAGAAAGGGGAATTAGTACCTTATGAATGATTAATCTTTAATGATGATGGAAGTAATGACACAATACATGTGTTTGCTCTCCAATCAAGTTAAAGTTGACCTAATCCAATCAAGTCTGATGTGAATATCATTCTATAAAGGATGAGAGAGAGGACTTTCTACATGAGCGATTATCATGTAATGATTAAGTCTTAACACTATCAACATGAATGAATGTGTAATTAAGGTATGATCCTTGACAAAGAGATCATAACCCTAATTAAGAAGGTTAATTAACCTTAACCCTAATCTAGGGAAATGCTAAGTGTAACCCTAATCTAGGGTAAGGAGAAACCCTAATTGAGGGTGATTCCATGAGAAACCCTAATTGAGGGTGATTCCATGAGAAACCCTAATTGAGGGTGATTCCATGTGAAACCCTAATTGAGGGTGATTCCATGTGAAACCCTAATTGAGGGTGATGCCATGTGAGACCCAAATTGAGGGTGATGCCATGTGAAACCCTATGCAATGGTATGATGAGGAGCCCTAATACAAGGCGAAGGTATGTGAGACTCTAATTTTGAGTTATATTACATGAAACCCTAATCTTGGGCAATATGATGATAAACCATAACCCTAATTACTAGGTAATGGTATGAACAAACCCTAATGCTAAAATAGTGGGTAATGCCTTATAAAGGTGAAATATCTCAAATGGTTGATTATAGGTAATATTATAATAAGCAATGCCTTAACCTGAAATGAGTCTGTATCATTGAAGATAGTTGAACTATTCTTATGTGTGACCTATGCACTTCATGGTAAACATGATAGGTTAGTGGATGGAAGTATTAAGATGGGAAATACCTTAATACAAGATAAGTTGATAACTCAAGAAAATGGAAGTGATGAGGAAAGTGATATATCAAGATATGACAAATATCACTTTTAGCATTCCAGGATTGATATACCTTGATGCACCTCAAATCCAATATACTTGGATAAGAAACACATAAATAGTGTTATAAAAATTGTTACAATGAAATGTAATTAGTTTGATATACTTTGATAAGTATCAGCTAATATACCTTGAAAATGGGGTTAATCCAAACTAATGAGTATGATGTAATCATACCATGATAAGGATGAGAAATGAACTCATACCTTGTATTGATAATCATTTAATGATAAATGATAAGAGTAATAAACATGATTGAATACTCGAGATGATAATGGATGTTCCTAGAAGTGTGGAGCAATATAATAAGGTTGATTTAATAAGTATGAAATCCTATTTAATGTGAGATGGGAAACCCTAACCCTAAATTGGGTAATGGGATATGAGAAACACTAATGTAACTTAAATAGTAAACCCTAACCCTATTGAGGGAATAGTGGTGTTTATATTGTAGTACATGAGGTAATATGTTATTTCTACCTAGTGAGAGTTGACAAGATGTGTAATGGCCTTATGAGCCATATCATTAGATGTTGCCTAGTGATAGGTAACAAGATGTTTAATGGCCTTGTGATCCATATAGTTAGATGTTGCCTAGTGAGAGGTGACAAGATGCTTTATGGGCCTTATGAGCCATGAGAACAATTGTGGTCTAGTAAGAAGAACCAAGATAATTATAAACATTTATTGTAAGAAATGATAATGTTTTAATAAACTTAATAAAAGGAACAATTGCATTCAGTAAAGAATGTGAAAAGCTATGAAGGCTAACCGCATCGTTTAGAGCCTAGGGAAGGATGTGATGATCAATGTTGAGTTAAAG